>JAZARR010000100.1:0-124491 GCA_037389465.1 Baylisascaris procyonis | reverse complement strand
TCTATAACGTTCTATTCCGAAAAGCACATCACTTGCCACTTACTAAAATTGTATAATCTAAAGTTTTACATTATAATAGCCATATAATGTCCCCGATCCATATATAAATGCTTCTTCTCACCACCTATTCATAAACTATTAGCAAAATTAATTCGATAGGATATTTTCTGTGACAATTATTTGAAATATTAATCATTATTTATCTTATTTATTTACAGCGTCGTGCGATCGTGTAGAAATTAGAACACTTTTTTTTTTGCAAACTATGACATATGATTATCGTTAAAGCAAAGAAAATTTTGAAACACCTGTATTATCAAGATGCAATTATTTAAAAAAAAAAAAAAACTATTTTCTATATATTAGATAAATAATAAAAAAAATTGAATAGCTATAATATAAAAGAAAAATTTCAGCACTCAAGAATATGACAACATTAGGTGCAAACTATTCGAACAAATAAACACTTGTATAACTAATAAATAAATTTAAAAAACGCGCCAGATAAACGAGCACAATATGCGCTTTTTATTAAACATTCGCAAGCTATTAGTGAATAAAAAAAAAACATCGATATTAGTGTGCTTTGATAGTTGAGCTGATTTTATCGCTCATGCAAATCTACTAAAGATGGTGCATTTTCAAAAACTATATATTTTATAGCCATGTCATGAATATGTAAAATGTATGTATACGTGCCCATCTGGTTATCCGTTCAGTTGTTTTAATTCGGCACCCTTGAAGTTAAAATGTCATCGTATGTATAACCGGGGATCTTGTTATATCTTCTGCCAAGAATTCAACGGAGAGGCTTGGAACGTTGGTATATCCTATAGCGAGAATTCAAAGGGCGGATCTTGATGTATTCTCTACCGAGAAATCAATGGATGTGACTGGATCTTGGCAAACACTTCTACATCAAGAATTCCATAAATGAAGCTCATCAACTGAATTCAATAAGTTACGATCACTTATATGTATCGAAAAGAATCGTTTATCTAAAATTTTTAAGAACGATTAGGTCATTTCTGATATGAACGCCTATCGTTGCATAGATTTTTATCAACTGCAGTCAATTCTTCAAGCTGACTGATGGTGTTGAGCAAAATCACAAAAACACATATTGCGCCAAATTATCTGGCGCGCTTTTCACTTTTCATGCAGCGACTGGGCGTAAAATGCGAATCGACGATTATCAAATACATAGATAGCTATTGCTGGGTAAAAAATTAATGAGTACGCATAGAGGATCACCCTATAATATATAACGAGGATCTTTTAAGATCTAACTTCAGCGGCTCTTGATTCGACATTGCATCACCGATACACAGACAGACAGACATGCTGCGCAACAGACACGCAGACATGCACAGACAGATATACACAACTTATATCGTCTGATGCGATTCGAAAATTTTAATTTACAAAAGCATAATAAAAAATAGTGAAGAAATATTTGATGCAGGAGTGCTTCTGATAGAAACGACAGCGATGAAGAGGAGCAGAAGACGATAGTAGTGGAGTAAACGATCAAATAGAATGATGAAAAAATCGAACAAAAAATCTTCGATAGAACAAAAAAAAAAAAAAAAAAATCAACACTATAACAAGAACAACATCGGGTAGTATAAACGCTAAGAATTAAACAGCACATTAAAGTTTCAACCTTATTTTCACGATGAACGTGAGAAAATTGTATCCGCATAGCACTGTAAATGATGCTTCATCTATTAAAAAAAAGATAAATCCACCTAGAACCTCAGGTCGTTCTCGTTAATCTCAACCTCAACCTCAGGAAACTTCTACCTTAAGATTTCCACCCTATCACAATAAGGTGAAATATTGAAGTAAACAAATACTAGAACCTTTAGGGTCACTTTGGCGACCAAAGCATTTACAACGCCATACCGAAATCATCGATTGAATACACTAAACAAAACATTCCTTCTAGGTATTCCCAATAAAAGCTTTTCGACTTATGCAAATAAAAGCATAACGTTTGTTTGAATCCAATTTTTCCCGCCATTGGGTCTCGCAGCGAAAATTTCAATTCAAATCTATTGCAGCGCAATAGCACATTGGAATGACTATTTTCGATTAGTGAGATTTACTTCACAGCAATTATTATAAGTGATCTGTTGGATGCAAAATGAAAAGGTGATGAAGTTCAGAAGCGAGGTCCATACGTCATGAATTTCAAAAGCCACGAATGGCTAAATATTCTCGTAGTAGCTAAAAGGAAAGTGAGGAATGACTGAATGGGTTACTATTGTGTGGTTGTTGGTCTGCTTGCAATTCGATTCAATATAATTCCATGCAACTTGTGATGGTATTAGAGGATACAGACGAGGAAGGAAAGGGAGATTAAAAGGAGAAGGTTAAGTTTTCCCCACATATGGTCATGAAAAAAGAAAATTCAGTGCGAAAAAAATTGAATTCCAAACGATTGAACATTTATTAAAAGTCACATTAGCACAATCAGTGGGGAATTAAATGAGAGAATTTAATCGAAATGGAAAGATACGAGGTTTTGAGAGATTTTTTATTCACTTAATGCCCATTAATCATGCAATTAGTCTAAACCCTATCGTTGATAAGATCAAAAAAATTTTTTCGCAAACTTTGCAAAATTCGCAAGAAATTTTCGCATGCGAAATAAGCAAAGTTGGCAATCGAAATTTTAAGGCAATAATAAATCGACTAATTTCGTTACTCATGATATAATCGACTTTAACAAATTCAACGACCAATACTATTTCACACGAATAATTAACTGGATTATAATCACATGAGAATTGCCGCTTAATATTTCTTTTGCCGATAATTATCATACGAATATTATTTTTTCGTAAGAAATTTATTTTTTTTTTTAAATAAGAAATTCTATTCAAATTCGATTAAATATTGTTTCTGTATCGAAAAACTTACCCAATGAAAGGGATTGAGAAGTTCTTCTTCGATCGTTGAGTTCCTCTTCTTCACCTTTTATAGTTGTATGTATGCATGAAAGAGTCAACTCTTTATTCCCGTTTAAATTTGATGCCTAGAATATAGTGAACGTTTAAACAATTTTAACATATTGCAGTCAATAAATCCAATATAAAGCAAATACCAAGTTTGAAGGAGAATTGCTTCTGAGAGAATATCTCTAATATTTAAGCTATTAAGTATCTTACAAAGAGTTTTATGCAAAAATAATATGAAAATATATGCAAAATTCAATTTTTTTTTCTGTTTTAATAGCCGATAGAATATATATAAAAAGATACCTTATTTCAACGTTTTTTCTTGCTCGAAACAAAGGGGATGAGATACAAATATCAAAGACAACAAGATATAAAGACATAAAGAATAAAATAAAATCGAAATATAATCAAAGATAATCTGCGCAACCGATTATGAGGAAGAAGAGTGGAGTAATCGTCGGCTATGACAATGTAGAAAGGTTAAAAATTTATAGAATATAGGTGTAGTAGATAGGTGACAAAGGTAGAGAATTGAGGTAAATAGTAATAGTATATGGCTATTTGCTGCGAGATATTTAGCAAATCTATGCATAACATTCATAATGATGATGCTTTATTAATGCAGATTATTGCATAATATGATTGCTCAACGTCTTCGCATTCATTCGCTTTCCTCATGGTTTTAAAACTGCAATGATTCAAAAAAAAGTCAATAAGGGCTCTATATGACGGGCACAATATGTGTTTTCTTTTTTTTTTTTTTTTTTGCGTGCACTTCAGTGTTTATAAAGAAATTATGGTTGAAATTGGTGGGATCTGCAGTCGTAATTTTTTTTAAAATGGGATTAGCAAAAAACAGATTATTAATTCTTAATTTATAGTTCATAAAATTTACTCGAGCGTTTTGCAAAAAATATTTTCTATTTGATGGGATTCGAACTCTGACAGTTGAAATATTGGAAAATTTTTAGCGATAAAATAACGATCTCTAAAATTAGAAAGGTGTTTAATAGGATCAATTACTTAAATATTTCTAAAGTATACGAATTCTCCTCGAAACATAATATCTCAAAAACCAAAAAATTGAATATCAATGAATGGAGGAAAAAGATGGTAGATACGGCTATCGTAATATATAATTTTCTGAACAAGATGAAAAAAAAAATTGCACAACAAAAATTTCTATTAAAATAGTAAAACATTGCGCTATGAAAGAAGAAGGTCAAGTACCATAAGAGTCGATAACCTCTAAAGTCAAATATTGAGAATATATTAACGTTAGAGTAATTGAAGATACAGCATTTCAATATTACGATAATCAATCAATAATAATCAAATTTTGCGGGATGAACTCTAAATTTATGAATTCCTAATAGGTATTTATGCTTACCTGGAATGGTTTGTTATGATATCATCCGTTATCATATGCTGTAATGAATTTTGTGGTCTACTATTGCTTTAGTTTATAATTTTTAATAGTTTTTTCTACGTTTATGATTTATTAATTTACAAAGGTATTCAAAAATTCTGATATGCGGATATTAATTATATTATTTTCTCTTCTAATAACTAATTAGCTGCGCTCGTTTTTTGCAGTTTCATATGAAAAGTCGAAAATAAAAAAAGATAAATTTAAATCGGAAGTGTTGAGGAGATAATAAAAATCATTGATTATAACATTCAATTAAGAATGCTTTCTCTATATAATATTGAGTGCTTAGTTTCGCTGATAAGATTTGAAGATTTCTATAGGCCTAATTTATTACTGCTTTAACAAATATCAGTGAAGGAATTGATAAGGTATCAAATTTCCTTATCACCTTATCATTGAATGAAAAATGTTGGAAGATAAATAGAAGCTGATGATAACAAAAAAAAGCAAATAAATAACCAACTTGTTTAATTGGTTTCTTCGATAGTTCATAGGTTTCACTCTCTCGAGGCAACGTCCAAGTTGTAGTCGATTTGGACCGTTTGGTCAAAACCAACTGCAAAAAAAAAAATTTGTATTGACGAAGATAACGCATCTTATCTTATATGAATAGATAGTTTATAGCTGTGAAAGATAAATGTTTTCGAGAAAAGAAAACTCGATAAGCCGACTATCGTATGAAGAGATTAGACGTTGAGGTGTTGTAGACAAAATTTGATCACTAAACTATGTTCAGCATGTATCTTTTTTTTTAAATGATTGATATAGAGCATCGAAATGTCACATTTCTCTACAATAGCATTAGCGCGTTTATGGTCTCTAAACGCCAAATTCTTGCATATATTTAACTCATTACTCATGCAGTTGTTGAATTTGCAAATTTCTATTCTAAATCACAAATTTAATTTAAAATAAATTACTTCGCCAATCCTGTCTACCACCGCCCCCTTGGAAACAGGAGTCCTTGACTGAAACGTTGTAAAAAAAAAAATGTCGGATAATACAAATTCTTTCTGAAAGGAAAACCGTTGTTCGAAGAGTCTCACATCAGAACACCTCTCCAATTCTCCAATTAAACAATGGAATTTCATGTGATCGCAAATAATATCAACTGCCTTAATCGATTGCTTCATTAAGCACGTAAATATTATTGAAACAAGTATCTAAATCGGTAATAGAATGGAAAAAAAAAACTATGAAAAATACAATAGCTCCCGTGAAAGTTACGATAAATAAAGGCCCCTGGGCTTCTGTTGGAGAGGGTACGGTAATTCACAACGTATGGTAGTTAAAATAGCAGAACAGCCGATGAGATTTTAATGGAGAATTTTGATTGAAAATTGACGCAGCACTTACCTCTTAATACTTATAAATCTTTACGAGTTTTTTAACAGTTGAATGCTTAGCAGTGAGTATCAGACTATTTTTTTAACGCTATATAATATAATAATATATATTTTAAAAAAATATACAGAAAGTAATTAATAATATATATTAAAAAATAATATATAAAGAAAATATTTTTGGAATTGTTAAAGAACGTCCAATATTAGCAATAAACGATGGGCTTAGTTGACCGACTTATCCGACGACAAAAAAAACACCGAATTACACTTTCAAAGAAATATTTTTTCTTGAATTTGTAGAAAAAAAGTGATTTTTTTAAATGCTCTTCGTCATTTGTTTCAATAGTTAAGGATAAAAGGCTTGGTATTTTACATGTGATTCCAATATATCATGAATTATGAATTAATCACGAGTGATTATCAATTCGAACAAATATACAAAATAAACTCATTTGAAAAATGCAAATTTTTTTTCGAAATTTTTTATACCGCTGACATTTAGTGTTGTTTGGCGCCGAGTTTTAAAAAAAAAAAGACATTGAAATTATTTTAAATTTTAACGAAAGAAAATAGCATTGAAGCAATTCTTTCTATGCTATTAATTCGCCATTATCTATATTATTTATTTATTTATTTATTTATTTATTTATTTATTTATTTCAATGAACACAGCGTTCATTACGAATACATGTCTCTTCATATCGCTTCCGCCTACTCTGACCCAATGCCTCTCTGGTACACTTTGCTGCCGTGGTCTTTAGGTCGGCCTCTACCTCTAGCAGATCAGTGCATAGCGCAAAAATCACAATGCACTAGTGAATGCAGGAGAAGACACTTGATTAATTAAGAATAAAATTTTCAAATTTTTTAAAGCAGTGTTTCTAAACAGCCCAATGATAGAATTCATATTCGTGTTTACTAATCCAGTTGCTTTCGATGATGCACTCATTAGATTTGCTCATATAATACTTGCCTAATTTATGTGTCCAAATTATACCTGTACCCGAGTGATGCAAATAAAGTTCTCCGTAAATATTGTTAGATGTTTTTTTTTCTTTGCTTGTTGAAAAAGATCTGCTTAGAGAGCGTCTGTTTTTTTCCCTTTTTTTTTTCTTTGTAGAAAAAAAATAGCTGTTGCATAGCGTCTCTGCTAAAAGGTAGAAGATTTATCAATCCTATTGGAATAGAAAAACTCATTCAATAAGCACTGTAGGTTTTTTTTCTTACAGTTGCTCTTTTTTTTTGAATCATCAAACAAAAAATTCCTTTCGTTTTGCACTTTTGCAAAGTGATTTTGCAAAAAACTTATTCAAATTTTAGATGGATTGCAGTGTAGATTAATTCGTGCAATTTGGATAAGTGAGAAATTTGCAGTTATGAAAGAATTTTTTTTTTTTTTTTTTTTTTGTTGAAACGCAAAAAATCTATCACTTCGAAAATAAAGAGAAAAAAAATTCAACATTGAGTTCATTCAATTCGACAATCTATATGATATTATCAATAAATTCGTTAAAAAAAAGAAAACATTTCAAAAAGTTCACATTATCAAAATAATATTGACGTTTAGCAACAATAAACTTTAATCGCTCCAACATTTTTAAAAATAAACTTTTTTTTTGTAATAAATTAACCTAAAATATAATATATATTAAAAAAAAAATTGCTTAAATAAGCATAGAATTTAAATGAAGAAATTATTTCAATTTAACGCTATAGTCTATTCCAACGAATAACGTTTATCCCTCTAGGGCGATCTTATCGCAATAAATCCTTTCGAATTTGAATGCGCCTGCCGATAAAATAAAATAAAATTAAAAAAAAAAAGAGAGAATATTTTCTTATGGATTTTTGACTTTATAGGTGTCTATTAGGAAACAGTCTCGTGCCTTTGCACAGTAATGATGAAACGATTCTGTATGTTTACGAGTCTCAGATACGATAATTGAATTGCCATACTTGTATACGATAACTGCAATAATAGATACGATAACAGTCCTATTTGCCTATATCGGTATTCGTCTCCTTATTCACATATTCAATCAGCATCTAGCAGATTAGATGGCTCTAAACTTCGCTAAATTTGCATATTTAATAAAACTTCAACAAGCGATTATAAGTTTAATCACTTGACTAGCACATAAAGTTGCATATTTTATAATAAAATAATAGAAAGAATCACTTAATTATTTATCATCTCTATTTAGCTATTATCCATTCGAACATAAGGTAGAAGTTTTTTTTTTATAATGGTTGTAAATTCCATTTACCGCTGCCATAGTTTTATGTAAAAGAAATCAGATATCAATAGCATACCTTTATAAAATTCATCGTTGATATTTATTGATTGTATGCGATTGCATCGGTTTTTTTAGCTTCTATTACAATAAGAAACTCAAATTTTTAAATTTTCGTTAAGCTAATAATATCAACTGAGCAGTTTCATGAATCCATAAGCATTCAAATAGACATAAGCTTTATGTAGAATACTCAAATGCACCCCAAAAACACTGAGTCATAACGCTCTCGTTTTTTACAGCATATAGAGCCATGACCAGCGAAACTCGTTCAAACAAATATATAATCGATGATAGTTCAATGTATACGACTAGTTAAGGGATATTTCCGAGATATTACTGCATGAAATGTTTGTTCATCTTCAAAGATCGATCATGAAGCAATCAGATCAGCGAAATGGATCAGTGATTAGCCGAAAAAATCGATAAGCGTTGATAAGAATTTCAGTTGTTTAGGAATTAGGTAGAGAGAGACTGAATAAGTTTAGGAGGGTGAATGATACGAGGCAAATCGTTTTAAGCAAAAGAAAATATACAACGACTGCTAAGCAATATGATCAATGGTTGAGAATGGTAACGCGATGCGCGTAACTTTATTTTTTTTTTTTTTCTTTTTCTTCAAAAGAACTCTTAAAGAATGCATTTATATTTTTGTGAACGTAAAATTTAAATTCAATATCTATCGTTGAATATCTATGATATTTGCTATGCAACGTTTATTTTACGCAAAACAATATAGGTAAATCGGGGCAAACGATGCCAACAAGCGAAACCCGTCATCCCTTCAAAGATTAGAAGCACTAACAAACGACGAGGAACTAAGTCAGTCAGCAAATTTTCGCTCAGATTTGCGAACGTTGGAGTAAGTGAATAAATGAATAAAATAAAATAAATAAAATAATAAATAATAAGTAGTAATAAATAAATAAATAAATAAATAAATAAATAAATAAATAAATAAATAAATTTCTGGAACATATGTCTCTTATTTGCTTCTGAAAAAAAAAGTGAATTTTATGAGAACAAAAAAAAAACAGCTCACACATTGCATGATGAGTTGCAGCTTTATCAATTTATGAAGCGGTAACCGTGAAGAAAATTAAATTCAAAAGTAAATACGACACCGATTCGTACTCAAGCGAAAGCGTCTCTTTATTTTGCAAGCAACGATGATACAACAGAATGCCGCAAATGTTCGTTACGATCGGAGTGGGAATGTCGTAAAAACACATAAAATATGCATTTTTTTGAAGGCTTTAATCAGCAGCTGCAATCATACATAACGTTTGGATTAGTGATGATCTTATAGATAGCGAATTTTCTCTCCACAGAAAGCAATATGAGAAACTTATAATGCTTGACATTTATTGCAGCCTTTTAATGAAATCAAAATTTGAATAATTAACGCTTCAGATACGTCAACGATACGAATACTCTGAAGAAAAAGAATCCCTCAAAATCGACGACTAATACTCATAGATTTTCGATTGAATTGTTGTCAACAACGTTACCAAAAAGAACTCTAAAGCAGTGGTTCTTAATCTTGTTGGAGGTATTGAATCCCACAAGTTCCATACATGCATTCATCGAACCCTTCGTAGTTGGAAAAATAAAATTTGCTTTTTTTTTCTCCAAATTCAAAACATATGTATATAACTATGTGCTGTATTAGCACAAACTGTACCATGCATCATTTGCACAAAAAATCACTGCGTTCAAAGAACAAAACCAACAAAACATGAATTTCACACAGAAACAAAAGCATAATGACTATTTACTGCAAATCAATGTGACTATTTCTATAGACTCTCAGAGACAATTTCAGAAATGCGCGGCTTCACCTTGGCAAGTGCCACTCTCATATCATTTTCGCAACAAACCAAACCGCAGAACCCCTGAAACTGACTCACCAAACCTCTGGGGTTCGATCGAACCCACGTTAAGAACCATTGCTCTAAAGCTTACGACAGATTCAGACGAAAAAAAGAGTTCAGTGATATTCAATTGAATTTCAGTGTGCTATAATGGCCCTTAGCGCAATTATTTTGATATAGATTAACAAACAAATAGATGAAAGTTCAATTTTTATATTTCAATTCTCTAAATTTTTCAAATATTTTTGCAGATTAGGGATTTAAAAGAAAGGTTTAACAGTGATATTCTAGTTGATCATATTGTTACATCAACTAATCTACCTTGATAGGTTCATTAAAAATGTTTAAATTGAGCATTTCTCAATGAAATAACTCATCCAAAAAAATGAAAAATTTAAAATCAACGTAAATAGGAATCTAGAATCAGTAACACAACCAATTATTTAAATTCAAAGTCAATAATATGCTAATGTGACAAGAATTCTTAGCGACCTTTTTCCCGCAAAATTGCTTACGATTGCCTATTCAAAATATATAATTGCCAATGCATCTATTCAATTGTTTGCCTTTTAAAAAATCCAAAATTTTCAAGAAAATTCCTGAAATTAAAGAAAAAATTCGCAATCGAAAAAAAAATCGACTCTGGCTAGAACTACAAAAAAAAAAGATATTTGAAGCGTTATCATTCAAAAAAAAAAAAAAAAATTCAATAACATACCTCTATTAAATTCTTTGCATATGTTTGCGCTAATTTTCCATTATTGTTGCCGAACATCATTAATGCTGGTTGATAGAATAAATAATCAATGGGTAATTGTGAAGGTCTCACAAATGAATAAATCGTATGACGACTAGGTCCATTCTTATGGATATAACATGCCGGATATTTATCAATATCAGTGATAAGATCAGTAAGAATATTATCAGTGCGAGCACATATAGCATTCATAACTTGACAAATTTTATTTTCGTTGACGTTAGAGAGCGTTTCAATTGTTTTCTCATCGATATTTTCCATCTTTAAGTGGGAATTTTCAATAATTTTATTATTATCACCTGATTTCGGGTATTTCCGTTGTTCTAAAGAAATTTTGCTTTGTTTTTGCTCATCATAATCATCCGTATAATTTTCTTCTAAAATACAACACATCTCACATGAGCATTTTGTTGAGGAAATTGATGACGTTCGTCGACATTGTTGTTGTTTTAGATTTATTTTTGATAAATATGAATTGAGCGGAAGAAGTTTCATCCATAATTGATCAGAATTTGATGGCGAATGTAAATTTTCTTTATTATCTCTTAAGCAATTATCATCGTTAACATTCATTGATGAATTTATTGTAATATTATTTGTTTGTTCATCGGTTGATGTGATTAACGCAGAATGTAATTCAAATGTATCATCCATTGAGGCAACAATCATTTGAATTCCACCAGGTGTTATCGATTGGTCTTTCAATGTACGTACACTACTTATTAATGGTGTATGTGATTTTTCGATATTATCTCCACGAAGAAATTTCATTAACGTATTTAATGAAGTTTTATATTCTTCAATTGATTCATTATGTATTTGTCGAGAAGCGATTGATTTAGAAAATTTTTCCGACGAATAAATATTTCTCATTGAATTTGAGAGTTCCTTCTTCGATGAAGCCCTCTCCTCAAATAAAATATTCGATTGATCATCTTTTCGAATATATGCGGAATGATTACCCGCACTAATTGTTCGCTTAATTTTCGATTTATGTGAAGAATCTTTACGGGTAAATGAACGAGTATGTGGTAATAAACGAGTGATAAATGAACCATTTCTTTCGGGATTCATTTCATTATCATTTGATATCGAAGAAATTCTTTCATTTTTATTCTTTGAATGAGCGAATGCTTTACGACGAATCGAACGATTTGAGTTATGCGAAATATTATCGTTCGAATTATTCGACGAACAACAATTCCAATTTGGCATTTCACAATTCGTTATCTTCTCAATAGTTGTTTCAGCCATATTTTCTTCTTTTTCTTCTAATATTTTATAGCGTCAATATGAAGCAATACTTTAAAATATTTAGAAAGCATTGCCAGATAATTGTCAGATAATATTCTCGAATAGTAATGATATAGAGAAGTATCTTTGATTGTCGAATAAGGGAAAGGCGATGTTCTATGAGTTGAAGAAGCGCAATGTGATGATGTGGAAATAAAATAAGAAATAAAATGTTTTTATAGGCTTCTCTATGATTGAAATAAAACATTTCAACAATTGCAATCATAGAAAAATATATGTGACGCATATAGATTGTGCGGAAATGGAAATAAAATCTTACATATTGATAGAAATAAATATAAATTTTATTGATAAATGATATAAATAATATGAAAATATCGTCTATTTTATTTTGATGAATTTTTATTATAATCTATTTCAATAATTTTTTTTTTTTGAAGGAAAGAATTCTTTTTTTTTTAAATTAATTTATTCACTATGATATCATTAGCATAGATTAATGCACATCTCGAATACTTCACTAAGTCAGCAGCGTTATCAACGCTATCAATCGCAACGATAGGAGACTTATTGCTTTAGACATCTCTAAATATAAGATTCAAAAAATATATAATGAGAGAAATCTGAGCATTTAAATTATATGAGCAAAAAATCATTTTTATGAGTTTTGAGGTAATTTTTTTTTAGAATCTTTCTTCCATTAGGTAATATCCCATAAGTATAGAATGGCTAAAGAAATCATTTATACGCTAAACAAAATCTCTGCTTTTTTCTCTTCGAATGACGTCATATTCCCTCTGAGAGTAGCTTCTATGATTTCCTCATTAATGGCCATTCTAGAAAACTCTATTCAAGAAAAGAAAAAAATTGGAATTTTGAGGTGAAAATACCTTTTTTGGCATATTCGTATTCGAAAATTTTCCGTTCATGAAATTCGAAATATTCGAACACCAAAAACTCGAAAAAATTCGTACAACAACCACTAAGAGCACGAACTCAATTGTAAATGAATATGTCGATTTCCGTTCTACTCGGACGATGATCGAAACAAATTTTTCATTATACAAAGTGGGCAATGTAGACGATGAAAAGAGACAAATGTTTTACACTCAAAATAGATTCACCAAAAACCAAACGATTAGCATCATTTGTACGGCCGAAATGCTTACTTGCTGATTTTTTTCCCTACAATCTATGACTTTTTTCAACTACAATTGTTTTAGACGGCGTCAAAAAGGTTTGGAGGATGGCATCTATAAGCAGGTAATTAAAGTTTACTTTTAAAGTTTTCATTATTTGCATAGATTGCGTCGCTTTTCGAACATTCCGATTTAAGGTCTGAGCTTAAAACTTGCCACTCATACTCTATATATGAATAATGAAGTTATTTTAAGCTTATTTTCGAGATATAATATAATAATATAAGATGATATTGAAAGAAGTCAAATATATGCAACATCTTCATTGATTGTGAAGAAAAAAATGATTTTCCGGCGATATTAACAGTACATAGTTGTTGAAGTGGTTGGGAATGATCGAAAAGGTTGTCGTTTGATTGCATAACTATTTATTTCCCCCTTCCTTCCCACCCCTTCCCCCCCCCTCGTCTTTCAATTTGCTACTAATAAAATAGAGCAATAACGTCATCAAAAGATATGCACCTGAAATTGCATTTGAATTTAAAAAGTTACTAAAGAGTTGAAATTTCATAGAACTCGTGATGCATTTGCTTTTTATTCAAATTATAAACCAATGAATAACGTTGAAATTTAAGCCAGAAAAAAAAATAAAACAAGCGATCTGCTGTAGCAGTCGTAATCAAAAAAGAGTTATAATAAATTATTCGTGAGGAGTATTTTTATTTATTTATTTATTTATTTATTTAGTTGTTTATTTATTTATTTTAATGTTCCCAAGTAGGAAAACGTAGTATAGTTATTTGAGTAGTATGAAGTAGTAAACATTTCGCAAAGCCTACAATTTAAGCGACTTCTTTATGGTATTGCATATCTAATTGTTGCGGAATGCGAAAAAAAAACAACAACAATTATCTCAAATGCATTGTGAAGTAGTCAAAGATGTGGAAGATCAAAAATAGAATTTCCATTCTTCTTTACAAGCCAATCTTATAGTCAATGTGTTATAAAAATGATGCAAATCTCCTTGAGTGTTTTCTAAAGAACACAACTATAAAATACTAAATACCATAAATAAAACTATACGTCCTCGATAAATACTACTGAAGCATTTTCGGTAGCACAAGTAAAAAATACAATTGACATGTAAAATAATACACAAAAATAAATAAAACGATAAATAATCAATAGCAGTGAAATAATAATAATAGGCTTTATTTATTTATTTATTTATTTATTTTTCGGGGGTGTTTTGAATATGCAAATTTCTTAGCAAGCAATAATATCGCTCGATCGGCTCCGAGATGATTCCATATTGACCTAGGCGTTTTTCTAATGTGAACATTACACATCGATGACATTTGCATAGCCCTCTAAGATGCTTGGAGAGATCTTTTGAAGTGAGCCGCTTCCCTTCTTTAGTGTATCATAAATCTGCTTGTAGTGTAAAGTCCTCTCATTGGAATTGATAATTTTTGTAAGGTTTACAAATAATTTAAATATCGAATATCTATACATATAGTCTTTATAAGTGATCATATTACATCCACGAAATCTATCAACTCATGAATAATTTCCTGCTTCCTTAAATAGTGGTCATTCAGTTGAAATTAGAACGGGAGAAACAATCCTTCTCTCCTCTCCCTTTCCCTTCCCCTCGCCTTCTCATTTAAATCGTCCAACACATTAAGCTATGCTCTTTCTAATATAAAGGAATTGATTTACTAAAAGAATTGATTTACTTCGATACTTTTAAAATATTGCTTTCTTTTGTTGTATTTCATCGAAATTTGACGACAACAACAAATATCACCCCCTATCAATAAAATTTTACTCGCTTCCTCAATAAGTAAATAATCTTTGAAAATCTGAAAAACTTGTAAATCTTTCAGATTATAATTAAATTAACTCGGTGATCAATGAAATTATTCATTTTTCGAATGAAATTTTTGTCGATAAAATAGAATTTCATCACCTCAGCATTGTTGTATTATGACTCAGCACAATTTCCTATCAAAACGTTTTACTGCCGATATCCTCACTGCATAATGCGCATCTGTCTTCACGATTAGCATATTGCTTCCACAAATAGTGCCTCACTACGAATTATTCATTCAGCTATTCCTCGCTCACAACCCTATTACTCCATTGAATGCACTTTCAAGCTCAAAATATTTTCAAATATTTTTTTATTTCTCACCATTTCCTTATTCAAAATATTTGTGGACAAACAAAGAACATCGACGATAGGAATGATTTAAGGCGAATAAAGAGAATCAATAAACGGGCAAAGAGGGGAATGTATGTTTGAAATATAATTTCTTGACCTGCTAGAAGTGCTTCAAAAACTATGCTCACTGAAAAAAAAATTTGCACAAATAACCATTAATATTAAGAATAATTAAATGAACTGAAATTAATTCCATAATGCAAAGAAATGGTTTTCAGTATTTTATTACTGTATGATCTTCTAAAAGCATTAAACAAATTAAGGAAGTAAGATGAAGAAAGAAAGTTAGTGCAATGTTTTGACTTTCTGGAATCTAAATCGATGAATCAACCAACTGCATGAATATTAAATTAAATTTAAAAAAAAAAAGAAGATGGAATGGTAGTTATTGATATGTCTTTCTATTAGGTAGGAGATTTTAAATTTAAAAAGAAACACATGCACCTGTAGCAGAATAAAATTTAACTCGCTTAGTTTATTGCATAATTGAACGAATAAATCATAAATGAGTAATAAAATAAACTTTATTTCTTCTAAGAAAAGGATTATATACAGGAAAAAAAATTATTCTAGCACCATTTCCTCTTCGTTGTAATAAACAAACTTTCCATTCCAATCATAAATACCGGTGCGGCATAAAATATGTGTCAATGCTCTTCGCAAATATCAAAAAAAAAAAAAAATAAAAAATAAAATAAAATAAAATTATTGAAGTTTCACATTTCTTCCTCTCTATTGGACGTTCGCCTATTCCCTTATGCACTTTAGAGGCGATAGACAACAAAGACAAAGCTCTAAATAAAGAGCTCGATTCTTTAATCGCCGATGAGCCGCCGTCCGAGGGTGATCGACATTGGAACGCAAAGAACCGATAAAACTCTTAGAGGATGTAAATTGGCAAGTACCGTATCGTTTAAAAAAAAAACATGCCGCAAACAAAAGAAATGTTTTGTGGAATTTTTTCCTGAATGATGGAAAAAAAATTACATATTAAAACAATTATAATAGTAATGCAGTAATAATAACGTAAAAATTTAAATTAAGTCGCTCTTTTTACTCTTTTCGCCCTCTCTCTCTTTTTCTATCTCTCTCTCTGTCTGTCTGTCTGTCTGTCTGTCTAAGTATGTCATTTGCACTGAATAAACTCCCTTTGGAAACCTTTGGGAAAAGAAAAAATTCAAGTTCAGTAAGTGTTTAGAAATTTCCTCGTCTTCAATACCGTCAAAAACCTTGGAAAATTGATTATTTTAATATTTTTAACTCGAAAACACTAAATATTTTTCTTGTACTTTGCCAAAATTTTCGCTAGCAAATAATCCACTTCAAAAACGTCCGTTTCTTTCGAAGTTCGAATGATGGGCATAACTATCGAGAGTTCTATTTGCGATATATATGACGGTGATAAATGTGTACAATATCAATGATGTCTTCAAATATGTTTCATTCCTTTCAACCATACGATGCAAAATTGAAATATTCTTTTTTTTTTTCAACGATAAATAACGCTTCACGAATCAATCAACTAATTTCTGTCATCATTAGTTTGTCTAATAATTGCAGGTAAATTTGCAGGTAAATTTGAATTAGGTAATAACACAAAATGATGATACAAATGAAGTTCGTTGAAAAGACGATAGATAGAATAAGAGGAAAATAACCATCAATTATAAGTCAAATGATGTATAGTTGAATAGAGACGAGCATTCTGGGGATATATTTTAGGTACCATTTGAATGATAGGACTCAAAACCATTGAACGTTCTCATACATAAGGATAAAACTATGTGCAGCGTATTTCATCGCATATAAGTCCTGCGCTTATAAATTTTTGAGAAATACCTATCCTATACTTAGCACTAGAGAGGCTTTCATCCTAGGCTTAATAAAATCGGAAGTACCTATTTATAGAAGATTATTTATATGATAGTAAAACTAATATAATAATGTTTTTTTTTTCAACAATAATATAATATTATAATAATAAAATATTTTTTATTTATGAAATAATATTTATAGCTTATGTAACCTAGGGCGAAACCTATGCATATGCAAGGTGAATAAATAAAGAAAAAGGTGGCTTTTAATATGATAGAGTGCAACATATATTCGCTTAGTTGTTTTGAAAATTATACAGCTTCTACCTATGTTTTATTGTTGATAATCAAAAAAAAAAAAAAAATAATAAAATAAAATACGAAAATGAAGAGAAATTTCGAGAAAGAATAGGCAATATGATGAGTAAAAGTCATTTTCGTTCATATGACGAGAAATTATTTGATTTTTTTTTTTTGGGAAGGCAATATGACGAGAAAATTGCTACCTAATAAAATTAAATTCAATGAAGTGGAATGGTTGAGTGTACTCATTTGAACGCATTAAAACAAATACGTTCCTCTAACGATGACCGTCAATAAGATCGATGATCATATAGAGGTAATACTTGTTTGCCGTCAAAAAACGGTATACGATGCAATTGTTGTCACTCATTTATGCAAACAATGAATAGTAGAATTATTAGTGGTCGATGAGTGCTAAATCGTCAACTATTTATTATCTAGATCGCTAATTGTCAAGAATTCGAGAGTGATATTGCTGGAATGAATATTAAAAGTTTTGAATCTTTAAAATTAGGAAAATATAAATTATAATTGTAAAGCGTAGCGCTAATTCTTTTTCTTCCTTGTGTAAAAAGATTTAAAAAAAAAACGGAAATATCGGCTAAATTATTCGGCGTTTTTCCTTAGTCTAGTTTAAATTAAGGCGCTCTCATCTCATGGAATCGATATCTTTTATTATGGTAGTTTATCTGAAGTATATTCATTGCGCTAAAAAAAAAAAAAAAAACAATTAAAAGCTCAGTAGTTCATAGTTGACCGAATTCATTTAAACATAAATTCACAATCACAAATATGATGGATACTTCTCAAGTACTTTACAAATTGTTGAATATACTTTTCAAGAGTTCTTAACCATCATATTGCGTAAACAATCCTAAATGTTATTTCAATAGAACACATTGAATAATTCAATGAATTTTTCGAAAAAAAAAGAGATGCACTTATTTCTATCAGTTTTCATTTAAAGAGCATCCATCTACTGGCATTCATGCCCCTCTTTCATCATTCATTCTCTCTCTTTCTCCCTCTTAGCAACCTTGGCACTCAATATGCTCATAAGAAATATTCCCCTTTTACAACAAAGACATGTCTTTCTTACTCTCAAATTATAGAAAAGCAATGTTTTCCTTCATTTCTGAAAAAAAAAATTATTTATTTCTATCTATAAAGTAAAGTTCGCATGCGAAATCTCATGCGAATGATATTATCGTTTACTAGAATTGATGATTTTCACACGTTATCAAATAAACCATTTTAATTGAATAAAATCAATGAATCCTGTAAAAGAAATTTCAGTATGTATTTTCAATTATTCAAATCACAGACTGAAATATGTTGAATATCCTATCCTCTTTTTTTTTTTTTTTTTTTTTTTAGCAAGTGAAGCAAGCCAAAATATTAGGAGTTCATTAGTGATCTTCGTTTCTTTCTTATGTTTATCGGGTCTTCCTCAAGAGGCATCTTCTGCACCAACAATTACAACCTTATATCACTATGATGCAGCACAATAATAAAACCAGGTAAATGAATATTTGCGTTGAAAACAACAAGTTCTTCAAATGTAATGCTAATGGAGAATTTTTCACGCTAAAGAAACCTTATGCGAGCCTAAAGAATGTTCCACCTCTAGAAATCGACGATGCATGGCATTAAGTCGCAACGATATTCCCAAGCGATCCTCTTTCGTATTCTACTTTCATCCTTCTCCTCATCGATTAGAAATCAAAATTTATATTTATTTAAGTGGAAATAAAGCAATCTATTTCCTATTTTTTAGACCATATACGCAAGGAAGTGGTTGCAAAAACACTAAGAAAATTTTGATCATTATTCCTTCGGATGAAATGAACAATTTAACCTAAATTTCCTAAAGTTCTAAAGGTGTAAAATGTATGAATTTATTGGCACAAATCCTTTATAATAATAGAACAAAGGAGAGTGCAATCGAGAGCGAATAGCAAATATTGGAAGAAATAAAACGTGAGTCGGCGAGTAGCCAGGCAGCTCTCAACTCGGACATCGACGCTTCTTGTCCTTTTTGCTTTTCATCTCTAGTACTCTCCTTTTTTTTCGGCTTTCCTCTTTACTTTACTCTCTTGTTCTTCACTCACATCACTCAATGAGAGCGCTCTCGTAAATCGCTTTACCCTTTATGCTGCTGCCGTTGTTCAATAATACCGGATATGGAAAACTGCCACTTAGACAACCAAAATGAAACGTCCACTATTGCTACTATAAAAGATACGATGAAATATCTCCCAAATTATGCGTCTAAATAAAATCTTTAGTGAAAAATTCATTTAGTGGTTAAAATTAGATAGGAACTTGTTGGATGAGAATTAAACTTTTAATTAAACTTAAAACAAGCATCATTGTTGTACCACTCATAGCTTTATAATAACTGCAATCTAGTTGCTATCCAACTTTTTTATGCCCACCCATATGGGGAACTTCGAATGGTATATCAGTGGCAGGCTGAATAAGCGGAATCGAAGAGCGATCGTACCGTTACGACGATCCGCTTACGGAAAAGTGCCAGACGTAGGTGAAATAACTTTCCACGAAAACAAAACTATAAAGCTCCAAAAAAACACTGCAATTTGAACGATTCGAAGAGTAGCCATCCAACCTATATTGAGCGATGCTGCACTACGCTGAAGCGCTACCATCTTACAATTACAGCTTCACATAAAATAGAGTGCTGCAGAAGACAGAATACTACGGTGTATAGAGTGATAAAATGCTTCATACAGTATTCGAAGCATATGGAAGCGATAGGATCCGTGTGAAAATATTCGTCATATCTCATTCCCATACACATTATTCCCTTCATTCCTCTCTCCCTCTCTCTGCCTCGCAGAACTATGCGAGGTCAATGACTACACTTGGGGGCGGGGGGAGGGGGTGGGGAAGGGAATAACAATAGAACAATCCGTTTTTCCAAAAAAACCTCTTGTTTTATTGTAGTAGCTTCAAAAATATTTAGCAAAAAAATTGATAAGAATACAACCTGAAGGTAATAGTAGATATAAATTTTAATGGTTATGAAATGGTCAATTTGTAGAAGTATAGAGTTAGTTGCTCAAACTATGGCTCAGAATAATCGATTCTACAAAATTCCACTCGAATCAGAATTTTAGATCATAGGCTACATTAAAGGAACAGACAAGACTTTCGATGCTTTTTTTGAGTCATAAGATATAAAAGTACATGAGCTAAAATACCGATAAAGACGAGAGTCAAGTATAGCCAACCGACTGAAGCGTTGTAAAAAGCACGATGACATAGAAGATAATTTCATCTATGTAGGCAGTTAGGATCGTATATACCCATATATGTTTGTCTTAAGACAACACTTTCCATACAGATAAGTAGCCCAATGGCAACCATAAATCTCAAATCTCAAATTTTTGCTCAATTCCATTTGAGCATTTGTGCTGAGCATTGAGCGTTGCTGGGAATTCAGAGGAGAAAATTATGCGAAAACTTTTGAAAAGAAAATTTTCAGAGATAGAAATTAAATTATTTCTATAAGATAATAGTTGCAATATTCAGCTTCAAATAAATTCTCTCATCTCCAACAATTCGAATCCATATAAACCAGCGGCGCTAACATTCACAATCTATCATTTAATATGATCAACTAGATCTAGTCTAATTCAGAATTCAGCAACCTTATTAGTATTACTTAAACTTTATGAAATTCGTATAGGAGAAGTTAAAATGCTATGAGAAACGCTTAGAAAGCTATGTACGAGTATTAATAAGGTTTGAGAATATTAATTGCAATTTAATTACGCCTAATTTATTCCGTTTCATTAAAAAATTTTGCAATCGTTAACTGCAATCGTTTCAATAAAATGTTCATTTTAAAATGCGCTAAAATCAGAATATATATTAGAATTTCAGGATGCAATAGTGTTTCTGTCATGGTAAATTTGAAGCATTTTTCAACGATATCGACATAATATAACTACAAATGGGAAAAAAAGTATTTAACGCAAAGAAAACTTTTTAGTAGTATTTATTAGAATTCATATGACAATACTATGCATATTTTTCATTCCCTTCGTTTATCTTCCATCCGCTTTATGGCAGCTAAAATTCATAAGAGTTCTCTTCGTAAGATTTACTCGAAATTTTTTATTTTGTGGACACTCATATGAATGATTTAAAGATTAATTATTCAACAGAGCTTACCCACATACGTAAACACATCGATGAAGAGTATCACTCGACGAGTATGCACATTAATGATGGGAATGCTTCAATAAATGCATTGTTTGTTCTACTTAGCATTTTCTTCCACTAGTGGCATCTATTTACTCATTCACGTTCTAATACCACAAATCTTTAATAATGCAATACATGTTTTTATACTTTAATCCAGAATAAATCAATAATGAGCAAATGATTGGAAATATAAAAAAAAATCCACTTAAACATAAACAAAAATAATACAAGAAAATAAATGAAAGAGAATGCGTTTATTACAACACTCACTTATATGCATCGAAAAACTAAAACGAATTATAAATTTTTGAACTACGACCTTTTCAAAAATTAGTTACCACACATATCTACCCAGTAGCTTTAATTCGAGTGCTTCTGGGATTGTATTTAGAAAAGCTCGTTGATATAATATACACCTAGTGATCGCTGATGTTAATTTCATATCAGTTCATCAATTGCACAAAAAAAAAATCACAAACTTCTAAAGATTGGAAAAAATTTTCACATACTTTAAGTCGATCGACTTGTTATTTTATACAAAAATTAATCTTTCATTGTTTTCGTGTGTGGTCTAATAAATAAATATATTAAAGCTTTACTTTGTATATCTAATATTTATTGTTTATTCAAAAATATCAAATAATTTAAGAATGCAAAAAAAACGCATATCATTGCAATTTATTTTGCATACTTCATCACTTAATATTAAATAATCATTGTATATTCAAATGAATAAAATTTTCTTTGCAATAGCATATGTTATTTTATTGGAGCATTTTCCTCAATAAATTGCGTCAATGTAATCAATTCTTGCATAGATTACATCAAATGCAACAATTCTGCAATCGTGAGATCGTAAAGCATTGACAAACGTGAACAGTTTATACCATAGTTGCAAAAAAATGCTTTAAAAAATTAAAATATTTTCATAATTTAAAGCGTTGAATTTTTTATGAAGTAGAATTGCCTAGCTATGCTCTCAATGGTTCGTTCTGTCCACTTTGCCTTCTTCAGATGACGGCTGAAGAGAGATTTTTTTTAAATGAAAAAAAAAACATCTTCCTCTCCATCAACTTCCACCTAACCATCAACACACCTACATACTCAGCTGGTTTTCTGGCGCGCTTTCCTGTTTTCTTTCATATCCTTTGTAATAAAAAGTGAATTTCGACATTCGATGCTCTCTAAAAATTAGCGCTTTAGTGTTCATCAAAAAACCGCATTTTGCAATTTTTCATTTACGAAATTTAAAAAAGACCATAAAATCCAGACCAGAATTACGTTCTATCGTGACTGTCACGATCTATTGCAGGCTATAGGGCAGATATTCTAGCATATTTAATGATTGATTAAAGCGAATAGTGGAGAAATGAGATGCGTAAATTTACGACGTTGAAAAGCCTTCTTTAAAATGGACACTTTAAACGAAATTTTGCAGATTTGATAAAATTTGTATATTTGAAAAATTTGCATAATAAGTTGATATTAATTATTATATTCCCTCTTATTTATTCATTTACACGAAAACATCATAGTCAATATATCGTGCTCGATGAATTCAAGAGGAAGATGTTTTTTAAGTACTTAGAATAGAGATTCATATCGAAAAACTTTAAACAAAAAAAAAGCGTTATAAATAGCAATCTTGCTATGCCGATCGGGCTGCCTCCGAAAAGATATGAGGAATTCTGACCAAACGATCAAAAAACCTTGAACTTTCGAGAAGATGAAGTGGGAAATTTTTTTGTAGAAGGGAAAAAAAAGGTTGAAGTTTAAACAGATGTATATTAGGCACTCAAATATTCAGGTCAATCAAAGAATGTGCAGACATTGACAAAAAAAAAATATTCTTCTCGTGACATCTGCATATTATAAAAATCACAAAATTTCTATTAGTGATCTGATGATGAATATTTATATTGCACTATCAGGCAATTTGCAAGAAATTCATCTAAGAATTGAGTATCGAAAGAGTGATTTCTTTTTTTTTTTTCGAGGAAAACAGTGCAAAAAAGATGTTAAAAAATTAGCACGCAATTGTTCAAGCATGAAAATACAATCTTATTGTTTAATTAATGAACTACGTATGACGTTTACCCTTGAAATTCGGTGTTATAAATAAAATACCTTCAATATTTCAGTTCTTTTCATTGTAACGTCAAAAAATGGACAAAAGTAATCGAGTTTTGTACGTTAGGATCGAATAAATAAATAATTTTAACCATTTTGTCGGGGATATTTTATTGAAGTATGAAAGCCCAATTTACTCGCCTAAGGGAATATTATATGTTCCCCATGATGCCATTGAGAAACCTCTATGCCCATCGAATATATAATGGTGGTTTCACGAATAACATAGGTCGTTCAACAGCGCTCTAAACATCTATATAATCCCTATAAATCTTCCAAATGTTTGCTTACCTTATTTTCTTTTCCAATCTTCTGCTGCAATGCACAACTATCACGTCGTCGAGAAATTGTATTCACAAGTGAACCGAAAGGATTTCTTGTGATCTTAAAGCGTGATGTGAGTGATGTTACAGAAGCATTCATTGTTGAGGCTGGCATCGATCGCTTATTCATGTTGGTTCGTAGAGGAGTTTGATCTATAAAAAAAAGATGTATATTAATTGAATATTCCAAGAATATGCACATTAAACAAATAACTGCTGAAAAGCGAAAGTGATTACACAAAGAAGAGTGAGCTTTCGTTTTTTTTTTGGTCAAAAGATGACTGAAATGCACTTTATGATACAAGAGTAACAAGAAGAGGTGCCTGAAATGTTAAAAAAAAAATGTTGAAATCATTTTTCAAAACTTACAAAAAAATTTTTTCACGGTGTTTGTCTTATTTTCGCGCAAAATTTACCTATGTCTATAATTTGTCATTATGTAAGAACCGTTGTATGCTTGATCGTATAATAAAAAAGAATATATTCTGCACAGAAAATAATATACGACGAGTTATCAAGCGGAAGCTATAAAGAAATCATCGGCAAACTATTTTATATGTTTGACATCTCCTAAATAAATGTTAGTGTACACTATCATTTCAATTAGACTCATTTCATCGAAAATTGCGCAGCGGAATACTAAGAAATAAATTAACATACGATATTAAAATAGTAAAGAAATAAACATATTTTTCTATCAGTCCTATTCATCGCTGTTTGATCGTCTTTCTTTAGTATGTAAATTATAGTTATTTTCTTCGATATGAATATTTCCCTTTTCTTATTTTCTTATTACCTTCTTTTTTTATCATTCATCATTTATATGTAAGTCCTCCTATCTATCTTAATCTGCATATTTCTTTTTTTTTCTCATTTTTAACTAAAGAAACAATTATATTTTTCATTGCCTTTTCTTCTCTCCAGAGTTTTCTACATATATTACTATCCTCTCTCTTTTTCTTATCCTTACTAATAAAGAGTCCCTGGAATGAAACATCAGAGCCCTCTTCAGTAAAGAAAGAATCACTAGAAAAATGTTCAAGAGAAACGTTGATTATCGTCATCGAAAATGAAACATTCGATTTCCCACCAAAAATGCCTAAGTAAACAATATCGTTGAGGAATGCTGACATGAGGTTTTCTTTTTTTCTCTACTCTTTTCTCCGATAATATCTATATTTTCTGTGCTTTCACCTCTCTCATCACATAATTTTCAGATCTCTAGATGTATTACCCTACAAGCAAGCAAAAAAATGAATAAAGCACACGATTGAGTATCGTTAATCCTTGAGAGGTCAGTAATAAAACGTCATCAATAACAACTATTTTCTTTTTATCTTGATGATGTTTTATTGGACGAATATGTAAAAAAATTTTTTGCGAGAACTTAAAAAGCTCATAAGAAATTATTTTTGAGGAAAACGGAATCTTTTTTTTTTTAATAATTAGTGAAAGGAAAATATTCATTGAAAAAATTGCGCCATAAATGCGTTGTATATTCAAAAAAGAAAATTTTGCGAACAATATGCAAAAAAGCAGAATTTTCATTGTTTATTATAAATAAATGGTAAAATATAATAGAAATAGGCTTAAATATCTAATAAACCTACGTCTCCTTTGGTGAATTCATCTTCATCTCATATAATAATGTCTCTTTAACCTCGAAGTGGAAATGATAAATCGGGTGAACTCTTATATATAATGAAAACAATCTCTATAAGGATAATAGTTTTTCCAAGTAGACAACATGCAATGCCTTTCTTGTTAATGCAGCTGGAAGCCAAGAAAGATGCGCTAGTGGTCGGCTTATCCGAACCACCAAGCATGAACGCAATCTCGAACACAATCAAGTGCAACGGACGAAAATCTCCAGGAACTCAGTCATAGCCGAAAATTGGTTCATACAGCTCATATTTCAGGCTCATATTGTTCCAGTGACTGAATAGCACCAACATCTAAAGGACTTATACTAGCAGATAAAGAGACACAAGCAGATATAGATATGCTGAAGATTAAGTGGACTATTTGCGTATGAAAACCAATTCCCCCTCTCTCCTCTCATTTGCGCCTTGGAAATAAAAGTTAGGCCAATACTCAAAAAAAAAATCCTCGAAGGATAGAATTTTTTTGATCGGGAAGGAATGAATTCAGCCTAGCTCTCGAGGAAACTTCAGCAGTTTCATTCAAAGTGCAAGATTCACAGTTGAGGATCTAAAATATAAGGGCGACTTTTCTAAGAATTGATCTGTAGATCATTAGGAGGCTAAGAGAACAAAGCAAGACTGCATAACAACTTTCGGATCCATTTCGGATCCATATGATCAATGCGGAAAAACTTTTTCCTATTATGGAGTCAACCCTTGCACATCTGTCATCATAAGCGCTTTAAACAAGAGACAATAAAGGAAGTGCACGACCGGTGGTTCCCCATAGTTAAGAGTGGTCATTAATAACTGCAAGTTTTCTTTCATCGACAACTTCCCCTCTCCCCGCTATCCTCTCCCCACCCTCATTCCACTTTCCGATTCACTTGCATATTACATTATGTATTGGTGTCGTCTGCACTTTCAGAATCCCCTTAGCAGCGCTCTTATCGCTTTTTTATCCGTTTTTTTTTCCATTTTTTAGCACTCCCTTCCTTCATCTCGTTGAAGTTTGCATACTATATGCAAATGAACCTCAAACTTCGAATATAAATGCTAAGACATGTCGTCATCAATGAAATTTCATAGAAATTTCAAGTAGTATGCACATAGGCCGGATGTCATCCGAAATGCAGTTGCTCGTCATTCATGCAATAAAATCGGCGCTAAGCGGCTGTGATATTTTCTACGAATGGCGTTCGTTTCTCTTATGTTATTTCGCACTATTAAAGGTAATTTTTAATATGAGCAATGATTGTATTTGAGTTAGTAGATATGCATAAATCGATTGTTTTAATATATTCAAATGCAAAATTGATCGTACTATGATGATAAATTTTTTATCTATAAATAATATTTATGTAATATTTATACATCATCCAGTATTCTTTAAACGAATATTATACAAAACAACAATACTTAAAGAATTCTGTAAATGAATCTACATATTGCCACAATCTTTCAGTGGAAGATGGATGGGTGGAGAAAAGTGGAAAAGTATAACACGAGGGCTGAGACAATATCCCACTTTGCATTTCTCTCATCTGGAAAACTAATTTTAGAATTTTCCAAAAAAAGTGGAATAAAATGCATTCAGTATAAAATTATTTCATCTGGTATAATTAAAAGTCGGTTGATGATCGCCTGATAGAAATGAGCCGAAATAGAGACATGTTTGGAAAGAGAAAGATGAAAGAAGAACGAACGATGTACAGCCACGTCACGTACGGTCTTAGAAGAAGGATTGCTAAGAGGAGTCGACGAGGACTCGATTGATTACTCATAGCAATTCATATACTAAATATCCACTTCGTTCGATCTCCTTAATTATTGAATACCTAAAGCCAAATTGAAGGTGCCTTCATCATTTTACTAATGTAGGAATCGTATTCGATTCAAGGAATGATATTCACTTTAATGTGCAACGATGAAAGGTCTATAACGATTACAGTGCTCCTGTATGCTGCAAGACCAAACGAGTTCTATATAAAGTTGCACATTTGCTTCAAACATTCCTCTACATGTTGCGAGAAAATTTGTAAAAGGCTAGCATAGTTTAAATTTAGAATGGGTATGAATGCAAGGGGAAAGGGGATGCGAATGGCTTATAAATTTCGCTTTTCAAGGAAAGAAATTCTTTTGGAGAAGCTTTGCGTTGAAAGCGCAGGGAACGTTAATGTCCTTAATTTCTAAAATAGACTTACTGCTGAGGTTTTGAGAGGGTTTGCGATTAACCGCTTTTCCGCAGTGCTATTAGAAAAAAAAATGCGACGAGGATGGCGAAGATATCGAAGTATGGAATAATTGCGCAGAATCGTTGTGATTTGCCCCGGATTGGTCAATGAAATTGCCGAAGGGAATGAATGATCGGATACGACGACAGGTCGTTTCAATAGATAGGATAGATTCAAATAAACGATGAATGTCCTCGCAGTTCTTCGAGTAAACATGAAAAAGCGGAACTAGTAGGATTATAAGTGTGGAAAATTTTTAGAGTTAAATGCTGGGAATATATAACTACACGGCTCCAACACCAGTTTAACTAAGGAGGACTGAGAAACAAAACTTGGTCAAACTACCTAATTAACTTCTCTGTGGCTCCACTCACACAACACATTCTAAAGGATCCACACTATGTCTAATTATATTTGATGAAGAAAGATGATGTAGGTAGCGCTAATCTGTTAGGCGGTATTCCAATTATTGATAAGCATCTGGGTCAAAGATAAACTACTGTTATTGTTCCTTTGTTATCGTTTCTAGTAGCGTCTGAGATACACAAGTAATGGTTTCTTAAGAACCTCGTTGTGATTTGTCGTAGCATACCAACTTGAAGCCGCAAAAGACCGGTGCTTGGAATTGGAGGTGGTGAATAAAGGAAGACAACGCAAGAAAAAGACAGTACGGTAGACAACGACAGGGGACATAAAACGAGCGATATTCTAATGAAATCATGGCGTCACACTATTTAGGACTAGTTGGTGTTACGGTAGCATGTGGGCACAGTAGTAATGAACGCTCGTAAATGTACGTCTACTGTAGCATTACCAAATGCGATTTGTGTAAAGAACATTGGAAGGTAGTTGATGGCAATGTTGCATTTGCAAGTGTCACATATGTTGATTCAGTGAAAAAGCAATTTCAGGGTACGAACTCTTTCATGAAAACATTTCTAGCGTTGAAACTTCCTTCAGCCAATGGTCTATTATCAACAACGAACGGATGAAGCTTGAGATGATTCAAGATGAGATTTCGGCCCGCTTTCATAGCTATCGACCAGTACCGTTCTTTATGATATCCATAGTGCTTTGCACTATTGTTCTTATCACAGGAATAATCCTCATTCAAGGTACACATTAGTCCCTCAAGAATGTCTTTAAAAGAAGCGTAGAGTCTCTTGCACTAGAGTGCATAGCTTCCGCAAGAAATGAAGGTCATATTTTGGAGGCTATTATAAGTTCAGTTGCAAAGTACACTGATGAGCACAATGAACGCTACTTAAGAAGAACTATATGTCAGCTTACTGAGCTTTTCCCATATGCGTTGCATGGTTTAGGCTTTCATTGCAGAACTTTTCATATGTTTGGTGCTCTGAAATAAGCACTACTGTGGCAGGTCAGGACATCAAGCAACCACTGATTTCGTTGACTAGTTATCTGAGGTCGGAGGTATGACCTCACATAATCAGTCTACACCATTCACGACTTTGTTTACTACATACAATTATTTCTGTTTGCACCATCCTTACGGCAATATTCAAATGTTTTCACGTCTTAGATGCGATGATATTCGGCCGGATGGATTTATGAACTCAGTGACAGATCGTATTACCATTTCCATTACTTTGGTTTATCAATAGCTCACACAAATGTTAGCTGAGCAATCAGTACTAATGAGGCAATAAAGGAGATGGGAGTATATTCGTCCCTTAGTAGGGGGTCAATAAGAATGTTAGTATCTCCCTCAGAGTACGTAAAGAAGCAATAAATATGAAGAAAGCTGGATCGGATCTTTTCGAAAACGAGGCGTCACTGTTGCTCGATGTCGACTGTGCTGTTGCTCGTCTTCCGCTGTCTGCCATAGCTACACCTCAGCTAATGTAAGCCGCTAGCGATCCAGCGTCGGGCTGTCTCCATCGTCAGCTGGCGTCGGCGAATCCATGACCACGGCTGGAGCGGATAATAACTTCCAGTATGCTCTCTTCCGCGATGATCTGGTTTGCGCGCTACGCCAGGTGATGGCACCAGCCGTGTATCTGTGACCACTGTTCGCCTCTGCCAGCTACGCAATACCATATATTGTTAAGATGGCTCCTCTTCGAGTACCAATACCTTCTTCCGCTTTGCATAGAATCTTTTTTTTGCATCTTGACACTGCTTTATGAATCACTTCCGCTTTCGAAACGTTATTCACTTAGTGAAAATATATGAAATGCTTAGAATACAAATGTTTTCATTCAATCCGTTCTCTTCGAGCTATATTTTATTTCATCTCGATGTTATTTTTTGCAGTGCATAAAGTATATCTGGTGAAATAAAAAAAAAATTCAAATTTCTAGCATCAAATATTGTGAAAAGCAAATACAATTGTCGCAAATCACAGGAACGATTTCGAAAACTATGGGCACAAGAGACGACAAAAGATGAAGCCGCTTCATGTGTTGCGGATATTGATTTCACTTACGCTGATACACGCCCTGGTCTTATCTCCAGACTTCATCTTACTCCACTAGATGGTAACATTTTTTCAATTAGTCGAAATTCGATGTTAAAGGAACAAATTCAACTTATTAGCGAAATGCACACCCGCGAACGGGTATACAGATCGCTGATCGCCGTTTGCCATTGTTTCTGAGTTGCGTGATTGTTAGCGACGAATCGAAGGTTTCCTCATAGCCACAGGATGTTTAAATGGGCTTGCCGCAGTAATCCTTTCTAATGTCTCCACTAGGCCGTATAATAGTGACTCGGTATCGCTCTATATGTTAAATGATCACGATTTCACGAATTTGATATACTTGTGTTTTCCATGCCAACTTGCTAAATGGCTTTCATGAATGAATATGTGGCAAATCAATAGGTGGATGTGCTCGGTTCTTATTAGCCTTCCAAAGTTTAAAATTGGCCAAATTAAGCTATATTTCAATGTCTACTTTTGGACCGTCATTATGATAGGATGTTCAACATCCAAGATAGGATGAAAGTGAGGGAAAATATGCGTTCCGGATGAACACGAAAAAAGCATCGAAAACATTTTAAGTAACCTTTCCTCTCCAAAAATCTTCTTTCCTCCATCGAGTTAGACCTCTTCTATCTCCTACAGAAACTCTAACTGTGGGAAACATTTCCGGATGCGATAGGCGCGAGAAAAAACTTGCAAATTCAAGATTTCCAAGTGGATCCTATTTTCCAACTTGCAGGATTTAACGAATCGAAAACATCTTGAAATTCTGAACTTTTCTTTCTTTTACATCGGAACCGTTACGCTGATCTTATTAAAGAGGAGCAAAAGAATGCAGAGAATGCAAGCACGTCACGGCACTTGTAAATCTTGAATTTGCAAGTTTTTTCTCGCACCTATCGCATCCGGAAACTTTTGCCAGAATTAGAGACTCTGTAGGAGGTAGATGAGGTCTAACTCGATGGATGAAAGAAGATTTTTCGAGAGGAACGGTTACCTAAAATGTTTTCCATGCTTTTTTCGTCTTCATCCGGAGCGCATATTTTCCCTCACTTTCATCCTATCTTTTATAAGTCATAATGAGATGCTCTTATAAACGATATAAACGAGACAATTTTATTTTGAAGCTGAAGTTTTAATTGCACATGTAATTTTACAAGTGAAATCTAGACAAGTCACGACGTTTCTAAATTTTGCTGTTATCGTTTTTGAATAATTTGAAGAAACCTTAGAGTGATGATAAAGTACTGCAAGTTATAGCAAAGGAAGATCGTCAAGTCGGATGCATGCCGATGGTGGAAACACTGCATAAGAATTCATTGGCAACACCTGACGAGATCAGAAGCATTCCACGGTGGATTGTCTGCATTGAAGCAATTTCTAATGCTGTTCTACTACTTCAGCTTGTCTTCTTAGGCATGTGCACCTATCACACTGGGAATTCATTTGAGATGATCGAAAAATTTTGCGAGAAAGATCTGATGTTCTGTCAACACTCGCGTTTTACTGGTCGGTATTTTTGCTTTTTGGCAAACAGTGCATGAGAGACGTTTAATTATATGTGAGCTATATATATATATATATATATATATATATATACATGAGATGACGGAATATGAAAAAAGTGCTGATGAGGGCGTAATCGTTGCGAGCACATTACTTTTCTTGCAGCATTCCTGCATTTGTAAGCACTTTCTATAGAAACACTTCATACTTTTGGCTGCGATGAGCACAGTTGACTAGTTTTGGCATGGAAGTAAACAACAGGCGTGTTCTTCCGAAGTCATGTGAAAATTTCTCACATCACTGTGAAGTACTAGATCGCATATTTAGGTCAAAAGTGCGATGAAACTTAGGAGAGCTGGCGAGAGATTTTGCAAACTTTTTCAAATAACAAATCTTTTTTAAGGGAAAATTGTGATAAGATTCCCAGTGTCTGTATTTTTCTTTCGAAACCTAGTGTAGACATGACACGGATTTCTTAGCGTTTTCATGGTCTGTGCAAAAGAGATCACTCTTAGAACGACAATAATGCCGTCCAAAATGTGATTTTGGCTATTTGTTGATTTTATTGCGCAGAGGGATTTTTCGATGAACATTCTTGAGCATTTGAATGTTGAGAAGGATCGTTCACTGTAAGAATAATAGTTATAATTTCTGAACGCTACAGGATCGATAGAGCTGTGGCAGCATTGCTAAAATTTTCAGTAAAAACTTAAATCCCTGATTGAAGCGAGCAGGTTAGGCAGCGTTGACAACTTTCCCTGCCTCTATTTATTTGCATTTTTGCAGTGCACAATAATTATATTACGCAGTTTACACAAACATTCTCCGACAATTTAAAGGGCGTGTATCTTAGTTCCGCGTAACTTAAATGGCATCGATTGCACTTATTTGGAACAGAAGAGAAACAAGCTCAAAAGTGCAAAAAATTGCAAAGCGCAATTTATATTTCTTAGCAAGGCAATTTAATAAACTCTCGAAGTTAATCTCGAAATGGTGCCTCAAAGGGGAAATGTACAGTCTGACCGTACAAGTGAAAACTCTTCCTAATTCTCTTTTGTGATGCAACTGACTTAAGTTTGGAATCATTTGGGCCAAATAAGTCTACTTTTTCCAAAATCCCCTTTAAGGGTTCTAGCTTCTTTGCTCGTCTCCTGATGCTAGGAGGTGCGCTGAATAGCACTGAGGAAGCAGATCTGAAGGAATCCGATGTTGTTCGGTTGTTCTGTTGAAGATCGTCTACTGTTATCCGGCAGTGGCGAGAGTATTGCCTCTGAATATGACGGAAAAAACTACTTGCCAGAAACTAATAGCATGGTTGTTAGCATGAATTTAAGAGATCCTCTATGTTACTGCATTGCTATAGACAATCTATATGAAAATTTTCAACGATATGTTTTTTTTCGATTATAAGGTCACTCATATTCAGAAGATAGAGCAACGGAGGGTGCAAAGATTCCTAATACCTGCAGTGTTCAGAAGAAAAGAAATACCACTTGCGAAAAGAGTGTCGCACTACTGACAGCTGTACCGTATTAAGGAACCATTTGAAGGGCTTTAGCGCAGCATCATTGCAATATGCCTCGAACAAAGAAAGACGCTTCGTTTATTCAGTAAAGTTGCGATATTTCTCAAAGAGTATGAGACCGTTTCAGATATCCAGCAAAACGTCCTAGAAAATCTATAGCTGTCTCAAACGTTCGTTCTTAGGTGAAATGCTTGGGCTTGCTAAGATTTGGACCTAGACGCTTCAGTAAAGTAGCAATTTGAAATGGCATGAAATGAGGTCTTCTAGAGTTGGAGGGATCATTTTCAAATCTTGCGTCCACAAAAGACCTTATTTCACCCTCGGAAATCTCGTTCGCATTGACACAGTAGATTTTGGCTTGATACCTGCGAAGAAATGAGCAAATGAAATGTTCACAACATATGACTCTTGTTGAACAATGAATTACAATTAAAAAAAAAACATTGATATGTTCTTTTTGAACATTATTTTGTTACTTTCAATATTCTACAGATAGAAATAAAGGTATTCTACAGGAGGCATACCAAACGATGCAACTGATCAGTTACATAGTGAAGTACGCAATGCTTTTGGTGCCTACATCTCACATATTGTAGACGCATATAGCAACTACCATTATGCGTTAATCATGATCTTTGTGTCGTGCACATTAACCTGCAGTTATATCTTTTCTTCACTTTATTCGTCGATCGTATTCTGCAAAGAAATTGATTGCGGTGGAAAAGGTGGGCATATGAAGCTTTACTTGCATTTGTGAAATAGTCGCAAAATATTATTGTAATTAATATTTGAGAAGCGTTCTAAAATCATTCTTGGCATACTCAATAAAAATAAAACAGCAGTGTAATGCTGACAAGAGTTTCTATTCTTCTTTATTGTCCGATAGCATAGGGCATCGTATATTACCTCTAGAAATTACTTAATTTCTTCCTTAAGGACGATAGGGTGGTAATTTGTTTATTATATCGACGAGTCAATTGAAAATGCTAGTAAACAATGAACTTACTGCTGAAAAATTCGTCGTGAAAAATGATATGTTATTGAATTCAACGATATTAATAGTTTCTAAAGAGGAATAAATCACTATATGATTATACATTTGATATTTCTTTGAGACTGGAAGTAGGATTCCTTTTTCTACGCAGATAAACGGGTGTTTAATTGACATTTCATTTTCAGTTATGACCATCACTACAACGTTCGAACAAATCGCTTCATTATTCGGAATTTCAGTGTCATCTGTTTTCTCAATTTCGATGCTCACTACGTTGTATTTTTATCTCCACTCAATTTTTAAATCAACCGTTGTCTTGAGGAAATGCAGTGAAAATATTGACTTATTTTGTCATTGTTGACTAGATATTTAGCTGAGCTCATATTATTCCGTTTCGTTTTTCCATTTTTCTTGTCTTATTGCTTCAGACTTGTGAATTTCTTTTTTTTTGGTTTATCTTGCCATCGAAAGTGCAAGTTATGATTGTTTGCTTTGTTGTTGAGGAGACACTTCCGATAAGTTCATTGAATAGTAGCGCAAAAGCCGAAACTACAATTGTTGACTGAGGCAGTGGGAAGAAAAGTCATTTCTGTCGTGAAGGACGCAAAACGGCAGCATTTATCTGTTTCTTCTTGTTTTCAGTAAAGGATTTCGCACTGCTTCAAATCTTTTCTCAATAGAAGCGCTCTTCATAGTTCAAAAAATCCCCAATAAATTCTTCTTTCATATTCGAAACTCCACAGTATGGGATTGTTTTTGTAGGCCTAAAATGCTGTATATTGTGTCAAATGAAAATCTTGAAGTAAAAGATAATTCCTCCAGTTTAATAAGCCTCTCTCTTCACGTATGCTACTCTGTGAGTCTAGGAAAAATCGTAACTACTGCAATTTTATTGAAAATAATGCGGCATTTGCGTTGTCTCCTATTCCTCATCATTCTTAAGTTTGGTTTATTCTGAGAGCGAAGGAAAAGATCGTTCGCTGTAATGGTATTATTAGCTAGCTACTGAAGATTGCTTTGCTTATCAAATGAGGCAAATATTTCTAGACGTGTGATACTATTTGATTGTGTTGGGAATAGTGAGGTTGATAAGCTCTATCGTTTCTGAATTCTTTACAAACGATAGCTGGACGATAGCGAAGATTGCTCTTGGTGTAGTGGTGGTGGGGGATAGGAATGGGAATCGAAGACTTGAAACGATCATAAATCAAGAGCATTTCAGAAATAAAAGATATGTCCCGTCTTGCCTCCGGGCGGATGAGGCGAGAAGAAAAGTTGACGTTTATTGATGACCGATTGAAATTGCGCCTTAGAGCGAACTGGCTAAGTGGATCGAGGAGTACAAAAAACCATCACGATATCGGAATCAACGCACATAACAGCAAACGGGTTTGAAATACGCAACCAGACAACCAGGAAAAAGGCGCTATATAACAGAGCAGAAAAGAACAGATATCACTGAGGTCGATATATGCAAATTGAGTCGTAGGACAGTCGTTCATCACAACAATATGTTTGAGCGTGTCAAAGCGAGCTCGATCGTTGAAGTACGCTCTCATTCAAAAAATTTATGAAAAGATTTTTAAGGATCCTTTCCGCTGGATTAATGCACCATTGTTCGGAAGCGTTTTATAGTAGTTTCTATGTTGAGTGGAAATCTATCCTAAAAGAGGATCATTTGCAATTTACTCGAAAAGGGAAATGGATATTTAAAAATCCAGCAACAAAGATAAAGCGAGAAAACAATGAAGCATATATTGACGTTGAGAGCGACAAGAAAGCCAGAAAAAAACCATTTCCTGCTATCATATGCTTGCAATGTTATTGAAAATAACAGGAATAACGGGACAGCTGCGTCAAATTATAAGAGAACTTGCCTCATTTAGAGTCATATCTGGAAAAGCATCGTTACAAGCTGAGGTTAAATTCATCGTTGACAGTTGAATTTATAGGTGCTTGAAAATGCTTGAAAATGCTTATTATGCTTGAAAAATATCATAGAGATTTTGCGAAAAATTTTGCATACTAGCTAATTGAATGAAGTGCTCAATAGGAATACTTTTTCGAATAGAAAAGTTCTTTTGCAATCCTCTGTATGCATTGTTTCTTCAAATTGCATCAGAAGGTCATTGTTTGCTCTGAAATTTATAGAAGATAATTAAGTGAGCACAAACTACAATAGTGTTACCCAAAAATGATGGTAAATTACCTATATTTCGATCAAACTTCAATGATCTCCTGCTATGGTCTTTATTCGTTGGCGATTCAATTTCTTTGCCACAAAAAGTTATATCAGTCACTTTCATCCGGCTTTCGACTAACGAGAGGAGGAAGAAAAGTTTCCCTGATTGCCAATGATTAAGCCCACGAGATGGATGGGAAGGGGGAAAGGGCGAGAGTTGGAATTTCACTTTTGTCTCTTCCTTGGCGCCATCATTACACCTCTCATATCTTTAATCCGCCATTATCTCTATCAAAGATAGAAATGAATGACTTAATTTGGCACATATTAGATAGCACAATCTTGGTACAATCTTGCATTATAGTAAAATTTCGAAAATCCTTGCGAACTCAGCCAACTTCAGTCTTTTAAAAGTTTCGTGAATTCAGAACGATAACACATTTATGATTCCTAGATTATATTCGATTGCGAATTTAGAAGAAGCTTCCGGTAGCGATGCACCGGGATGCACGTAAAAATATTCTTGGAACCCTACTCAAAATGACATGTTCCGAGGGAATTCAACTGAACCTATTCGTTATAGATGTGTTCATTCGATATGGTAGTGAAAATAGAACAGTAAAGAAGAATGAAAAAAGAGGATGATTTAGATCTTTCTGATCGCATTACGCTTGAACTAAATCAGTGGCGAACGCGACGATACTTCAGCACCACGTTTAGCTAAGTGATCTAATAGCAAGAATTTCGTGCAATCTTTAGCTGCAAGACTATGAAAAAAATTACTGTACAAATCTTATGGCACACTGAAACGAATCACGTCTTTTTTCCAAGATTTGTAAGGCACTAAAGCAGAAAATGTCTGAAATATAAGATGCGAACATAAGGCACTAATCAAACTGATCTTCGATCCGATGTCCTCAGAAACTCTCAAGAATTGGCAATATGAGCTAGAAAGAAAAATATGTTTTTGCAAATCATGGCCATTTTTTGACCTTAACTGCAGTACTTTCCTGGAGCGTAATGGTGCTATGATTGGTTAACGGAAACTAGTTCTATTTAAAAGATCAAAAAACATTCTTATTTCTTGTAGATATACGCGAAAATTAGTGATAATGTTACATTCGATGCATTCCGTTGACTCCTTAGATGTTATATGCTTATGAACAAACTGTTAATGTATCATTTTTATCACTGATCGTCTTTTGGAGTACTTCAATGTTATCTCTCCTGGATTACTTCTTCTGGATCGCCCACAGGAATATATCCAACCGCTGCTTAGTAACAGCAGTTTGTCAGGATATGAAGAGGAGAAGACTTTGTATTGAAGCATGGGCGACCACGGTAGGAGCGAAGTAGGCTGCGAAAGAACTTTTCGCTAGTAAGATCAGCGCGATGCGAAGGGAAGGAAGTGGTAGAGCTTGCTTTAGTTGAAGAGTAGTGGTCGCGAGTTTAGTAAGGTCTTTTAAGTTTCTCCTACCATCCGTGCTTTTCTATGCTTTTGCGAAAAATCACAAAAGTACCCCAAGACGACAACATGCTAGCATGTTAAGGTTACGCAGAAAAGAGTCCTTCAACAGCCGGATCCAGATATCCTTTATGTTTTTCCATCGGGGCAGGTGGATAGCATTAAGGATGACAGGAATAATGCTAGCATCTAAGAACTCTTTATAAGAAAGAATCCACTCGACCTAAGCTTAATCGTGACAAGGTTTTAACTGATTGTAGTATCGTAGCAGCCGATCAAAAATTTTTTTTCAAGAATACAGTAAGAGTGCACAAATTACAGTTTGCTTTACTCCAGTTACCTTCCTCTCTCTATTATTTTCTAAGGATGTCCCGACAGAGGAATAGTAGCCCATGGATCACAGAGGAAAAAGCTACTGTTATGCGGGAAGATTATGCTCTTCTCTCTTTAATTTGGCTAGTTTCTTCCATAGAATTTTACGTTTACATATGTATTCGATATCATCTATCTCACCTTTCCCAACTTCCCATCATTTCAGACGCATTATTCACGTAGAATGCAGTTTTTCTCGATGCTTGTTTTTTCTTTCAGTTCGTAGTATCAATCGCACTTTTACGTTAAAGGGTTCTAAGCGTTGCTGGGAGAAGTTCTGATACTTCCTCTCATGCTTCCTCTCATGCCGAGGAACTATTGCATTTCATTTTCTCCAAATTTCTAAGAAGTATGTGCTAGTCATTTCGAAGCGATAAAAAGTTGATAGACAGCAAAATGTGCTGAATCATAATTGATATCCCACAATCTTATCCAGTTCAGAAGTCTTCTTACTCTCTATTTAGAGTAATTAGGAGCCACTCTAATTCTTTACATTTCCCTCACCTAGTGACTTTTTCTCTTCTAAATAAATGCAAAAATTTCACGTAGGTAATTCGCATTCCTAGGAGGGAATTTGAGTATAATCTCCACGGCGATAATATCCCATATTTAATTCGCATTATTGAATCGTTCGCTTCGAATATTCACATTTTTAATCATGTGAGAAAACTAATCGTTCGTATAGAAGATAACTACACTATTTTTATTTCCAATTTAGGTGATTTATTCATCTTTCAACTAACTATTAATGCTTATTTCGATTGCTACTATCGAGCTTGCCATATTATTATTGCTGCATTTGCATATTTGCACTACACATTTTATAAATTTCGATGAAGTTATAGTGGATAGATTTATAAGCGTTTCGATGAATTTAAATCTGACAGAACGTTGCGTGAAAAGTTTACGCAAGGTAAGATGCACTTAAATAATATTTTCGAGATTTATAAATGAGCGAATTATATGAATGGCTTTATGCATACATACATATTATTTTGCGATATGCGTATTCTCATGCAACTTTATGGAGAATTGAGTTCTTAAGATCGTTTACAAAGACGAGGAAGATATATGAGACAATCAGATCAAAAAATATCAAACATTTGAAACTACGTTGTTCTCACACATCCATAACTATTCGATGTTGTATGTTTATATATTGCCAAGGAATAGGCTGAAAGAACCGATAAAAGAAAGCTAAAAAATTTCCCAATGAATAAAATCCATAGCAATTAAGTTTCAACTTAAATCTACTTCATCTAGCGTCATTGCGTCGCTAATATTGTATTTGCTTCTTCGTAGTAATTGTGATTTATGCTGAAGGTCTCTATATTTCTCTACGCTTACGATACAATTCCGATGCAACGTACACTATTCTACGCGGCATATGGCTATGGTGATGCAAGATTCATTATTGAAGATCGATGGGTATGTCGCGTTTTAATATGATGATAACAAATTTATTATTTTTCTCATGAATATTTAAGAGGTTTTCAAGCCGAACTGTCAATTGAAATGATACGAATATTGAAAATGAAGAAAGCTAATGAAAATCTTTTAAAAAATTGAGAAATTAGAGACGAAAATATCTCAAATAACTCTTGTATTTTAGTAGTATTCGGGGATCATCAGGTAAGGAGGTAGAAGAACACGCATAATTGTTGGTAGATTTGGATACTTGAAACTATCTTTAAAGCAGAACCTTTTATCATCAACCAGAACACATCCTATATGTCAGTCGGTTTAACGCTGTTCGAATCGCTGTAATTTTTAGGTGTAAGCAAAAATCAAGGTCAATAATTCGCAAATTCTTGCAGGTTTCGAGGGATACCCTGTAAGAGATTGTCTGATGAGTTTACTCAGAGCATTCGCAGTGTTCGAACGGTTGTTGTGGGTTGAGACGATTTTAAGCCTAAATTCATTAATAAATCGTTTCAAAATCGGCGGTTTGGTTCCGGAAAACGTTCAGCCCACATTGCATTCATGTCAAAATTTTTCGCTATTATGACAAGGCGAGTTCATGAAATTCTAGAAAGTAAAGTTGAAATTTTCTAACGTGCTGTATCGATTATGGGGGTAGAAAAAACCGTTTATGCTTCGGAAACGGATATTCTATAGGACATGAATGATCTCGAGAGCTCGAACAGTGAATACGAATAGTAAACGAGGTTTTCGGTGGTATCTCAGCAATGAGTCTGGAGGTGTCCGGAGGAGTCTGGAGTAGTCCGGAGGAACCACTCAGAGTGACTAGAAGATTTTATAACTTTTATGACGACAACATCAACTCGCATCAGTTGTGCTATGCAAGTGTAAAATACGAGCATTTTATGATATGTGCAGAAAATGACTGGTCGGAATGGGTTTTAACAGGATGAACCTGCATTCGATCACAAATTGCCCTCCGGAGGTTTCATGAAATTTTTTCACTGATTTTCCGCTCTAAGATAACAGAAGAAAACACTCGGATATGCATCACTTAGCGCACACAAAAGTTGTTGTTTCGATCTTTTCTCTCGCATATCAGGAAATCGTATGAGAGGATTAAGGACTGCACCTTCTCAAGGATTTGGAAGAAAGTGCGAAAGTCTTCCATGGTCTAATTTGTTATGACCGATACATCGAGGCGTTGTCGAATCAAACGTTAATGAGTCAAACCTCAATAATGTATTTGAAAAGGAACACGTCGAATGAAGCGATCTGCATTAATAAATCAGCATTGATTGACCAGTATCAGCTTACATCTATTACCTTTCGCGACGACAATTTCGAGAGGCTCATAACGCCCTCGAAAAAGTGGCTGAAGAAGTTTGAGTACGGGTCGAGCTTATAAAAATTTCAGCAGTACAGTATGCGTGCATGTCACAAAAGTGCAGGCGAGACGCAGTTTTCTGTGTCGGAATTTCCGATGAGTTTTTGTTATGGTCATGATACAAAATATGCGAAAGCGTTTGGAATATGCATACCAACTCCATGTCGATTTGATGCCTTTACGGTTATCGTTGCGTTCTTATTTGAGATTTTATATAGTCATTAATCACTGGCGTCTAGTTTATAAAAAAGTTTAGCAGATAAATATGAGACGAGACGAATGAGTTAAGCTAATAAAGGCAATGTAGCGGTTTCCACAATATCAGTGAACTCATCCACTTATTCGTTTTGCATCGATGCTTTATGCTTCCTTGTCCTAGTTATTTTAGTAATATTGAGCTTTGACAGTTTCGATATGGAACGAAATTCGGCGAAGCGTTTAGTTCTAAAATTGTTTTTTTTCCTGGATTATGGATTGCAGTCGCATTACACTCGTAAACTCATTTCGGTGAATATTCAACTTTCTTTCGGCTGAATATTTTTCATATATATATATATATATATATATATATATATATATATATATATATATATATATATATATATATATATATATTCGAGATGAGAAAATATCTGGCTAGCATGTTGACTTATTTGCTTATGCATTGATTACTTATGCATTGATGCCAAATTGAATTCCATCTTTAGATGCTAAATGAATGGAAAAAGCATGCAATAAACGATTCAGAATCTAATATTCTGGAAGATGTGAACTGTTTGGAATCAAGAAAGCAACAACAGTGGACGAATAAAACTGATGTATTAATCGAAATGAGCATCAATATGCTTGCAATATTATTCGTCTCATTAGCTACCGCTTATCATATACAACGTGGCGAACAATCACAGTTTGTTAAGAATTCACTTGAGAATTCACTTCAATTCTATTAAAAAAAATTGATTTAAATTTTTTATTATATAAGTTGATGTAAAATTATGCAAGTATTAAATTATGTAAAATTTAAATATGTAATTCTGAGCGGTATGTAGATAAGAGTAAGTGTATACGTTCAATTTAATTGTATTATAGTGCTGAAATGTGTTCACAAATCATAATTCACCCTGACCTATATTAGGCAAATTACACTCTTTAGTTGAAGATGTTCAACTTCAAGTCGTTAAAAATATTGCATGATGAGGTTTGGATTGAATTTTTCTCATAAAATGATGCATCATTTCTCCAACATTCCGTTCTCAAAATTTGTTGCATTTTAACATTCGCAATAGTCGACGTGGGCATTGGTTTCAGCTTGTGAAAACATATTGCAACAGAAATATTGGCCGGCAAAATTTCTAAGTTTTTTTTTTTACATTAGCATGCAATCTACTCCTCGCAGATTCGTTGGTGCGTCCAATCGCCATTCCTTCTTCTTTCGTGCTATGCCCAATCGTTTCGACTTATTCTTTTGCAAATATTTTGCGCTTTATTGCTAGTCGTTTTCGCGCTATTTTTCTACGTTTTCGGAATTCGGATTGTTGAAATAAATGGAAGTCAAACAGGACAAAGCCGACCCATGACGTCCAAAATAACGATTGAAGGGTTCTGTAGACCAAATGAAGTATTCTAGTAAATCGAACAAAATGTTGTATTCGTGATGAACGAAATACGCACTAATCGTTTAAAAAAAACAATGCAAAAACGCCTAAAAGTCTCAAAACGTTACAACGCAAAAACGTCTTTGAGAGTCTTCTTTATATATCGCGGCATGAAATTCAAAAATGTATCTTATCTTAAGAACAAAAAAAAGAGACTCAGAAAGTGAACCGTTCAACTTTACAAATTATATGCAGCGAAATTTCTTCATTGTACTCTTTTAAAAGTTTTATTTCTCTTAATAATCCCTTATGAGCTATGCAAAGAGGCTTAATTAATGCATGAGAATTTTCGAGAAAATATTTTATCATATGCTACTATTGTTATAAATCTTTATGTTTTATTTAGATTCATCTTTACACGGATTATCAATGCGTTCTCGGTAGCTAAAAATTGCAAAAATCTATGCATATCACCGAAAGATCCAAACAAAATGATTGGTTGCCTCAATGGACTGCGATTTTTTTCAATGCTTTGGGTTTTTGCTGGACATTCAGTCGCTATGATACAGGTAAGTTATCATGCTATTTCCGGATAGTAGGGAGAATTATTTGAGTATTGGAAAGCCAAAAAAGGCATTATCGAACTCATTCCTTAAAGATCTTTTCAACGGTTCACAGCATAATGCATAGACCAATTTTTCTTCAACGAACTTATCGAATACCATACCTCTCAAGTGCAGGAGGTGGATGGTATAAGCGCAGGATAGTGGTATAGTGATATGGAAATGGGTTGGCATTTTCATGGGAAAATGAAAAATCACCTGGAGTGCAATAATGAACTGCGTATTAAAGGCAAGTAACAGAAATGAAGAAGAAAGTTGGACAGAGAAGTGCATGAGCCAGCGATGCCATGTAATTTCTAGCGATAAAGTTCACTATAATGTATGGTGGAAATCAAAAGTTTTGGGATGAAGGTTTACCTAGCTGCTATCTTTGCGCTTCTGCAGTAATGTATCTGCGGACAAGGAATGACGCAATATCACCTAGTTATCTATTTGCATGGAGGTACAGTAATCCTTTATAAGCAGATACAAGTCCGAATGTCACCCTCGCTAGATACTTACACAGCGGCGAGTGTAAGATTTGTGTGCACGATAAGAGGAATTGAGGATGACCTGCTGTAGTTTAAGATTGTGAACTTTTATGTAAGAGGGAGTTCCTTGAGTATGGAAAATTCTTTGCCGCAGCTAATTGGGTTTGGACCAGGAAAATGGAGACGCTTGTTGGTAATGCTCCATTTATCGCCAAATTTAAATGCATGTTAAAAAGGGTCCGATATCTAAACGATCAGAATTAAGCTAAGTGCAGCATATTGAACTTTCCCACATCCGGTTTCATAAAACCCACAATCGGCCTCCTATATATCCGAGGTTTGGGAAACCAGTGGATGTATCGGCTCGTATGCTTGCTTGTATAACATTCGCGCATATTATTTGTTATTCCAGCACTACCAAATAGGCGGAGCCTGTATGTTTGTATGTATAGATAAGCCCACACTGTAAAGTCTGAGAATAGCGTGCGGCATATCGTTGAAGAGCGCTAGAAGTTTGGCGAAAACACCGCTGAGGAAGCAGTTAGAACATGACTGCAATGATGACGCACTGGAGCGTATAGCTGCAGGGGTCATCATCCGCAGCGATGTATGTCGAACCTTTGAGCAATTGCGAGATGCCACCATACCAATTTCGAAACGGTTAACCACAGCATCAACAACACGAAACCGACTCATAATACGAAACGGTACATCTTTCAATCGCTCGCGCACACCGTTTGTCCTGAACAATGGCGTCCATCATCTAACAATCACCAAAACTGCAATTGATGTTATTCTGCTGAGCCTTTTATAGTGCCTGTTCATCACCTCAGAGATCCCATGCGTCCTCATATTTGATTCTGATATACTTATGATATGAGCGCATTAGTGATCTCCCTAATAATATTTGACGTTTATAATACGCTGAAATTGCCGTTGGCTGATCAAACTCGACGATGGTGTTATGGCAGAAGCACAATAGATACCATTGGGAAGGTCGTAATCCTTCATAGAAGCTGCAAATGGGAGACAAATTTTCGCGATATACGACAAAATGCGCATGATGCGATGTCGTAGATTGCGTGGCTGAACGTAGCGTGGCATCGTTCATTTGTACAGTTTCTCTCTCCATCTTCTTACCAGTAATTTCGACTCGTATGCAATTTACTATCGTTTTCTATGTTCATTGTTGATATTTTTATGAAAAATTGCAAATATTCTAATATATTAGCTTTCTTTTCATCACATATATAACAGTAAAATTTTGCATCATCTATTGCTAAATTCTGAACGTGCCATTTTTAACTATATGCGTAATTTTAGCAATACATCATTTATAAATCGTACACTTTTAAAGAACTATGAACGTGGTTATGAGGAAATTTTCGAGATAGCGTTGACAATATCTACAAGAAATCACCTTCTGTTATTGGTCGTGCCGAAATCACCTTATGTTATCGATCATGCCGCTTTACTCGCCTTTGATCCTGGGGACAGATAACTTAATTCATGGAACAGATTGGAGCACTCATAGGAGCATATTTGATATCGTCGAAATATGATCGTTTCAAAATCATTCATGCTTTATTTTTGCATGGACTATACTCTAAATCGATCTAAAAATCTAAAATTTTCTTCAGAAAATATTTACTTCCAGCCATTTCTAAGGAATCCTGAGGATCTTCATCGTGATTTCATGAACTTTTTCAACCAATGTTTGACCAATGCTTATCTTTCGGTTACGAATTTCTTTATTATAAGCGCTACAATTACATCCTATAATTGGTTCTTGGAAATGCAAACGAAATCAAAAGGTGAATTCTTAAATTTTAGGATTATTGATAATATTAAATTAGCGTCGAGTTGTTGGTTTACGTTCAATAAATTCTAAATATTATAAACCATTAACTGCTTATGACTTTGTAATTGAAGTAAGCAGTCAAATTCCTACTATTTTTTTGGCTCGTTAAATGCAAATTTTCCATACTTTTGAAACCACCTTTCCATTGAGCAAAAGTGCAAAAGGAGTACACAGTGACATATTTCGACTATAAACGTCAACTTAAGTTTGCTTCAGCAAACCAAGTTGTATGCTGCATTGCCTCAAATACCTTTGAAACGACTTATTTGTCATGAATATTTTTTGTTTAGACCAATTGCTTATGTAGAGGAATTAGTAGACTTCATCTATATTCCCGTGCAATCACTCCAAGAGATAGGAATACTGACTAATAAACTTAGTGAGGTGATGCATCTACTTGGAAACCGAAAGATTATGATGCAGATACACAAATCGTTGATATGCTTTTTATTGGGTGTTTATAATATATTTCTGGGGCTAATTTTTATCTTTTATCACTTGGCGAATGTAAAGGATGGCTATTATGCGCGCAATGATTCGGTGTAAAAAGATTTTAAGAAATGCAAGATAAGGGGAGATGACGAGCCGATCGCTATATTCGAGGCATATAATCTCTCACACACAGGTTTTCCACAGCACATATATGACTATCTATTTTTCATCACTTTAGAGACGAAAAGTGTCAACATTGGTCACACCCATTTATAGCCACTACCCAAATGAACACACCTATTGCAAGATTTATTCATGTTGTAAAAAATTGCTCTATTTGAGAATTTTTTTGTTCGCACTCTATTGCGACGCTATCAGAAGTGTTTTGATCGCTTATCAACGCAATCAAGCAATTCCATAAATTCATGTTGCAATCCATTTTTGTGAACTATGTATATATCTCAAATAAGGCGCTTAACATTTAGAAATTAATCTATAAATTGAATCAGTTTAGAAATTTTAGTTTAGAAATTTTTGAAATTTTGAAATTAGATCGGCTACGTGTACTTCAGAATTCGTGAAATCGAATAAAGTCGTAAAGTCGCTTCGCGATTTAATTTGAAACGATTTGATTCACGTTATTACTATCGCGTATGTGACACGCATATTCATATGCATATTCAATATGCATTATATATGTTCATAAACGTTTCCAGTATTAACTAATGCGATAAGAATGCTTTATTCAGCTTATATTGTATAGCAATGTCTGGCATTTAACTGCAGTATCATTGTATAAATGTTCTAAAGATTGATCAACTTGAAAGTACCGTTCGTATGATAATCTGAATAGACCAATTCCAACGAATTTTACCACTTTCGATGAAGTTTTTCCCAAAATGGGCTAAAACTTGAGCAATCGTTTCAAAGAAGTTTGTCATAAATCGATGCTCGTTAAGAAAACATTGTTGAAAGAATGTTTCTTTAATAAAGTTTTGTTTTATTTTATTTTATTTTATTTTATTTTTTTGTCAACAGGTGAGGAAATCCGTTTTTGCGTGTTTTAAATTTCGTACTCCTACTTCGTTTTTTTTTTTGGAATAGAAGTTCCATGTTTATTTTCGAACATCATATAAACTCCATATCTTCGCTATTCCGCTCTATAATATTCGTCGTAGAAATCGTTGGAAATTTAAATCGTTGTGTGTTTTTCCCTACACATATTTTCGGCTTTCGCATATTGCAAGAAAAAGTCAACTATTGTTTCCGTTGTTGTGCTGCAAGTAAAGAATTCCTACAGTTTAGCAAGTCATTTTCCTCATTTTTTTCATTTTTAAATCGCATCTGTAATAAATAAGTACTTCGATCATGCAAACGTTTGGCGGACCATTTTTACATGCTGAAGCGATAGCCTGAAATGAAATTTCCTGATTGCAGATGAGCGTAGAACCATATTTACGATGAGATACTGGCTCATTTTCTATCGTCATCGAATAATTCGACTTTTACCAGCTTATTTATATACCCTTTCGACGGTCACCTTTAAATCAACCACACATTTGTATAGTTCTGCTTGGCCACCCACCGATCCCTATGTACAGTGTCGCAAGTATTGGTGGCATAATGTCGCTTTTATCAATAGCCTCACAGATGCTCACTGCCTGGGATGGACGTGGTTAGTTTAGAGCTTTGCTTATGGACTTATCGTAGAATTTCATAGATCACAGATGAAAACTGTTCAACTTTTGATATACTTGTGCAGATCAACGATCTGCATAATTCTTTATGAATCACCTAGTTGATAAAGCATCTAATTTTCAATTCCCACCAAGCGTAAATACATTTGAACAGCCGCCATATCATCGATTTCATCGTTCCCTCCATCGATGCAGCTGGCAGCAATATTGCTATAAGTGGTAATATGTCGTCTGGTGGCGGCATGCTGGCGACGTATATCTTTGTTATTCGGAGTTTCCTTCTAGTAGACTTTCTTCTTCCATGAAGTACCTACTAGGCTGTAGTGATGCGTTCGTTTTCGGCGGACCATACTCGCCGTGATGCGAAACCGCCCTGTTATTGTGCGAATATCATCCCTAAGTCTACTTTCATCATCTGCATGCTTGTAAGCTTGTCGATCGTGTTTTTTAATCTTTTTCGCATTTGCATCACGGGGCATGGTGCATGAAAGCAGCTAGATCCTAACCGGCTTATATATATATATATATATATATATATATATATATAAATGAGACATATATACTATTTGTGTCTATTAAATATTAAATGGGATTACCGATATTTTGTAACACCTATACATTCATCCAGCTTACCTTAAATTGTAGGTATATAAGCGCGGAGTTTATATACTATTTGCTGTCACCGATATATCTTCTCGTGCTATGGACATCACCAATTGTTGGAATGATGCTATCGGCGTTGACTATTGCAGCTACAAGTGCTCTTAGTGCTTTTACGATTGCGCATGAGAATCTTCCACCAATACCGCTTGCATGGAGTCGACCACACAACTATAAGATTGGATTTTACGGAGTATGCATATCTACATTTTCAATGCCATTATTAAAGTGAATACAATGAGCAGTAGATGCAAAGAAATTATGAAAATGAAAGAAACTATTAACTAACCTTATAGACGAATGCTTCTCACCGATGAGATGAATGAAACTAATGGTGTTGTTAAGTTGGGATCTTAGTTAATTCTTGCTTCAGCTATTTCAATGAAATTCAGTGCAAATACTACCTAGAAAACCTGAGCTCACGATATGAAAGGTAAATACCGGAAAGCATATCTGGGAAGCAAATCATTTTCAAGGAATAATCATACGAATAAATTCACCCATTTTTACAAATCTTTTCATCATCGATACAACCTGTGAAAAGAAATCTATGATATAAATATGCAACGTTATTGCAGCAAGTAATTAAAATGCATATACGACCACAACATCACATAAGTGCTTATCTTATTGGTGTACTATTAGGTTATTACCACAAAGATGGCAACGAAAGGCGCTAACTGCTAAAGATATCTGCTATGGTTGGCTAGTTGCGCTCTCATTTGGATTTGTGTCACTTTTTGGTTCATATCCAGTAGTACAGGTGAGTGCAGATATATCCGTTATCGAATGAAATGAATTCATGCTTACAGCAGGTATCATGTATCACTTGTTCTTCTTGTTTTCATATCGGATACCTTGTTTCCTGATGAGACTTCTTGGCACTAACATTCCAGTCCTACAGTCAACCTTGCAATACCGTTGTTGGGAATGTATTCGCAAGAGAAAAAAAACTGATGATCGATTTTCTAGTCACCAAGCTCGTTTCGAAGGAGGGAATGGGCAAAACAGTGAGTGAACTAAACAAAGTTTGGAATAAAGATATGCCATCACCATTAATTAGCTGTCACTAAAACATATGATCGGTTTGTCGATGTATGCTGACATCGTGCACCTCATCCATTGTGCAGAATCTATCTGTTGCGCAGATTTCTACTCCGTCCATAGAAGCAATTAATTTATATGGCCACAGGTTCCGATGTTTCTGAGAATGGCAAATCTGGCAGTTATTCAAGCTTTACTATGTTGACCATTGCAACGATCTAGATGCATTATCTTTGTGCAGCACTTACTGCCACCACATTCTATAGAGTTGTCTAAAAGGGGAAAGGGAAAGGGAAATTCCTCGCATCATTTTCTGCAACTGCTTCTATTCTTCGAAATAAGAGGTTTTTCTGTTTTGAAGAATAGGGGTAAGAGACCAATAGGCGCTTCTGTGTTCCGCAAGTGCAAACAAGATAATCTGACTCCGAGCGGGGAGAAAGTTAGACGGGGGAACATAAAGATACAGTCGACATTGTAGCTTTTGGCGATGATTCTGTTTCCGATGACTATTGGCAGGGAAAGCCAATTAGGTTAATAATTCAACCGGGACTCTTACAAGGATTATGCTCTGTGCTGATAAAAATTTATCTCCCAGATATTCCTAAGATGTTTCTTTAAAGCGAAACTTTTCACCTTTTCACCTCATCCTTCTTGAACCATAGCTGAATTGCTTTATGCAGTGCCTCTATCTCATGGAGTTCTCCGCACCAAGTCCATCTCCCTCCATTCCCTATTTCGGTCAAGGACTGGCCGTACAAAAATGTTCTACTATTGTGAGAGCCATAGTTTTGCAGTTGCGATATGTTGTTTTTACCACTTGTCGATGAACAATTAGTTAGTGCAGAAAAATCGCAATTGGCATATTGTTCAGCATGAATTTTCAACACGCACATCGTATTCATTTCACAAGAACAGTGGAAAAAAGTCTCTGTTTCGAATGGCGCTCACTCTTTCGCTGCCCAAGGCATTCTCCTGCCCCCTTATCCGTTTCCTTTCCTTCTGATTTTAAACGATTTTTGCGTGCAGTCTTTAATTTTTCTATTTTCATTAAATATTCTTCAATTATTCTATTCCAGTTAATCTTTCTTAGCCAGCATATTCCGATTTGCCTCATTCTAATTGCAAGTGTTTCTTTTCGTTGTATTTTCAGGGTTGGAATTCGAGTATCTATAACGTTCTTTATGGAGGATGTTTTCGTGTTCTGTGGTCATTTTTTATTGCGTGGGTCATTTATGCTTGTCATATCGGAATTGCTAAATTTCTCAATCTTATATTATCGGCGAGAATATTTCGTCCTCTTTCGGCTCTTTCATACTCGGTACATTTTTAGTGAATTTTTGCTATTGAAGCAATCGCTTGTTGAAATCCTTAACGAAAAAAGTTGGCTTCTTGGCTCGTTCCGGAATGAATATGGAATGATTTTGGATTGGGATTTTTTTTAGAGTTCGTTATATCCGCAGATATTGATGAGTCATAATAAAACAAGAAAAAGAGATAGCGATAACATGAAGTGAATTACGCAAGTTTCACTTTTAATGTTTCAAAAATTTGAAGAGAGATGTTTGCACAGCAACAAATATGATATCACAAATCTGCTCTTCTTTCATAAAATATATAGAAGAATGATGATGCAGGATGCAATCATTATAGAAAATTAAAAATAAAAAATAAAAAACCTCATGAAAATATTTGAAATTATTTACAGGTCTATTTGATTCATTTGATACATGTGGTAAGCGTATTCGAAATGGAGCAATTTCCTATCGTTTATCGAGGTCGCTACCAGTTTATCAAATTTTGTTCGCTTTCACTTTTGATTAGCTATTGCTTGGCTCTTTTTGCAACTTTTATCGCCGAATATCCAGCTCGTGCCTTAGAGGATATTGTTTTCGACGTTCGACGAAATAGAAATCATAAGAAACACATAATGGAAATCGATCATAACTCTCACCTTGTTCGTCTTACTACAAGTGGATTTTTCTCTCGTTGAATATTCTCTTGATTAGATCGTTTTCATGTAATTGCAGCTCTATAGATTAGCGATTGGAATTATGGGATTTCCAGTAATATTTAAAAACATGGATGCAAATTTAAAATCGTTGAGCGATCATCGAAGGTTTTATTCATGCAAATCTTACAACAAGTATATTTGCAAAGGTACCGTAGGCATCACTCGCACAGAAGCAAGTTGTGTGTTTTATTGGTTTCAGTTATTATATACTTCGACGATTGCAATGCGTTTATTAAGCAGACGTCTTACAACCTGTAATGTTGTATATCTCTAATTAGCATGAATAAAGTTGATAGCGAATAATATAATCAAGCGTATTTGCAGGAAATAAACCATTCCATCACAGCGTTCATAGCCATACATTGCAACATCATATAACGCATTCACTACTGAATATATTTCCATATAACGTATCGATATAATGTAACAACATTAAATCATCAACACATATCCAATAAAACCTCAAAAATCTCCTACCTAAATGGACCAGGTCATTTTGTATGGAAATGTTTTCCATGTGAAATTTAGGGTTATTCATTCAACTTCATATTATATTCATACTTTTGCCCACAGGGGAAGTGATTTGTTATGATTTTGCACCGGCACGCATTGATGCGCCATTGTCGATTACCTCGAGAACCTCGCGAACGCTAGAGATCAAGCTAATTGGGCCTCAATTTGTCAGTGTTGTTAGAAGAGCTTTTTCTCAATCACTGCCAGTTGAAGAAATATTTAAAAAAAAATGAAATAAATGGAGAGTAAAGTAGTCAGTCATCTTAGGAACGCTGTGTGAGGGGACAAGGAAATTTTCCTGCCGTGATATACTAAGGAGAGGTACACTATCGACTGTTAGTAAAATCTACTGATAAAATTTGTTAAATAGTTTCATGAAAAGAATTGGTATATTTGTAACTTATAAACAAGCAAAATATTCGTAAAATGATTTGCTAACTTCAGTGCATCCCAATTTAATATTTTAAATCGGTCTATCTCAATTGATCAAGAAGAAATTTTATATTCTTCAGCAAATATTTTTTTTTCACGGAAAGCAACTTTTTCATCAAAAAATAATATTTTTCCGGGAAAAATATATCCATTTTATAATAAATTAAACGAAATCAAAACATTGAAGAATTGGTCGTCTTTGGAAGTGTATAAATGAATAAAAAAGATAATAAACTGCAGAAATTAATGCAATTTGTGGGAGTGGGATTTTTTTCGCACAGTTCTAAAAAAAAAAAAACGCTTAAGGGCGATAGAAATAAACAATTCTCAACGAATAATGCGAACCGCGCTAGATCAATTGTACTCAATAAAGCAATTACAATTATGTAGTGCAAACAACAAAATTTGTGCAATCATATGACTCTTTCCTATTCACTCATTCCACATCGCATATCGTCTTTGAGAGTTGTACGCTTCTTTCTACTCTCATTCACCGTCATGTATCGTCTTTGAGAATTGTGCACTTTTTTCTTATATTTCAATGAAGCTTTTCGGGGTTTCTTTATAGAATTTTCTTTTACATATCAAGCTTCGCTTTACTTTCTAGCTAATTACAGCAGTAAATGTTTGTTTTTGCGAATATTAGAAATTTATCTTTTTGTATTTTACGTTTTGGGTTTGCTCGGTTCGATCAGTCTCTCTTTGGACGGAAGCGAATGTCTAAAACATCGCTCCCTTCTATGCTTATATTTTTGCTCGCAAATTGCCAATAAACTGAACATCTGTAAACAAATCTCATGCATTGTAATAAAAGCATGCAACTTTATCATTTATGCTCTCAGTTATCTATAACCATGAAAAATGGAAAGCTATAGGAATTTCTACTGAATAGAATATGTAGCTGATCTAAAAAAATTCGAAACAAAATTTTGCCTATATTTTAAAAACTCTTTCTTTTGTGATTGTAAACACTTTTATGATGATTTCCTTTCATATTTATTACCTAAATTGCCAACAATGTATACCTTATCAAATGGAAATTATGCGCAAAACTAAAATGCTTCTTTCACCGATGGATGATTGAGAATGGAAAAAGCTAATATCGAGTTGATGAGTTGATTTCGCCTTTTCTAATGCAATGAACATAGTAATGAAGTGGTAATTATAAGACTAATATTAGAGTTGATATAGCTGTCACAATCGCGAAAAATTTCGATCAACAAAACTCATCCAAATCCAACTTCCGATTGGTTTATTATCTCATCGCTTTTCAATAGAAGTTTTCACCATCCTGAATAGTGCTGTCATAGTAACTTGTTAAGTCGCGACTAGCTTGCTTACATAAATGTGCTATTTTACAAGCGTAAATTTTGAGTGATCATTTAAAAATCAAATTGTTGTACGCTAAAGCAATGATATCTCATCGATTGTCATAGTTTAATGATGCTTTTTATTGTATAGAAAATAAACTCGAACATTATCTCATCAAAGCGAAAGAATTGGTTATTTTTGCAGGAAGTTTCGGTCGTATAAGATCGATTAATGACTGCTAATAGAGTGAGAGTATAGGATATGTCGACGCATTTGGAGATGAATTCGCTAATTACGATTTTCAATCATTTCTTCTGATTTCATTTCACACTATTTTCGATTAGTTGCTAATTGATTACTGCCGGAGATGATTAACTCTCACAGCATTCGTTCTCTTATATGCGAGCAAAATAGGCGCATATATGGCATTTCCAAAGTTATCTGCACGGCGCATGGCCTTCTTTTTTATTGCAGGGGGAGCGAGAGGGAGCTGGCAGGCCGAAAGTATGTGAAACTGCGGTGCCAAATATGAACGATTCATTTTCCATAATGTTGTTCGCGAGAAACGTTTCGTTTTATGATTCCACAAAGCTACGCGTCTGCTAATGAATGCTCAATTTATGGTCATTGACCTCATGAGGCATTATTTTCTCTGGAGTAAATAGAAGTTTAACAGCTTGTTTGTTATTTCTTTCTTCGATATATGTCACCGACACAACAACCAATTCTAATTGCCTTCTTTCTGATTTAACTTCTTTAATCGGAAGAATTTTTTTCAATGAACGATCATTGAATGATAGTTTCTTTCTTTTTGGGGAAAATAGTGTGCGTATTTAGGGTTGTGCGCTTTTCTATGCAGAATATCTATTTCTTCATTGCGGCAATCGATTGGGGGAGGGCCGTTAGATTGCAGGAAAAGAACGAGGAGGCCCCGCTATATGTGTGCAGTCCCATAAATATTTTGACGCCGCTGTTTGCTGTTGATTGATATTTATATATATATATATATATATATATATATATATATATATATATATATATATATATATATATATATATATATATATATATATATATATATATATATATATATATATATATATAATGGGCAAGCGTCAGGGGTTATATGGGGCAAAATAAAACTGCTACCTCCCAGAAGTCAAATGAGCTTTCACGCTTGTAGGCTCTTGTCTGAACTAGTGCTTCCGTAGAAGTTCTAGTGAACTTCACTATCCTAAACTGTCCTCTCTTCGAGAAGAATGGAACGCATTTTATTTGTTTCCGTTCTGACTCGCATTTTACTCGAAGCGATAGCGAAAATGAGCTCGCTTTTGCAGCCTGTTGACCTTCGATGAAGTTCAACCTCTGCGGCACCGGAAATCGTTCACTGGCTCCTACTTTGGAGGCTCTCTTCGTTTCGAGTTCTATCTGAACTTCGGGACCTTTCAAGTTGTGAGCCATAATGCCAACAGAAGGTCATAGAGTATTGCTCATATTGCCTGTTTCTCTGAAAACACTCTGTTTTACCGGAAGCATCCTGATATTGTTAGTTCGCCTTCGAATACAGTGATTCTTACTCTAGGAAACTGACATCAATTGTGTGCTGTTTGCTACTGTAAATATAAAATAAGGAAATCACATATGCACCTAATTATGCTTCAAAAACACCGCCGAAGGTTCTTTTCATTTTGTTGAGTAAGAAATTTGATGAGTTAACTAGATGGGAAATGAATACTAAGGAAATCTATTCATAAACAGGACTATTTCATTTGTCCTTTCCACTTTTATATAACTTCTTCACCTGTACTCTGTCTTTGCTATAAAATGCATAAATGCAAATATTATAATGTCATTTTTCGTTTTTCATAAATTTTTTTAACTTTAATCTTTTATGAAGTTATATTCCGCTGTGAAATGTGAAACCATTTCTATGCTTTTCCATATGTGAGCTCTTAAGATGCTTTGGCTGTGTCGTCTTCTTATGCTTAAATGTTATGCAAATTCTACGTATATATATATATATATATATATATATACTGAATTTTCATCTATCTCATTTAGTTATTTTCGGATGTGTTAATGATAATGAAAATTCGCTGAGAATTTTACTTTGGGGATTGTATGACCGATCAATTCATATGAGAGCGCTTTTTGAAAATCGGGGCATCATTCCCGGAATATCGATGTTGTCTTAATATTTCGAATGTAGAAAGCGCGCCACACGTGCCAATCCTTCAGCGGAACATTAAGAAAAAAAGATGGATGTAATGCGTTCATCCGGCACATAAAAGCAAAGTATAGTGCATTGCATTACATACTTAGCATAGAGATATTTCGAATAGACACTCATTTTAAGCCTGAAAATATAAGACTACACTCTTTAGGCCATTGTAAAAAATGATGAATAGATGGTATTTATTTTAGGAAAGCTTGCAGTGTTGCAGTCACAGAAAGTAAGATTAAGTTAATAGATAAAACCATAAAAAAGACTCTAAAGTTTATTTATTTCCACAAATTGAAATATTTAAACGGAAACGAGAAATGTTTGAGTTCGGAGAAGTTTTTTTTTATATTTTATGTATTTTTTTAGAATTTTATTCCGGTTTTCGTTCCACTACATTTTATTCTCGATATTTTTCGTGATAAATCAAAACCTTACGCATAATGTGCATTGTTTTTCTCATCATTGAAGAATCATCGTTTCATCTACAAATATCTTTAAATATATCGCTTTTAACGCAGTAAAAATTTATGAGAATAGCGTCGAAATGTTGCTATCTTTTTTTTTTTTTGAGGAAAACGAGTAGTTTTTAGGGGAGTTTTTTTTTTAATATTGAATAGGCATAGGAAATTCTTTCTATTTTCTTCTCTCATCGCGTATTTATTCGTGTAATTCGTTTCTCGTTGATATATCCCATCGATCTACGAGTGCGTTTCTATAAGGTTATTTCGTTTATTTTATTTTAGCTTCATTCATTTCGGCCTCTCATATTGTCATTTAATTTTATTTCGTCCTATTCATTAGCATCCACAGAATGCTCATTGCTTCTCGTTTTCCCACCTCGTATAACCCCAATTTTTCATTGCTGATGGTGCACAAAGTTATAGATATCTCACTTATCATTCTTCTACCATTTCCTCTTATTGTCCTTTGAAATGCTTCAAAGTCTATTTTACCTATTCGAATAACATTACTCTAAATAAAAGAGCAGCTAGTTAGAACTTTTCTAAAGTTATAAACGTTAAGCATATAAAATTATCTTTAGACTTGCTATGCATATATTCATTGGAATCATGCGCTTACTTTCTTCCGTTCATTTCTTTAAAAATTTTTCTACTAGCGGAAATAAATGCTTCTTCTTATAATGCTTCAATGGTTCTCTTCAAACGAAAAAAATTACAATGGAAAATATTTACGTTGAAAGTATTTGTGCGAATAGCATAGAATAACGTCATTGCATCGAGAAGATAGTTGTTGATTATTGCAGAAAATATTTTTCTAGTTAACTTTTGGCGATATTTCCGCATCTACTTTCATTTTTTGTCCACTCTTCCGTGAACTCCTTTGAGAGAACTTGTCACATGACTGCAAAAGTTTCGTTTTCTCTTTTATTGCATTCTATTTTTGAAGTGAAATGAAAAAAAAAATGCTTACGTCTACAATATTGATGTATGATGGCATCCGTAAGAAAACTCTTTCATTTTTACGAATGCAGAAAGTGCGTCTGTTTTTATTAATGAATTTCTAAAGTATTCTCTTTATTAATTGCTTTCATCGTATTCGTTTTCGAAAAAAATTAGTGGGGAAAAAAGTGCCAAAGATGTAAGATATGACATATGATCGTCAAAGTTGCAGTTGCTGGATGATGAGACTATCCTTTAAATGTGAATAAAAAAAGAGAAGGCTTCAAAAGGCTCATATGAATACGTGTATTTGAGTTTCTAGTGCAAAGCAAAGTTCAAAAGGACGAAAAATTTTCGACGAGTCGTTTAATGATGTATTTTTTTTTTTTTTAGAAAAATTGCTGGCTATATAAAGCCGCAAAAATTGCATTTACTCTTGCATTTTTACGAATAAATAATTTTAAAGTAACTTTTATTTGCTAATCGTTTACTCAGAAAGTATATGCACATTCACTTCCCATCACCCCAACAAGGGATTGTAGCATGAATAACTTCTCCGTCTAGGGTAAGTAACGTACAATTAAGCGAAAGAACTAATGCAAGGACGGGACCAAAGGAATTGGCAGGATTCAAACTTTTATCGCTTCCTCGCCATAGGTTCCTGCTCTAGAAAATTGGTACTTCCATGCCTACAGGAAGCACTTGGGAATCTGAAGGAGATTCGCCGCGCAATCTTTTCTGTTGCTTTGAAAATTATTCAGGAAGAATCGCGAATGATTTTGGCACTCGGGGAGGATTTGCGGCAACTAATTAGAAAAACTAATCGCAAAGCTTTTCAGTGTTCCCCAACTGCAATAAGTTCTTTTCGTTCTTCAATTTAGTGATGAATACCGTTAGCGTAGTGCTGTATTTCACATATTCAATGTTTCATAACAATAATAAGGAATCTGTTTATTTAGATACTCATCCATGAACAACTATATGAAGCATTTTTATGAAGTATTTGTAAAATTTGCACAGAGCAATATTGGAAAATATTATTCTCTCTCCCATATTTTGGGTATTTTAACGAGTAAAAGACCATATTAGTTAATGCTCTGAGGCATTCGACCGTAATATTTTAGCGTTCTATAGCCTTAAAGCTATTTCTGTATTCCGTACTTCGCTCATTTATGTAAACATCTCGTTGTAATGCGCTTAGTTTCCTGTAACTCGATCGTGTATCGTAAATGGTGAAAACAATATCGTGAATAAAGTAGAGGGGAGAGTTTATAGCATCCTTCTTCTGATCGAATATGAGGAGAATAATCTGAGGAGTGCTCGAGAACGATGATTAAAGAATCACTATGAATAATATAAATTCGCTCCTAAATTCTATCCAATCTCATCTTCTTTTGCCAAAAATAAAGAAAAATTGAAGGAAAAAAGTGAATTGTATTATTTAATTGCTTGGACGTATGTATGATTGGATTTATAGATTGGTAAGACTGCGTTGTGCTTAAATTCTGCACTCATTCTTTCAACACTAAAAGGAGTTTGTTTTCATTCAATACGATATGACCGTTGAGTTTCATTAGTTTTCACAGGAAACATTCTTTAATATTGAAGAAGATAGTCGATTTTTTATGCTCATACAAAAAATTATTTTTGAAAATCATAACATCGGTTTTTTCTGATATCGATGACAGAGATTCTTATCGATGAGCCCATTAATAATGGCATGAAGGTAGTTTTATGCATATTTTCTTCCTATTAGTTACCTGTTGAGGTGACCAGTCGGATAAGTGGCTCATGAGATCTGATATTATTTCAATGTCCGTCATCTGTTTTCCGCTTTTTTTTTTTAAACTGAATCTATGTGAAAGGAGGATTCGATCACTGTGAAATTTATGCAAATTCGATGCAACGTCAAATCACTCGTAATTTCTTTTGAAGTTCGATGGATCAACTTAACGATTGGACGAATGCTCCTACATTGAAAGCACTCCAAAGACAAACAAATATATACACACGTGTTAGATGCACGTTTCACGGCGATATAGTGCTTTTTTTTTGCAAATACAAGTGCACAAGAGCAAATGATAAAAAAAGCGTACTGATTGTAATGGCAATCGGTTGTGATCTTTGCAAAAAAAATATCCTTATATCAGTGTTGCATCAATAAACTATTCATTGGTTCTTCGTGATCATATTAAATTTCCATAAAATGGAACTTATAGGAACTAAATAGCGTTTCTCTTCTTTCAATTGTATTATCACAAGAGAAATGAGAGGAGCAAAAACAAATTTATAATCTCATTTTGGTGAATTTGCTCACATTTTTCGAGATTTTTTATATTTATTGCGATTTTTGTGCTATGTTTTTTTGGGTTTTCCACTTTAGAATTTCATAGAAAATATTATAGATTTTCTTTTAGTTGAAGTGATAGAGAATTTATTCCACTTGTAAATTTATTTATGCAAATGAAAAAAATAATGTACTACAAGAGGCGGAAAGATATCTGCCGTTTGCTTTTTTTTTTTGCTCGAATGCTTTAAATCCTATCTATTAATTTCGTAGATCACAGTAAAGCATAAACTCTCAAGAATAATGCCCATATATTTTGATCGATTCGTTCGTTTTTATGAACTATCTGAAAAATTTCATTTCTTTATTCTATAATTAGATTGGCGCAAACTAGAGATCCAGATGCTAATGAAATTTATGTAAAGTTTTTGGCATCTTGAAATGCATAGAATTTTTTCAATTTATTTATTTTTTTTTTTTGAATGGACGTAAGAATTTCACATGGTGCAGGACATCATTCGTTGATGTGCTTTAAAAGCAGTGAAATTTCTTGGCTTCAGCTTTTGGTGTCTGTTTCCCCTCGATCTCACTCCAACCACCACAATCACTTCAACCTACAGCGTTGACCAGATTGTGAGCACATGTGTACGTAGGTTGAGCATACAACGCCATTAAAATGCATTTATGCAAAACAAATTCATCAATGCAGAAAAAAAAGCGAAGGATGTGATGAATTTGTTGAATGCTTATGATGTTTGAGTGGGTTATCATTAGCGATTTTTTAGAAAGAAGGAACCCACTAAAAATCTTTTCTTCTGACCGCTGTACAATTTATTTTTTATAATTTAGAGATAAATATCTAAGGCATTACTTGTTATCATATTTGATAACCGTCCGTTCGATGCATTAGAAACGTTTTCTCAGTTTTCCTTATTTCTTCTAAGCAAAATCTTTCATCGATCCTTTATTTTGTGTGTGACTGATCCTTATTCTCTTTCAGTAGCGTCGAATGGCTCGATCCTTTATTTTCTTTTAATGAATTTCATTCCCTTGAAGATAGACAATTTTGTCTTCAGGCAAAAAAAAAAGTTACATGCATTACGAAGTGCTTTCTTTTTCGACAATGCGCTTTTAATATTCCATTCTTGGCGTTTTTTTTCACGTTTTATTTATGCTCTAGCGTTTAGCGCGAGACGAGTGCTTAGCTAAGAAGTCTTTAAAATATAATTTGCTAACACCACACATTTGCCTTTAGTATCGTTTTCTAAGCAGTCGACTTCAATCCTCATCTAAGTCTTTGCCTTGCTATCAGCTCATCTTCTAAATTTCGAACTTGTTTCTCAAAAAATTGAGAGTGTCATTTGCTTTACAATAGTGGGCATTATATTGTATGATGCTCCACCATGTTTTTCGGCGTTTTTATTGCTTTAGATTAGTGCTATCACAAGCAACATTCGTGCTTAATGATCAAAGATTTTATACAGAAGTTTTATTGCCCATAAAAAAAAACATCTTTCTTCGTCTCTTTCTTTTGGCGTAAAAATTGCGCTCGATCGTATGCACAACACATCAAAGCCTGCGCACGGCAAAACAATTATATTTCGGCGCTGAAATTTAGTAAAATATCGTAGATAGTATTTAAATTTTCCTAAAAGTGCATTATGCAAATGAATATTTTCCTTGTGCGTATGTTTGTTTCATTCGATTGCGCCCATCAGAAAAAAAAAACCACAGAGATGCCGACAATGAGATTCAACTACGATGATCTACCACATTAATTGTATGATCGGGTGACCTACAACAGGCAATTAAAAATACCATGAAATGTATTCAATCTTTTCCTACAATCGATCCACTGTGATCTAAAATCATATTGTTGCTATCGATCAGATTTTGTAATAATCAAAACAGCAAGACAATATAGATAATGTTTCTTTATCAAAAATTACAGTCATTCTTGTATCAGTTATCGCTCGTTTCTTTTGTTCTTCAAACCCGTCTCAATCGTTGGTGCCGATTCTTCATTTCGCTAGTCTTGTCGGCTATGTGATGGCGTTTAGAACCAGCTGCTTTTATATTATTATTATTCTTATTATTATTACTGGGTTTAGTTTTGAATGCTAATTAAGCTGATGAGATGAAAGATGGCTGCTGCGCCTGTCCACCTGAAATCCCTTTTCATCTGTTCTTTTCTACTAGGCAAAATCTCTGATTCTAAATTGAGCTCTTTAAGCTCATTTGATTATATCCTATCTTGTCTGAGCGTGTCTGAATTTCGAAAACCTGTGGATTATAATTCTAGGAGAAGTTTTGCAATTTTTATGAGGATGGCAAAGGTGAAATTCTTGAGATAAATAAGCGAAAACTCAGAGATCTGCAGAACGCTAGATAGAAGCAGTATTATTTAAAACATTTTATCGGCTGAATGACAACTCTGTATAATTTTTTTGTAAGCTAACTCATTTTTTAATACCCTTGAAAGCTTAAGATGGATTTTCACGCGATTTGTTAGCTAATGTTCTGCAAAAAATAAAGAATGTTGCAGAATTGTAGTGTTGATTTCTAATGAAGATCAGGGATAATCTTTTCTGTGTTATTTCATACAAAATAAATCACAATTGAATTTATTCATATCCGATGGGATGGACTACCGAAATGAGTAAGTAGATCTAGTTACGAATCAACGAAGTACTGAACATTTGTTGATATTGGACAAAGAAGAAGCAGAATTATAAACTCTGCTAAGATGCCAATAATAAAAGACGATTGATGAGTAATGTGCATAGTAAATTGGCGCATTAGAAACGATAGCGACAGTCGTTTGGCGGGATTTGATTCACTCATCCATAGTTCTTAAGGATGTTTTATTAAGTTGTTTATGGTGGAGCGATAGCCTTGTTTTTAAATTCTTATACCAATTATAGATATATTTTTTCACTTACATAGGTTTATAAGGTTCTCAAGTTTCTTGTTTTATTCGTACATCTGTTCTTACATAAATTATGGAGTAGTTTTAAATAAAGTGCAAAAATATCGATGTATTGTGCAATTTTACGATAGTGATGGTTTATTTCGTCGTTGACTCAATCGTTGAATTTTCACAAACATATGAAAGTCGAAAATCTATACAGTGCCATTGATAAATGCGATAGTTTGATTGCAAAAGTCGTTAAATATGATGTTAGAAGCTTCAGCTTATCTTATAAAAATACGCCGAAAATGCAAATTTTTCAAGCATTATGATTCAGCCAGGAAATGTAGTAACTAGGTCTAATTTTCTAGACAATGAAACTTCGCCGAAATTTTTGATCAAATGTATCTAAAATTTATCTAAAATTTAAGCATTTGAAGAATATATCCTTGTCATAGCTGCTACCGTGAAAGATGAATGCCTTCTATAAGGAACTTCACATATATAAGGAACCAATTCCTTATATAATGCATTCATCTTTCACGGTAGCAGCTATATGATAAAAGATGAAGCGTATTCTATTAAATTGGTTTCCCATAGAAGCTCTACAAGTTGTTGGGGTGGCTTCGTTTATATATGGACATCTTCGTGGAGTAGTCCGCCGAGTTTCTTCACTCGTTGAAAATCACTCCTATTTTGAAACATCAACGAATGAAGTTCGCCTCAAAATGCTATTCTTTGAGTCATAGAAGTAACCTTTGATTCCGTTTCTTTTTTTCTGATTGGATTTTGACGTATTATCGAATCGCATCCTGTCGATGAATATTTTTACTCGCTTATTAGCGATTTCTATTTCGCCTGTTATAGTTAGTTTCATTTGCTTTTGAAAGAGTTTCGAACAAAAATAAGGGAAAAAAAATACTTGAGGCATTGCTGTTACGGTATCACTTGTTATACTTACCTTTGCCCTGATTATTATGGACTTCCATAGAATCGACTGGCAACACGGTCAAATGCTGCTGCTAGGCCTAGTGACAAAAGTGGATGGGAGTAGTGACAAAAATGATTCGGCTCATTGAAAAAAATGGCTACGCTCAGTGATTCTATCTTGGACATTTTATTACTCTTTTGGATTTCGTTCGCAGTTTATGCAACTCAACCTATCGTTGAAACTACGCAACTTTGCATAAACCCGTGAAATTAGCAGCAGTCTTACTCGTATTTCCTCTCAATTGACTCTTCCTTCCTTCCCGTTCCCTAAATCTTAGTCCAATGCTTCAAATTGCTATTCCCAATAATTGCAGCGCTGTCTCATAGGTGATAGGCATTCCATTATGCTAATACTAAAATATCAAAGATTTTGCAACGAAAGAAGTTGTGCATTCTGGAAAGTAGAAGTAAAAAAGCCATAGAAGATTGTATTCCCTTGTGGTTTCACATTCAAAACCTGTTGGAGCGTTATGCTTACGCTTTCATTTTGTCTAAATATTTATCTTCCTATTTTGTACTCAATAGAAAGATGCGAAAATAATTCAACACGAATAATTTTAAATGCGTTACTTGACGGAAAGTTATCGACCAGAGGAAAATTGATCTCGATTCAAAAAAAAAATTTCACTTTTGAGCAAATCAGATGCATAATTTTGCAATTTGTTATGCGTCATGGGTGGGATTTTAGAAGCATCCAAGTAACACGGTCGATCAAGAAATACGTTTTTCCTGCATAACGGCTTCCATCATCCATAATGATTTCATCCTAATGAAGCGGATACTGTGATAAAAGATAGTAAGGAACAGTGGGCGTTTTCCCACACAAAAATATCTAACTTCCATTTCCAAGATCATCATAAAAAGCATTTTAAGCGATCGCGTTACATATGAAATTTGTAGCAATCGCAGCAGGTTCATAGAAGAAAAGGTGAATTTCGTGATGATTGTTACACAAGTAGGATTCTCCAAAGGGCGGTCTCTCTGTAGAGTAATACTGTAAAGTAGTGCCATAAAGAGTGAAGATAAAATGCTGATAGATTTATTCTGTTTTATACCTTTCCCAACTAATCGATCAAAAAGCTATAGAAAATCGATAAATCGATAAAGATCAATAAAAACGTCGGTGCAAATAAATTAGCTTGTATAGCAAAGAGAAGCGCATATTGCGCTGTTGAGATTTGATAAATTTTCCAGCTGCTTTATTTTGGCAGTGTTTTTAGGATGCGAATATGATTCTAAATTACGAAATGGGCGCGGATACTTCCTTATTGATGCGTTGTGGTTTAAAACTCGTTTCTATATGAATCACCATCTTGGCGATTGATGCACTCATATACGGTTGTATGACAAGTTTACATAATGAAATTGATTCATTTCGTATAGATTTTATCTGTTTTTTTGCAAAGATTTAAGTCGATTATATTCTCTCGATATTGCGTCTTTGTACATATATACGCATAGTATTGGAATAGGTGGAGTCATAAGCAATAAAATTTATGCCCGAAAAAATTCGATACATTAGAAAACGTTATCGCATCTTAGTGATGCTCTTATTATTGTGAGTTATTGCGTTCTATTTGGACATTTTCACACTATAGGATGAGTGAGAGTGTTTCAAAGTGATTATTTCAACTTCGTATGTGAACATTCTTAATTTGGAGAAGTGTTGTTGAAGTTATTCTAATTGAAGAAGTTATTGTTGGCATTATGCTGCATAGTCGAATGAATAAAAGTACTGGAAAATGTAAACGAAGCTAGATGTGTTGATCAGGAGAGATAAGGTAGCAGCGTATTGTTGAGAAGTTTATGAGTTGTTGTCCTATAATGACAGGTAGCAATGAATGCATCTGAGCGATAAGACCACCTCAAAGATTTCTTGAACTAAACCTTCCCATTCAGGTTTAGATTTCGAAAGCTCTTGAATAGTCATGCCCGTATGATGCAAAGAGGATGTATAGTGTATTTACGGTCATTGGCCCTTAAAAGAGGCTGAAAGTTGTTCGCTAGTTTTTCATTGTATTGCTTCGCGAAGCTCTTAGGAGGAACGATTGCTAAAAAGGATGAAACCTCGGTGGCTGATCTCTTCGACGATGATGGTGTCGTTGAAACGGAAAGCGTTAATGGGCAGAAAGAGGAGGAGGAATAGGTGCCGCGAAAAAAGGAAACGCAACACAATTTTTTATTCATGTGGTTCGATTTTGCGGTCGATAAATATTCATATAAATGACGCAATCATAAAAAGTTCGGCGATTCATTTAGCACAACCAACAAATCAAAGGGCTGACAGATAAATCAGAGTCACAATTAGGAAGAGGTGCTAAGAGGAATGAAGAGCTGAAATTGGCAAAATAAAAAAAGTGCGAATGACAGAAACGCAATTGATGACACTTTCGATTTATTAAATCAACAAAAAAAAAGGAAATCCAAGCCGAACGCAAAGAAGTGCAGAAGTGCGACAACTCAATGCGCAATTTAATCAGCGGAGCCAAGGAATCATCCCTATCGTCGTTCTTAACGAACGACTTCATTCGATTGTATAGCACGCTGAATCCTTTCGACGAACCTCCCTAATCCCGCAGGAAGCAGTGTTCCTTGTTGAATGAGCCGCTGAGTGAAATAAATCGATAGTTAGGACAGATTATTGAACCGTCGCTGTCGGACGTTGGAGCATGACCATTGGATCTATGGTCAGCAAAGAGCCCTTGGCGTTGCGCCGGTGATGGTCGACCGCCGATGCGTCCATTATAACGAGGGCCAGCCAGTGGTATCTTTGCTCCTCTTCAGGGTCGATGATCTTATCGAAAGTAATCGTTTGGTGAGATGAGCAATCACGATTGTTGTAGTGCACGATGTACACCAACTGATCATGTTAATTATACGATCAACGCAGTAGCCTAATTGACTGCAGCAGAGCAACAAATGACAATTGACTGCATTAGAGCAATAGAGAACTACTAAGATCGAAACACTGATTTTCTATCGCGGCATTCTTCGCGTTAGAAAATGCAGACACGTATTTAGATGATCAAAGATTCGACAAATGAGGAAACTGAAGCGGGAAGATCGCTGGGCGGTTACTGAGGTTGTAGAAGAAGGCAGTGAAGTATACGAAACTTTCATTGATATGTGTGTCTATGGCAAGAGCGGTCTATCTCAGTGATGGCGCTGTGTAATTTTTTTCATTCCATCGTCATTTAATTGTTTAGATTCTATTTGTTTTGCTGCTTCTCGGTGTTAGTGTGACTTTTTATATATTTGTAGATGTAATATTTTCATTGGCTACAATTGATATTGTATCGACTTATTTCTTTCATGAGAAATTTTTATCGATTCCCTTCTCCTCTCCACAGCAGATGAGATTAGAGGACGTCACAAATGCGCGCCTTGAAGTAATGGGGCCGGAAAAGCATTAAAAGCTTCTGTAGCTGGGCCACCACGTCCACCAACCTGCAAGAAGCGCACTCATTGACTCTTGGGCTGTGATTTCCAGCGTCGTGTCCTGCGAGAAATGCTACATTTGATGGTCACTATTTTTTGTGTTCTACGCGTAATTTTTACAATATTTTCTCGCATGCCTGCACCTGCGGTATCGAGCGAAAGTAGACTTTTTTATGGCGAAGAATTGGCTGGAGGCGCAGAGGGAGAGGCATTTATGTTCTACGCGTAGGGCAACTTCGCAAGGTTTCACCGGAAAGTGCGAATTTTAAGGGATTATTATTTGCGCTGCTAAGGAAATTATTTAAAAAAGGCGAATAACATGGAACCTTTACATTTACAACTAAAAAAATCCACAAAGAATGCTCAAAATTTGCATTTCATCAGCCGAAATCTCAGTACTATTGAAAAATCCTTATAAAAAGTTGTAAAAATGACCAATTACAGTAAAATGAATTAGTTCAAATGCAATAGGTTCAATATCTGATCCGATTCACAGAGACGATGCTTCGCACCGTAAATAGCAAAAGAAGATTGAAGAAGAATTCCACAAGAATATCACAACTTCGCTTTTTCGTTCATCTCATTTGATCAATCAATAATATTTAGTACCAATAAATAACAAACGTTATGAAATGAAATTTGCATATTTGAAGTAATCCGATAATTCACATCAATTTTCCATAAAATTTGCATATTTATTGAATCTGCTGGTGTTAAATTTAAAGAAAAAGAAACCGACTGAGATAAAATACGTCTTAAGTTTTTTTTAGCATGTTTAAATGTCTCTAATTTTGAAGTTGCTTTGATGAAAATTGTATGTGCAAAGAATCGATAAGCCTTTTTTCCATGAAACTTTTATAAAATTTTTCTTTTTTGGTTATTGAGCCTACTTATTTGCAGTATCGGCTAAAAAATGTGCTAGGATCATTATTTAAATTCAATTTTTTCTTTGAAATTTTATTCTTGGATATATTGATAGACGTATGAAATCCCATATTCAGAGGCAATGAAATTTAACGAACAATTAAAGAAGTTGAAATATTTTCAGAAGTTGGATTGAATCCAGTCAACATAAAATACTGTCATCCACAACAAATCACTAACTTTCTAAGGAATATTTGGTTTTGTCGACCGACTGATAAGCTAACGATTACGAGGGCAAATAAATTAGTGTAGAGGGGAAAAAAACGACTTATCTTCGGACATAAGATGTTATATAAATGTATGAACAGGTACAAAAATAACGACATATAATCTAACGTTATGGATTATTGATATTGAAGGAAAACTTTTAGAATCCATCCGAACACCATTCGTTTAGAAGGCATTATTTCAGAAATACGCTCGGAAGAGATGTATCAACAAGAGCGACATTGTAGTTGATTGAGAATTATTCAATGAATCAACAAAATATTGGTGAATATTTATTATAAAATATAAAATATTCTCTATGAATCGCTAATTAACATTCGAAAATTGCGTGATTAGTGATCTTTTTTGGTATGTTTACTTAAATGAAGCTATTCTTGTTTTAGAATTCCCAATTCGAGATTATTGATGAGAAAATTATTGCGATAACAATTCGAGCGATAGTGACACTGCCTACGAGAAAGCTGAAATCGCTCGTTTCGGAGTGATTTTCGAAATAATTTAATTCATCGGTGAAGACTAAAATCGAATCAGCGCTCATTAATCGATTTTGTGATATTCTCATCATGGAAGAAATTGATGTATGTGGCGAACTACGTCCGGTAAGTAGTTTTTTTAAGTTTTTTTTTGTTGAAATAATATAAGGAATATCTTCTCGAATGCTTTAAATACGATGCAACGTTTGCAGGGTGGTTTAATTTGGCTTCTCATAGTCTGGATTTGTTGGTAAAACTGTACGTCAGCTTAAGTGTAGTAGCTATCAGAGATCTTTTGAGCTTCTTAATTCTGCTCATAGAACCTCAGATTCAAGTGGTCTATGATGGAACAATTATGAAATGGGAGGGTCTAGTCTAAGAGGGCGCCTATAGTTTGTTTGGCCATCAACTACAGGAAAGGGGCTTCTATAAATTCCAATATTTTAGCGTTTATGCGACCGAGGGATGGATTCCACATTTCGGAGACCATAACCACCGTGAAACATAGGCGGTATCAATGAGTGGATGTTAAAAAAAAAGCGAAAAATGAAATAGAAAAAAAAAGGAGAATGTAAACTAAATGCAATTTTTTGCATTCAGACGACGTCTAATCTTACAATCCGGTGTAATAAAAATTAATTCTCATAGTCTAAAAATCATAAAGTTGTTGAAATATTGCAAAGTACACTTCAAGTATTGTTGAAGTCTAAGCTTGCGTTTAGCGTTTAAGCACAAGTCTTCACCCTATTACGCAACAACTTACCTATTCATGGGAAGCTAAAAGGCTTGATGATTTGTTACTGTAGTTTCGATTTGGACATTTTTGTGCACACATTTTCGTACAAGTGTTCAAATTAATAACTATATTCAACAGTATAAGAATAACGGGATCTGCACATCGCTGATTCTCTTTATTTGTTGATTTTCGGTGATTGTTATGCGATGTATAGGTACAGTCTTTCAAGTCATGATGTAAGACATGCACATGGTTTCGACCAATGGCCTGTGCGTGGATGGCATCGTTCACTTCTTTTCTACAGAAGAAGATATCGGACTAATGGTCTAAAATCGTTTAGAGGGAATTTTTAAAATCCTGAGAGGGATCTAGGATTTAAAAACGATTTGTTGACGTTACGCGCAGTTTTCGGTTCACTACTGACATAATCCGCCGTTTTCTGAGTCCAAGGGAAAAAAATAACAGTGAGAGATGAGGTAAATTTTGAGGATATATTTTATAACGATACTTTAATTGGTTTTTCTTCGGTATTTAGGTTGCTACGGAAACTTTTGGCGTAGCCATTAATAGTTTCGATTTTTTGAGTTAATATCGATGGTATACCATTACATGATTCTAGTGATATTTTCATGTCTCCATCTTATTACAGTCATATCGCCGTCCGCCGTTGCGAAGTATGCTTTCTGAACCGGCCGAATCCATCGACGATCACAACGATTTTGTTTCCTCTCATAGCCGACAGAATTTTCGCTGCTTTACGGGCCATGAATTTTATTCAGTCTCCTATGTTTCTGAGGTATTCTTTTGATGCTGTCAGCTTGCGATGGAATCATGTTTTATTTTCCCTACATATATAAAGGTACCGAATGGGCTATTCATTTGAGGCATCCGTTTCCTGGATTGTTTATGCAACAAAATGTAAATTCATGGCCTTTTGTACCGATTCGAAAGTAGGGCTCTCCATTGCGCTTAATTTCTCGAAATTATTGATAACAGTTAGTCTATCCTCCGCCATCCTCCTCCTCCTTCCTTTCTCCTTTTTTTCCGCCTCCCTCTGTCCGCCCACCGTCTGCCATCATGAATCAGTTTTGTTACGACGCAGCTGCTTTTTACAAAATTTGATGAATTAGCATTGCAAGGCTATTCTCGTTATAAAGAATGCATTTATTGGATTCGTCATGTAGAGTGACATTTATTCCATGCGAAAATTAAATGACGGTTGTTCGGCATTCGAAATATGTAGATATTGTGGAGAGAGAGCGAGTGAGCATTAAGTATATCTGCATTCCCATTTGTTGTTGCGGTAGCTGAAAGGTGACCACCAGTTGACCCAATATCTTTCGCTATCATTTCTCAGTCAATATTTCGTTCATCAAGGATTGATTACCATCTATAAATTTCTCTCATATTCTCTTAAAAGGAAAATGTTGGAAGACGTTCAATGAAAATATATTTTGAAGTATAATATCATTTCCATTTGCAATGTTTGACAAATGTAAATTTCGTTGAATAAAACAAACTTGTTGAAATTCACATTTAAAAAAAACGCTTGAAATTTCTAAAATGGGAAGAATTGTAAGAGAGGTCTCGATATCCGTTGGAATTTAACCCTTGAATGCATACTGATTTGTTGATGTTGTGTGCCCAATAGTTGCATTTATTTTTGAAAATATGTATGAGCGTAGCATTTCTCTCGTGCAGACCGATTGAAAGTTAACAGCGATTTTTTAGGGTGATGAATAAAAAAGAAAAAAATTTCATTGAAATGGCTCATTTCTTTATTAGTCGATATATTTCATCGAAATTAGCCCCTCTGTTTCATCATCGAGCGCTTCCCTTTCTAGACATGAGCTTCAAGGATAAGTAAAAGTAGGTACCTTCCTTCTCCATGAAATTTCCTAGTGTCCTAGAACAAAGTGTCTCTAGAATCACAACAAAGAACTGTCTTTATGACACTGGTTTGCAAGGTAAATGCAGGTTTATTTCGATGGTAAAATCTTGCGGCTAGATGAAGCTCGAAATTCGAGGGGCCATGAGCTCTTCTCCACAGTGTTAACAGCTATCAAACAACACATTTGGTTACATTTTCTAAACTCGTTCTACGCGCTTCCCCGTCACCACCTCCTTCTCTCTGAGTTCAAAAATTAGAGCTAGTCAAATGTAGACGTTGATTATTTATAAAGCTTTCTGTTATTGTAGTACGATGCTCTCCATCCATGGCACTTCAACGCCTATGATTGGAATGAAAATAGTGCAGTTTATTGACATTGGCCTAGGACCGCTTGCTTCCCTAAGTATCATGTGCCCTTCATTAATATAGATGAAGCTGGAATCATTAGTTTATTTCTCATTTAAAAAAAATGCCGAAAGACTTTATCACTGATAACGTATGCCTCTTTATCAGTGATAAATGTGCATCTTCTTTATAATTTATCTTCTGTCAAGGTGATTGAGTAGATATAAGTTTTCTTTGAGTGGAATTCCCACCACTATGCGCACGTACTAGTGCGAATAGGTTGGAATAATACTGCGAAATTCTCACCTATTTGTATCAAAAACGAGCGGAAATGTGAGAAAAAGACGACGGCCTATGTTAAAACTAGTGAGATTATTTAATGCGTTATTAAATTGATTGACATTACGTTTTTTGAGGGAGAAGTAATCGTTTCCAGAAAGTGAATACTATGAGCTATCGGAACTTTGAAAATGGTTTTGATGTTTGTTTTTTTTTTCTATTTACTGCCGTCTATATACCATATAATTAGCCAGGCAATTAGACAATTCTATTTCTTTGCTAAGAGGCATTCCATAACGGAAAAAAATTGAGTTACTTTGCAAAATGAAAATTTCTGACGAAAAAATTTCGCTTATTTGAAACTAATTTGACTCAACCTTAAATTCTGCTACTGTTTTGATTGCTATCTTGCACTCATTTTTTACGCATCATTGATATTTGAGAGCGATTAACACTTTCGAGAATAGCACGTAGGCAATAGGGTCACCCTCAAATTTTTAGTTTCATTTCAGCAGTTCAATATCGAAATAAACCTTTACTTGGCCTTACCATCCTATGTCTTTGAAGTGGTTCTCTGTTTTGAATTTGGAAAATTGATTATTTTTTTCTAACGTTTGCTGTTGCATGCGTTTAACGAATGCCTTAAAAAATAGAAATGATTATAATAATGCGAGATGTTTAGACGCTTGCTGATTGAAACAAGCTCGGTTGTTTTTTAGTTGTTGGCAGTACATGATGAATGCTTCACTATTTATGATTTTTTACTGTTATACATATATATATATATATATATATATATATATATATATTCGTAGATATTTGGAATATTCACGGTAAAGTACAAACATTCATATTTCAGTTCGATCATGAGCCACAGGTGATGCTGAATTTTGCACTTTCTCGCGCCTCACAAATGTCACCATATGAACGCTGTGGGTACGACGATCATTTTTCGCCGCTTGTCAAAAAGAGTTAGCGTTTTTTTCTAATGTTTGCACACTATCCTATTTCTTTGAATGGAGCATCCGGATATTCCATGTTTCTTTTTTTTTCTACTCAATGAGTTTTTATATTCAGAAATCGGCATCTATTTAGCGATGCCGGAACTCAGTAATGCATTGCAAACATTAATGGAGTCGATGCATTGGCGTTTTTTTTAAACAGGATATTTTAACTCACTTCTGATTCTCTTCATATCATTTATATATAAACGAAATATATGCCTTCCAAACGATATTTATGGTAATATTATTGGAAATTTTCGATGATGCATTATTTCTGTGACGCATAATTGTTGCACTTCATGCCATTGAGTGTGAAAAAGATGATATAGTCGTATGGAAGAAATTCTTTGAAATGATGCTACAGTGAGTGGGAATAATGGCTGCACATGTATACGGCTGTAGTACTTTATTTTCTCTGCTTTTCCCCTTCACCTAACACTTGGAAGCGAAGTTCGCACTGAAAGAAGAGCAGTCTTTGCCTCTTTCCATTTAAATTGTTCCTTCTTCATGACAACAGTTCCCTCTAAGTACTTGATTCGCTTTTCTACTTGCATTATAAACTTTGCCTCGAATATAGGCCTGGAGTGGAAAAAATGTGCGCCATAAAGCTCACAGTGCCCATTAGAGAGTGGACGGTGTGGCAGAGGTGTAAGGGTGTTGGGCTCTGCTTTGTCCCTTTACCATTGATTTGTTCCCGAAGGATTAGCAATTTCCTATGCTTTCGAGGCTCGACCAGATGCTGTGTATTCTGGCAGCGAGATCAGAGATTATTTCTTTTATTAAGCATCAATAAAATCAACGATAACAAGGCGAAGGGAGTAACACGACGGCAGGGGGAAGGGGGACCCACCTCCGACAGCACTTTGGCATGAATAGCACATGGCACTGCTCTCGCCTGAGCCCTTCCGATCCAACTGCGCGCCGCTACGGTCCTCACCGATCCTTGCAAGGACAACACCACATGAAAAGCTAAAGTACACTGACGTCCTGCAATCACATACGCTGTCCTTTCGTAGGCACCGATCTTAGCCTCAATGCATTCGTAGGGAGTTCGCTTATTCAGTGATCATCACCCCTGCTCAAAAGCAGTTGATCAAAGATTTACTGATCATTCCTTGCATACTTAGTTCTCTTTGTTCCCAATCACACACGTTTCCGGGCAGAAATTGAAACCGGTTTACTAAAAGCTGAAAGACTGGAGACTAGTCTTTTCTTTTCATCGTTTTTTTGTGCGAATTCCGCTCAACTGTCCTCTATTGTTGTCAAATTTGCCTTCTCTCGTCTTGTTTTGTATGAGGTATTTGATTTACCTGTACTTTAGAAATTCACCCTTTTTGGGACTGCTTACGGCGTTATTTTCCAATTCGAATATTGATTTTTAAAGTCAATATTCTCTATAGTAAGGGAAAAATGCTCGTGTAGGTTGTGGTAGAAATTGTTATAGAAATTCGACCTTAATTTATCCTAGGCCTGAAAGCCAAGCATACTCTCCAGTTTTCTTTAGTTGTGCGTTCATGTTCCACTTAGAACATTGCTGCCGCATATAGCACTTGGTCTACTTCTTTCTACCCTAAAAGAGAAGTTTTTCAATAGATATTCAGTGTTTTTTTTTCAAAATATTGCACAGCGAATTCGTTACGTTTAATGTAATCTATCTTTTGTAATAAATTTTAAATTGATCAAAAAGCATCGGAAATTTTATTCGCAATAAATTAAACATTTATATAATTGTCGGCAAAAATACCTTTTTTCTAACCTTCATTGTCAATCGAATCGAATCGATTTGAAGCGAAATAATTCGCGAAGATATTTTTTCGAAGGGGAAAAATTCGATTGTATTGTCATTATTCATTAAATTTTCCTTTTATGAAAAAATCCTCCTTCAATGTAGACCTCTCTAGAAACCAAAAATTTACCGTTCACAGAATTATAATAGAGAACTATCCATCAGTAATATTTGAATAAAATTCGCGCCTGATGTTACACGACTTAATGATATCTAGAAATGTAAAATAAACGTTTGAAAAAGCAAATAAAAGAGCCAAGAGAATTTGTTTTCCTCTTCACGATAGCAATATTTTCAACTGTAATTTACTAAGCGCTTTTAAAATATAGCCTCTTTCATAGGTAAATATTCGATATAAAAGAAGAAATGATAAAAGAAATACAGCATTCATTTCTTATGCAAATTTTTCATTAAAAAAAAAACAACAGTAAAAATAATTTGAAATGAATAGTTTAAAAGTGCTTTAGGAAGATATTCATTCAGACAAAGCTATAAACTTTTTTTTTATACACTCACGATACGCTCTAAAAAACTAAAGGAATTTAAGTGTGATTGTTTCGCTCAAAAGGGACTTATTAGTGCTGAAAGTGATAAATGCTATTATTTAGTGAATATTTTTCAAGCATTTTATTTAGCGATTTTTTTGTATGTTAGACGTGAAATTTGTTAGAATTTGTTCGAGATCTACTTTTAGTTATTTCCCTTGTCAAATAGTATAGAGGATGAAATATATGGTCATTTTGATCATAATTTATTGAGTCTTATTTGTCGCTCTTTCCCTTTTTTAGGGAACTTTTTTATGTCTCTTTTCATTTTTTAATCGAACTTTTTTATGGAAAGTTCGTTCGTGGCTATGGATTTATGCAGAGCACAGTCTCATTTCTAGTCTCGCTTTTTTTTCGAAACCTTTGATCCTTATTGTTGGATGCTCATTGTTTGATCCTCTTCATAGTCGCATCCTCAATACAATGGATAACATAAATGCGTGGTGCTTTTCGAAGGTTGCACGTTGTATCCTAGCTTATTTCTATCGGCTTATTGTTTCTTGCATTGGTCTCTACAGTTTCCTTTGTTCTTTACAGATTCCTCCTTCTGTCCTTTCTATTTCGGTCTCCCAGCCATCCTTGAAGTTACTTTTCTAAGGACTTTTTGGTATATTCTAAATGGGCAAGGGACAAGTTCCCAAGGATCATTCATGAACCATAGAAGAGTGCTGATTCAATGGGAGTTGTAGAAGAAAGGTGCTACATCCTGCAACTCCAAGGATCAGAACTTTTTTGATTGCTTCAGTGTCCTGGTGGAACAAACTTATCGTTTTCTTCACCTTCCATAACTTCCAAAGTAAACACCGTTCTATTGAATTATTAGGCGTTCATAACATATCGTGTTGATTTATTAGTGATATCAATGATCGGTCAAAAGGTTGCACTAATAAATCGATGCTTTAAAATAGAACATTTGCCAAACATTGAACACGTGAGCGTATTTGTTCGTCGATTCGAAAGAGTTATTCGTCTATAGAAATGCAATCGCTTATTGTTGTATTCTCGTGTTCTCGACTATCATTTTGGTTCATTTCTGAAGTTCCATATCCTATATTAAGTTTTATTTCACTTTCTTTTTATGAAACTTTTCAAGATTTCGTTTTTTTCGCTCCAAATTTTTCAATCGCTCTCTAATTTTTTTCTTCGACTATCTATAAAGCTATTTTATCTACTCATCCAATCCATAATTATTACCTATATATGACTGCTACTTATCTTTCTTAATATCTGAGAAGAACTTACCCGATAATGAGAGAAGGGCAAGAAAACTTGATTATCAAAATAGAAAATTTATTAGTTGGTGTAGGAGGCAATTTAGCCCAAATCACAATGTTTTTTTATTTCTTCGAGAAATTTGACGTTTAATAATCCCTCATTCAAAGGTAGTTGTAATATGAATGGTAAATTTTATTTTGCATTTTGTAGAATCATTATTAAATTCAATAAGATAAGTCTTTAAAAATGACGGCCTAATAATAAGAGTAAAGATGAAATTGATTTCAATTATTGAAATTTTCCCTTAATATTTGACTTATCTCTTTTTTGTTTTCATTTTCCGCTTCTTTTATTTAGGCTTCATTGAAGCGTATTTTATTTTCATCCAATCATCAATGTTATTATGCAATTTGATGCCTTGAAATGCGATGAGCTATATGGTTGTTGTGCTATTATTGCTAACGTGAATGACGTCATATGAGGTGTTCGATCATGAAGAAGGGAGGTGTAGAATTTATTTTTGCGAGAGCATCATCGACGTCACAAGAATCTTCTGAATATGCACATTATTCAGCAAATATTTCAATGCAAATTTATATGCGTTCTTTGCATTTGCTGTTGATTGCATTGCATATGTACATACTGCAATTTAATTGTGTCTTCATAAGCGTTTAGATGATGATGAATTGCATATCACCATAGACATAGAAGCAAATTTGACAGCAAAATCACTTATTTCGATTGCAACGTTAACACTTGATAGATTGCATAATAAACTGCAACATAATACAATATCATCTCTTATCGTTATCACTTCTTGCCTCACTACATACGAAAGTTAATCAATTATCACCTTATCACAATCGGTGATCGAATTAGATTTTTATGGAAAAATTTTGTTGATTGCTTTTTCATTAGCGTTTAATCAAGTAGCACAAAATGAAGGTTTCCTCCATAAAAACCTATTTTGCGCAAGTTTTCTTGTAATTTTTCAACGCATTTAGCGTATAATGAATCTGTATAACCATTTCATTTCATCAACTAAACGACGTTCGATGCCTAATCAATGTATTAATGAAATGAAAGGTGTCCTTATGGCCAGCCAACTGTTATTCAATGGTTTTTCCCCTCAAAAGGTGCATTCATCTCTACTTGCTATTTGGAGAAAATATTTCACTTTCTCATTGATGCCACTTTAGGTTCATGGAAAAAAAAAGATCGCAAAGATTTTGTTCTGGAATTTTTCAAATCTCCAGACATGAAATATGCTTCCTCATTTTATCGTTAATGCACTACTAAATTTTCTTTTAAGGCATCAATGCATTCGTTTCATTCTTCATGGAACTACCGATCGAATATACCCAGCGTCACGTTATCGTCGATTATTACTTTTTTTAAGACTCTACGAGCAAAATTTTACTGCCATCTATCCTTGCATTTCTTTCTTTTCGTTTTTCTTTTTTTTTTTTTTTTTTGATTTCCCATGTGGGTATTTTCATGCTTTCCCATAATGAGAAGCAGTGAATTACAAAATTTTGTCTACTGGTTTGAAATGCAGTAATATTTGTGCGCAAATAAAGCAACAAATAGACGGCCTTGAAACGGCAATGTAGAGTGAAGTCAGGCTATTGCATGTAACTGTCACCAACTGAGAGAGCCATATTTTGAAGTTTATAATGTCACAATGCGATATTTGTTAAAGGCTGTATAGGTTGTTAGAGAGGATTTTGCCTCATTTTAGCGCTTATCATCTCTCACGAATGCCTCACGACAAAAAATTTCCCATAGGTTTAGTAGCGGTAAGTGAAAATAAAATAAAATGTTAAATAGCAGTCGGAAATATCTTCGTCGTTGCAAAACTGTGCCACAAGTGCTATGTGGATATTTCTTGTTCCAGTCTTTCTGCATTTAATTGAAGCGTCGCCACTGTGCAATTAGCATTTATGCACTCCTATTCCCCCTAATTTTGGGCTGTTTTTTGTATGGATTTAGGTAACCTGAAAATTTGTACTGATCGGGGTTCTGAACTCATCGAAAAGAATTCACTGGCCAACATTATTGTTAAAACTTCAAATTTCTTTCTACAATAGTCGATTTATGACTTGTATCTTGTGCTCTATGGTGTGCTCGTGCTCGTTCTCAGTGATGTTTGAAAGTTAGCATTTTATTTTTGCATTTTTCCATCTTTTTTCGCTTCTGTCTCTTTTTTCTCATCTTTTTTTTTTCCTCTGCACAAATCTCTGATGCTCTTTGCGACCTCTTTTAATTCTAATTGTTGCACATTCTTTATACTAACAAAAAAGTTCTCGCGAACATAGTGTAATAAATCATGCGTATATCGTGAAAAAGGTAATAGTCGTAGCAAAGGCTAATACTCTATATTTCCACTGCCATTACTTATAAAGATAAAGTAATAGTTTCGTTATTTTCCACGAATATAAATGTATATGAATACTTGAACGTTGTTGATGTTTGTGGAGCAAAAAGTTTATTCATTGCTTTTATTGTATTATAATCTACTATGAATATAAGAATTCTACTCATTTATGCACTCTTATAAATATATTCCACTATAATGCCATCGAATTTCTATTTCCTCGCGAATTGATCTCCGGTTGTGAAATTATTGAATGTAAACGCTATAGTGTTGTTTACTTGTTGTGTACTTTATCGAGATTAAACACGATGACGTTTTATTTATTATTTCGTTCTTTGATTTTCTTTCAAAAATTTTTTTCTTTTGCAGTTTGCAGTTTAATGCAGCGATATTTTTAAATTAGTAACCACGTGAATGCTTCTATTTATTGTTTAAGTCGTTGGTATAGGACAGAATATAGAACAATTCCAAGAGGTATCTTATTTAAGCCGATTACTCTTAGCGTAGCTGTAATGTTTTTTTTTTTTTTGGAATCATTAGACTATTGAATTTATAGAGTAGTATGTTTATCTCGACCTGAGCACAGTAATAACACTATACTGTATTTCATCGCAAATATCGATATCGTTAAATGAAATAATCACTCACGGAAACTATTAGAAAGAAATAAACAGGATGAATTTTCATTTTGCAAGTGAATAAAATTTTTGCAAAAAAAAAAGATTTTTTGAAACTATCGAAAAGGGGGGAAAATCCCTACGAATTCGGCAAACATTTTTATATCTGATTTTCTAGGAAATAAACAATATAATATCCTTTTCGTGCCTTCTTCGCCTCTCCCATCTCCTCGTAACCAGCCCCATTCCCTCGTCTCTTTACCTGTCATTAGCAGTGTCAAATTTCTTAAAGATATTCTAGCTAATAGTGCTGAATTTTTGAGAGTCATATACCAGATATATTACCCGATGTGTTTTTATTTTATCGCATTTCTAAACGATTTTTGAGAAAATTCGATATTCATATAGAATATTTGTGCAGTTGAACAATGGTTCAAATATTTCTTTTCTCTTTTCCAATTATAAACATGCCTAAGAGGTGATTTTCAAGCTTTTTAAAGTTGGAAATTCCCTCAAATAGATTTTCGATTTATTGTGCATAAATTTTTTGAGGTTAAAGGTTTCATGATGGCACACATACGATAGCAGATTCCCATTTTTGTCATGACGAATTTGAGTGTTCAATTGCAGAATTCGTAATTAATGGTCATTATTTGTGGCATATAATATTTGAACATAGTGGATTCCTTTTCCGTTTTTTTTTTTTTTTTACGGAATGGAAAAGCGTTTCCGAGTTACTTATTTATAGTTATCAATGATTTCACGATATTTGCCTTCATGATAGTTGATCTTTGACGTGATGCATTCAAATGTGCTCCTTATTGAAGCTTATCACTAAAAACAATCGTAAAAATGTTCTTTTGATGTTGTCGTCAACTTTTGTTGCTAGGTTACCGATATGACGCTAAATTAAAAGTTCATTCAATTCTCCTCGACTTTTTAGTTTTCTTTTTTTTTTTTACTTCCTATCAGAAACGAATACTTGACTATTATTACGATGAAATTCTCAAAAAAATGGTTAACAGACTTTCCCTCTTTGTTTCTTTCTTCCTCTCTTTGTCTTTCATCTCTATGCAACATAGATTTTATGTAATATTTCCGTAGTTTATATCGGCCGTATAGAAAAAAGTTTATTGGTTATCGTTCTTATCTACCGTATTTCTTGTTCCTTGGGATTTTTTAATCCTCGTCTCATTTCCTCGCATTGAACTCCTTCTCCAACTCCTCTAGGGGAGTTTTCTAATTTTGCTTGATGTGGGATGGAGCTCAATCTCATCAAAGCGCAACTTAATTAGATGTGTCGCAATTGGGAAACTCATGCTACTTTTTCTCACCGTTTTTACACTGCTTTCGTTTTGTTTTTCGCGTTTCGTGTTTTTAATTTCGCCTGGAAGTTGTTGTCGACGATTTTCTCATTCATTGCAACGATTGTAGTAAATGAATCGCTGATTAGAATTTTTTTTTTTATTTGTTGAAAAATATTTCAACATGAAAAATTCGTTAGGATTGTGCATCGATGCTTATATTCATTTTATCTTATTTTTTTACTACTTATATGCTGTTTACTGTTAATTGCAATTTGTACTTTATATAATTTTTACAAAGTTATAGAAATTGGAATATTGTTTGCATTTTGCACACTTTTTTTTATTGTGTGCTAACAATGTAGATAATTTGATGAGCGCTAAGATTGGCTGAACTATTACATACGGAAGCACATGGATGAGCGAAAAATTTGATCGATCGTTTTGCAAATTTATTGCGGTGAGCGAATTCTTGCAGATTATAAATGCTTGCCTAAAGGAACGCCTCAAAAAAAATTCAAAGGCTTAGAAATAAGATCTGATATGGATTGATTATGCAAGAATCGGCGCGATATTTGCGGTGTCAGTTATATGCTCAAATTAATTTTCTATAAAGATTATTTATCTCGAAATAAATAGCAATATTTTCAAACCTTTTCTTGCGGAAATTTTCTCATCATTGCTTCGAAGATTTTTCAAAAATTTTTCATTTTCTTTTTTCCAATTTAATCTCCTCTTTCCTAGATTATTCGTCGAGTTCATTGATCGATTATCGATTTTTCGCTATTTGTTGTTTTGTGGTTGCAAATCGCCAACATTGATTCTACGATTAGTCGTCCTCGCTTCAGTTTCGATGATTTCATACACTTTCATTTTCCTATCATATGGATGCACTTTTTTTGGAATATATACTATTATATCAAACACCAAATAAGATAAAAATCAATGCATCAATGATGCAATGTTTTTATGCTTTTCGCAGTTTTGTTTTCACATTCCGCTTGTATATTTCCTTTTGTTTTTTTAGAAATTCAGCTCTATCTAATTATGAATCTGTTTTTTCTTCTTAGTCATTAGATTAGATTGCTCTAAGGACGATTTATCAAAGCTCTGATTTAATATTTATGGGAAAATTGAAAAATTTAATATTTAATGGAAAAATTCACTAGTCTTGAAAGTATTGAATATTTACAATCAATAGGTCTGTAGATGATGCCTGTTTGATTTCATTGCGCTAGCAATAAGGATTTTCATTATCAATAGGTTAATAAGCTTGAATAAGTTAGGATATCATATAATCTTTTTTGATGTCTTTAGTCGCATTGATTCCGATTCATCTTATCTATATTTTCTTCTTCATGGCTATTGCTATCGTCTGACTTACCTCTAAGAACGACTAGCGAGTAGAGAAAATTGCTTGGTGATGCGGGCTTCTTGAAATGCATCATTTTCTTACACGCTGCTGTATTTTTTTAAGGCAATTATTCCCTGGTAATGGGTAGTGCATTGGTTAATTTGGTTCTTTTTTAAACATTCCACCATTTGGTATATGCATATGTAATGATAAAATGTTTTCACGCGTACTAGTTAATTCCTCTTGGTTTCAAAATAAACGGAGCCTTGTAATGGTTTTCGATGAACGACTCATAACGAGGTATAGAGAAGCGGAGAAAGGAATAGAGAAATTTTTGTTAAAAGATTTTTTCTTTCATTTCTGCTGTTTTTCCTTGCGTAGAGATAATTCTCTTCCTAGTCATTCTGTGCGGCTAGCTGGTGCGCTTTTATAGAAGTAATGCAGGTAGTATAGGTGCAGTAAACTAATAGCATAGACATAATACACATCTGGTACAGACAAAATATATAGGTGACAGAGGGGATAATGAACAGATGCTGCAGACATAAGACGCAGATGGTGCATACATAACGAACGAATGGAGCAAATGGTATATACATTATCACAGATAATATTAATGTGATGTACATATGATGCACGCATAGCACTCATGTGATTCTTATGTGTATGAAAAAGACACCAACGAAAGTAAACTTTTTTGAGACTTGATTTGATCATCGAAACACTTTTCCTTTTTTTTTTGTGCGTGTGATATACGCTATCATTTATCAGTCTCACTTAACTGATAAGAAAAATTTTTCGTTGAAATTGCAATGTTTCCATAGTATTTGTGCATATCATCCTTAGTGGACCAATAGTTAGGTGTTCATTAGTCCTGGGCACGCTGATGAAAGCTTGTAAGCTCAGTCCATAAAACACTCAACTCTCTATTGTTGGTCAATGAATTCATTAGCCTTCGTCGATGCAACTGCAGCGAAAACTAAGCTATAAAAGCTGCGCATTTTTTGAATCATCGTATTAAGGTTTGCCGAAACTATCAAAAAACTGCAAACTGTCCACATAGTATGAATTTTGAAAACTGTTATAATATATAATTAACATAACACATACAAGTATGCTATGAAGCGCAAATACGCCATTGTTTTTGGCTGTGCCAAAATTTTCATTTATTTTCAAGTACATAGTTCCTTTCTTCCATTATTAAGTTTATGAATATCGTCCACATCTTTGAAGTTCCTTCATGTTCTGATCCACGAAAGTATTGATGCAGTTGAATTCGATGCTGTGGATGGATGTGGATGGATTCCGTCAAAAGATATACAACGGTGAGCTCCCCTTATGTCGTCTGTTCGTCTTGGTCTCCTTCAGGATCTGCACCCTCTGTCGAAGTGCGATCAATTGAATCGCGAGCCGACAGAGGTATAATAGCGAACAGTTTACCACACTTATAACAATAACGTAACAAACAAGTAAGGACTCGTTTACAAGGATTTTTTTTTTGATCGTCGGCACGGTCGTGTAGCGCGTAGTCAACAACGCTTCAGATAGGCACTCAATGTATTAACCTGTTGAGCGATTTGATCTCCTTATGTACGAGCTTCTTTGCTCGGCTATAAGAGCTTGGATTTGTGTGAAAACGAGCTCATTGTTGTTGTTGCACATTTGCTGACGTAAAGCATTCGCTATTAGGATCGAACCATTCAGCAGACAGAATGGCCACGCACTCCCTTGGCGTCCCGCGTCTGCGAACATATTTAGGATGAACTTGCCTTTGCCGGGTCTCACCGCGGTCTTATCGAACCGTGCAGGTTCCCACAGCGGCCGAACTAGATAGCCTTCATCGCTGCATCCACACTCCTATCTGCCGGGGTAAAGACTAGCCAAAGGTAATCTAATGCACGTGGGCAACATGTGACAGCAACAGCTGAAGTTATGGTCTCCCAGGCTTGAATGATGAAGTGAGATCGCAGTGTTCTCACCCCTAGACTAATCTGCTTAAATATCTTGCAATGGCAGTGAGGCTATACTATTCACGTCGAAGTAAACTCCTTCAGATCGCATCATTGGTTGAATTTTGCATCTATGTGTATTTTTACAAGCGTTGATTTAGATATTTGTGCATAGTGAAATATTTCATGCATTTTGTCCGATTTTATAGTGGCAAAGCGCATCATGATGACTTTGTGTCTGTGTCTGTCTGTCTGCTGGAGACTTTCAACTAAGGATCCCATGAAGCTAGAATTATAAAATTTGGTGGCTCTAACATACAGCACAGGATGGGCTGTTATGCTATCGTCGTTCACATTGATCCATCAATTTCAAAGAATGTTGCAAACATTTAAAGATGCCGAAAAATCTTGCCTCTGCCTTCCATCGATTAGATCACAGAAAAACGGAGTGATTGAAGACGGTTCGCACATTTATTCGATTAACTGCAATAAGAACATGTTGCGTAGCATATTTATTACTCGTTGATAATTGCTGAAGACAATTGGCTAGACGAGCAATATGCAAAAAGCATTTATCATGCAGTCACTTCTATCATATTTCATCGTCTATTTCATGCATTGGACGGAAAAATTCCGTGATCATATTTTTTTTAAATCTTATTGTTTAGGAATTTCTCACTCATATTTGAGTTGACGCCTGAGTTTGTCTATCTGCGAAGTTTCATATTCTTCTTATTCGTCTTAAAGCTGAACATTGAATGTTGACTATCATACACTATCTAGGTGAATATTTTCATCTATAAAATAGGGAATTTCATGTCTTGTTGCTTCGAGAAAATTTCATTCTTTTTCGTGATCTTTAAATTGTTATCGATTTAATCTAGCGAAAATCATTTTTCTTCTTCAAGGATTTTTGGTTGCTAATTATGTCACTTATATGCAAATTTCATACTTAATAATGCTGCAAGTAATGATAGTTTATAGATTTCAGCAGTAAATTTCTGCAATGTTATATTCATTGATCATTGCCATCGATTCGACGATCGCATTTACACATCCATCAAACTCTCTATTCATATATTCCTAATTTATTGCAATATATTCTCATACTTTTTGATATCGTCATAATTTTTCAGGTAATTTGTATATGCATTCATAAATTATTTCACTATTATTTTAGAGTTGTGAATTCCTCAATAATTGCCTCTGATCAATGCACTGATAACACTATATTGATGATAGTTATTATCTTTTTATCGTTGAGATGTTGAAATGTATTCGATTTTATTGTATCTGTAATTATACCTACGCATAATTTCATTGTTGAAATCATCTTCTTTTTTCTCTTATTCTCTCTTATTTTTCTCTTTATCTTTGTCTCTCTCCCTCTCCTTTTAACGCCCATAATAGGTACTTAACTTTATCACGAACGTTAAAGACAAACGATTTTGCTGCAACAGTTTAATGAACCGATTAGGCACACACATTAATGAATGCTATGACTCATTAAACAGCATTCGTAGCTATCGTTGATCTCCTCTTTATAGAATTTACGAGCGTTTCAGATATTATTAATAGATTTTTGTACTCAATAAAGAATTTCATTACGGTATTCCTATTTCTAAAGAAAATATGAGTAAGGAATGATCCCCTGAAGAGAATTAAATTCTTTAATAGAGACATAAAAATGGCGGATTTAATTTCAGGTCATTCGTTGTATTTTTAAATGTTTCATTGTATTATTTAGTGGAATCTGATGTTCAGATGATCTCTTATTGGTGTATAATCGAGGGATTATCAATTCATAGTTGGAGATTACCTAAGTTTGCACATAAACAGGCTATTAGTTTGTTTAAAATCGCCTAAGCGATTTAAACGAACGATTAGCCTGCATAGAGTTTTTTTTTTAGTGGAGAAGTATTTCATTTAAATGGAAGTTGGAAATGCATAGTGAAGTGTTACGTATAGATGCTATCGATATACATAGATTTCATATATAATCGGTTACCTTTTTTTGAATAAAAGGCCATCATACTTAGAAAGTTGTTGCGCAGTTGGTAGTTGACTTCCTGAATTGCTGTGTATTAGCTTATAGTTGGATCGCAGGACCTTTTTTTGCGAATTTTATTGGAAAATATTTCCTTTTTTTTTGTTTTTTTTTCACCTTACCGAGAAATGAATAATAAAATGCAGATGAGCATGTGAAAGGGAAACTAGGGATAGGAAGAGCAGAAATATTGTTTCTTACAAGAATAGAATAAATCTGCACTACTGATGTCAGCTGCCAGTTTTAAATGCAAACGTTCCAGCATACTCATATTCCACTATCGCAAAAGAGCATATTTTATTGACAGTCAGAGGTACATCGTTTTCAATAGAGATTAAGCGGAATGTGCTTATAACGTGTGCACACATTCTGTCATTAATTCGTTTCGATGAATGCTTGATGAGAAGCGTTGTACTTTGAAGCTCATTTCTCTAAAATTGCGAGTATACTTTCCCGTTAGGAAATTCAGGAAATTCTATCATTTCTGCAGTTATTTCATGTCGTAACTGCAGCTGTCAGTAATGAGGCAGCTGCAAGTAAATTTTTCTACATTTCATATAGAAGGCTAATTTTTTCCCAATTTCTCCTTTCCTAAATTGTGATCTATAGGTTCCCTCAGTTTTTCAGGTCGTTTCAGATTCGATAAATGAGCTTATGGAAGCTCTTGTAAGGTCCGTTGACCTGATTCCATAGTCATTTGAATCTATCGAAAATGGAAGTTGAGCGTCACATTTCATTTTTTTTTTAATTGCAATTGTTTATCAACAAGAATCATTTATGATGAATACCACTTACTTTTCCAGATTAGAATGGATTAAAAGGATCGATAGTGCACAAATACTGAAGTTTATAAGAATTGAATCACAAATAGTTAGTGAATAAATATTAAAAGAAATTGAAATTCTTTGAATATCAAAGAGTAGGAAAAAAGTACACTAATAATAGATGAAAGTTTTAATAATAAAAAATGGAAAGGCATTAAAAATTTCAAGAAAGTTGAAGAAAAAAACCTAAAAACTTCGAAATTTTTGAGGTCTTTTTTTTTTGCTCGAAACTAATAGATCTATTAGAATTTATTTTCACCATATGAGATTTATTATGCATCAGCTTGCAATTTTTGAATCTCATTGAAAAGCAATTAGCGGCAAGATGTATGGGAACAACGAAAGTATGAAATATCAGTATGTATTTGATATGCAAATTGAATTCTGCATACAAGTATTATTTCAAATTTCTTAATTTGAATGGGAAAAATCTTATTTCTTTTTTTTTTGGTTGGAAAATTATTTATTTGTTTATTTCTCTTAGTTTATTTGTTCTTCTTTTATCAGCTGATTGATTAGTCGATCAGTAATTTATCGCTGAGAAAGATGATCTCTAGAGGTTACTAGGGCCAGGTTTTTTTTAAAGGATTATTGAGGTTAATTTATCAACCGCTTACCTTTGATTTTCTTTTATTTTTCGGTCTTAGCTACGGAAAGTGTTGCTGATGGTGCAATTTATAAGCCAGTACTGAAGGAAAACGAAAATTGGCCACGTTGCATCCACTTTAGAAAGTTTTTCCCTTAATTTCCCGATTGTTTTTTTTTTTTTATTGCGAGCAGCTGTGCATTCATTTATTGAACCCTTTTGAACTTAATTAACATCGCATTCGCAACATCCAACAAATTGAAAAAGATTTTCATTCGATAGCGAAATTTTTCTCGCATTCAAAAATTCGAAGCAAAAAAAAAATGTTTTCCATTATAAGTTGAAAACTTAGCGGTTCTTTTCCAAACATTTTAAAGCAAATTTGCGCGTTTTCTCGGTAAACGTCTTCACTGAAACTACGTATTATATTTTCCCTTTCGATCTCTTTCAAAGCGTTTTTTTTTGTTGTTGTGCTATGAACTGCCACAACCATTGATCTCTACTAAGAATGAGTTTACAATGGTCGAGCATCAGATGTTCAGTAAGCATTTTAGCTATTAGGCAACCTATCTATTTGTAGTTTATGGTTCAACCTGCCTATAATATATTGCATCGTCATTTGTATGCTCCGCGAATTTTTTTTGCGCTTAAGTGGACCTGTGGAAGTAGGACTCTTATGAAGCCAAAGGATGCAAAGACCTATATGGTTGATAGGTGGGAGCGACGAATGGGATTTCCTACGATCGTGAAATTCTACAAAGAAAATCCAAGTGAAGTCTAAAAAATTCGCTAAAAAATCTATAGAAATTTTCTCTATGGAAGCCATGAACGTCAATCATTTGAGAACAAATAAACTATAAAAATTTCCTGATCTCCGGAAATCAGCAACCTACTCTAGGTACTGGTTTGTTAGTTGATCACAAGATCTCCATTCTTCTTGTCTGAATAAATACGCCCACAGTGTACACTTATTGCAAATACCTTGTTTTTGTTTTCGTTTTTTTTTCGATGCCTCTTAACTTTAAAGATGCGTAGCATTAATGGATCACTTGCATCTAGCTTCGCGAATTTAATATATTTGATTATAAGCTTTCTCTCTAATGAATATAGATTTTTTTTTCTTTCATTAACGCTCTATCGGATTCTATGTGCTGAATATTATAGCTAAAATCTCACCTTTCTTCCATCACAAAAAAAATGACATTCTAATTGAAGTGTTAGCGCATATACGCTAGGAAAATGCATCAAAGTTTTGAGTGAATTATTAATGCATTCCGCTCTTTAAATTCATCAAAGTTCCCTCACTTCTCTTTTTTTTTTTTGTTATGGAACAAAGGAAAGGCATATCCTATTGCAAACATAGCATGGATATATGATCCTCTCTGCGGTATTCCAGGCGCGTTGTTCACAGATGAGTTGTGATCCGTTACGCTGGATCGTTTGAATGCATAAACTCTAGTGCTACTCTCAATAAATCCTGAATTTAGGGGCTTTAATGAAGTATTCTAGGTGTGTTCTGCATATGTATGTTGTGCTATCATCTTTTGAAGACGTTATTGATATATTCTGGATATATAAAATTATCTGATTCTACTATTAATTTGCAGCTATTGAATTCTATGAAAATTGCTTTGGCAAAATGCGCTGTTTAGCCTCTTCGTTAAATTCACTGATTGCTTCTAGTGCACAACGCATGCAGCCACTGTAATTAATTAGAGCAACGCTTTAACTCGGACATCCAATCGAGTCTGTCAATGCGCTATAGTATTCATTAACGGTTACGGATTCAAATGTCTTAACTATGAGTTGTTCTTTTAAGATGCCTCCTAGTTGATCAAGTGACTGTCATGAAACAGATTCTCTCGTCTATCAAACATTGTTGTTAGATTTCATTGTCCAATTTCCTTTTTTTTGTGAGGAATCTAATACAAGCAACTTACATATACTTGAATTGACGCTGATGTCTTCGTTGCGTTTTTTCTTCTCTGTTTGTTTTTGATAATGATGTTTGCATCATTTACCTTTTAAAGTTTTTCTTTAAGTCTGATGATTGGAAGCATAGAAACAATTGGAGTGGAATAAGCGATTGTGAAATATCTTTGATATTCGCCTTCGAGGAAAAAAAAAATTTTTTTTCGGGAAGAAATTTTTGAAGGTCCTCTTTAATCGTATCGTTGAGACATCATTGCGATGGATGATGTACCATCTTCCCAAATGCTCATCATTATAAGATGATGCACTTTTACATCCGAGAAATTCTTGTCTCATTCGAGGTAGTTCTTTTTTTTTCTCTCTCTCTCATCGCAATATCACTCGTAAATTTGCCACGCCTTCTGCACTTTATTTTTGGAATCTATCGCACTTGAGTTCATCGTCTACTGTTGTTCTCTGTTGAGAAGCTTTCAGCTTTTTCATGCTCCCTTCGCGTCTCCTCCCAACCTCTTCGAATATACATTAATCTTGAAGGGCTATGAACGCTCAAGGCCTATAAGATTATTGATGAGAGGAGGCAATTAGGCTTTGAAGAACATTGTGTGTGTGTGTGTGTTTTTTTTTTTTTTTTTTTTGAAATTGACTTTGATAATTTTGAAAATTTGACGGTGTTGAAATTTTTATTCAGTGAGGAATAATTTAGTGGATGCACTTTGACAGTGCTAATGATTATTTGTGAGTGTTTAAAAAAGACTCAATAACGATAATTTTTTAACTCATCAGGCTATGTCTTTAGCAAAATCAGCAAACAATTTGTTACAATTTAAATGCATAAAAAGAAATCTGCATAGCAATTAATAATAATAATTTAGCGTTTAATAATTTATTTGCATAGTATAATTTTAGCGTTTCTATTAAGCGACCTTTACTAAATTGCTCTTAAATAAACGAATTTAATCCATTATTACTTCAAGTAAGCGAATTCTTTCAACGATTGATGGAATTTTTCAACTAAAGAATTCGATGGATAATATTGAGAATTTTTCTATAAGCTATCGTTGTCGCCTTTATAACGTTTTTTTAAGCTATTTTATTTTTAGTTCCAATTCTAGATATTTAATGTCTTGTATAATTTAGAATTTCCGCATTATTTTGTACTGAAATGTTTTGTTTTTTGGCTTTTTTTTGAGACATTTTCTCCTAGGGGGCCTTAATGAGGCCCACCGGACTTACTAATTATGGAAATCTTATGTTCCGATTTCGGTTCGATTTCGATGTTTTATAAATAAGATTGGAGTGACTAATGTAATCGCAATCCGTTTTTTAAATGCTAGCACAATAAAGGCCTCATTTACTGGAAACGTCGCATTTCATAGTTTTCATTTCATCCCATTTGTCTATAATGCTGGAGTAGGAATCTTTTCTTGTAACTGCTTCTAGCCTCCATCCTTTTCATTATTTAGGAGTTTTCGTTGATTGCTAGCAATCCTTCGATAAAGAACAGTCTTACATATATATATATATATATATATATATAAAAACGATGTTACGTATGCTATAGCAATGGCAGCCTTAACAAGCTTACGAATAGTGGCCACAATGGGCAAATGGATAGAAAGAAAGCAATAAACTTGCACGCCCATTCATAGCTTATTCAACACTCTCTTTTTTTACCTCATTAATAATTCATTATAAGGTTGAATACCACAAGATGAGCATCGTGCCAACTTAGCTGTTCATTCGTTGCCTGTTGTCTAATGCGGCTAATTAGAGTGAAAGGTAGAGAGTTCTTTGCATCGATTCCACCAGCCGATTCGAATCGCATTTAATTTCCTTCATAATATCTATCACTCGATGATGACGTCCTATTACGGAGTTTTGTAATCAAAATTTGTAATCAATATCAAGTAGTTTTAATATTTATTGAAATGTAATCAAAAATGCTTCCATGTATATGATTTTTTCTCCGAGTTTTAAGGCATATTTGCTTTTTCTCAGGTCTTGTCCTTTGCAGAAGGGCGCTGTTGCATGAAAGCTTTCGAACATAGAGGGCGCTGGTCTATTTGAGTAGAGGCAGCATAGGCATTAACCAAGATTAAATTCTGCACTGACTCATAATAGTTTCAAACGTAGTCGAAGTTTTTTAGGGGGAGTGATTTTTAAGAGTTGCATCTTTTCTACTTTGAATTAAGAATTCATTGACATCGCCTAGCGAGGATATATATATATATATATATATATATATATATATATATATATATATATATCCTCGCTAGGCGACATGATATATATATATATATATATATATATATATATATATATATATATATATATATATATATATATATATATATATATATATATGTTATCATGACAGCAACGCTCACATTGCGCTTGCATCGTTATGAGGTGATGTTTGCAAGTATGCTTGTCTATGAGTGCATATTTTTTAAATGCATTAGTCTCAAACTGAGAACCACTAAACTTGGGGTTAAGTTAGATGGATATAGTTCTCACCATAAAATGGATAGATCTTGTGATTTTCATGTTGATGTGTCTCTTTAAGAAGCGCTCTAGAACTTGAAATTTGCATGATTTTTGCATATATTTTGCAATCGGTCGGTTTGTCAATTTCCACTGATTTTGCTGGAAACACGTTTGAAATCGAATTATTCTTTGAAAGTTTGTGCAAATGTTTGGCTTGTCTTAAATTTTGCTTCAGTTATCCTGCAAATTTTGTTGTTTTTTTGCCGGTAAAAGCGTGCCAGCCTCTCCGCTGTGCTTCAGCAGTTGTTTTTCTTTGAACTTCCATTCCGCATTGTAATATTGGACGCTCTGATGGACCTCTGCGGCCATATGAATATTTCAAGAGGAAAAGCCCATTTTTCTGTTGTCACCTCATCAGTTTCTTCCTAGTTCACCGCCTTGAACATTATCCACAACTATGGAATACTAAAAAAATCGTGGCGTATTCCTTAAAATTTTGCCTGCTCTAATCCACGGACCTGCGGAGCTTCTTAACCATGATCTTATTTGATGAAAGATTTACAGTTTTATTGTTTTTGCACTAAGCGTAAACTTCTAATGCATTTTCCTATTCGTTTGAATGTATAACGTAATACTTCGGAGGAAATTCTTCCACACTGGAAATTCATTCTGCTAAATAGAATTTTTGTCGTTTAAACTTTGGGAAAAATACTTCTTATTCCTCAATCAGCTATCGCCTCACCCTAATCAATCAACTCTAAATATTGCTTATTCTAACGCCTCTTGAGCATTATGTAATCTCGATATCTCAAGCGTTCGGGGGTTGGGCATTATTGACGGAGTCTTATTTCTTGTTATTCAGCTCATCTATCGACAGATTCCAAGTGCTTCCTATGGCTATACATTGTAGTTCCACAATCGGCATTGTTTTAAAGTCATAAAATGCGTATTGCTGCTTCAAGCGTTAGAGATGTTGTTTCCAAGTTGAATTGCAGATAAGTTTGTTTGCGGATGGAAATTTCGATCTTTGATGTTACTATTGGTGAAAAAAAAAAACAAAAAAAAAACAATCGTAATGGCATATGACAGCTGCACGCACTGTCCCATTCTAAAATTTTATTTCTTAACGTCTATATTTTATAATACGTTTCATTCTCGTTGTCAATATTCAACGCTATACTCATATCAATAACCAAGTTTCTACTATTTTTCACCATAATTCATCAATTTCGAAATAAAAGCTACGTTTAAAAACACTGAAAAATTTGCATGCGTTTCAAATTAGTCTAGTCACATAAAAACGGGTCCTTTCAAAGAATTGAACTGGCAGCTGAATTCATTTAAAAAAAAGCAAAAATTGGACATTTTTTCTTCCTTAAAAAAACCTTTTTCACCTTATATACAAATGGGTGGCAGCAAGAGCGCATATCGCGGCAGCTGCATTTGCGTGCTTGTTCGTTTATTTTTCTACAATCGGATTATACATCCAAAATTTTTAATTTAAAATCGACGGTGCTATTCGATAGGGAAATACGCCTAAGATATATTCACAATCATAAAAGGCATGAACATCACTACTGCCCGGATTTTTATTCAACAGGCAAATACGGTTAACTGCAACATCTATAACATAGGGATTTCCGAAGGGCTGAAGGTGATGAATCGCAGTGCCAAAGATTGGCTCCATCGCTATAATATATAAGTAAACAGATGATTTGCAAATGTTTTATTGACTATCTCAAAAGCAATTCTTATGATGAAATTTATAAATTTCCTTTTTAAAATAAGAAGAAATTCCTTTTATACAGCAAGTTAAGTTCTTATATAGTAAATCGGAAATAGTAAGATGCTTCCATGTTTATTTCATTTAAAATATTGCACAACTTTATTATTGATAATATTAATGAACAATTGAACGTCCAGAAAATCTTAATATATATTGGAAGCTCTTCATCGGATATTCACCGATAAGGATAGAAAATCGAGGAAATTCTTTCTTGTTCAGTTTATTTGGGCATTTCTTTTCGATCTTTGTAAAATCAACGAGATAATGTCTTCAGAATTAATGTTCACATTACTCGATGAATTAGCTGTTCTTCAAAAATTGATGTATTTAAGACGACTAAATGCTATAGCGTAATTAATTATAAAATCATTTTGAAGGATTTATGTTCGTCGTGGAAATAGTCGATTAAATGTTAAATTTTGTTAAGTTGCTGTTGCGTTGTTTATCGTATAGATCGTTACGTTCCCTGAGAGATAGTTGCTGTCTTGTTTTTCTTGACCTTTGTGACCTAAGCAATTTCCAATTCGTGATTGCTGCAAGATAGTGCTATTATTTATGACTTTTGTCATGAGGAACTTACTCTAAGTTGAAGATTACTCAAAGTTTCTGATTCGGTGGCAACTGAAAATAGTGGCAAATATTACGTTGTTGACTTAAATTGCCTTATTCAACCCGTTTGCAAGCGTACATAATGTATTCAAATTTTTTTCAAGACATATGCATTGATTATAGTAGAAGATCCCTCTCTTGCAAAAGATTTTAAGTTGATTGTGTCGATTGAACGCCTCTAAGAAAGGTGTTTTTGATTGAAGAAGAAAACCTGTTTCTATAGAGAATTTTCACTTGTAAGAGATTGAAATTCACGGAATATTCATCGTATGCTTGAGGAAAGAAATCGCTTTCTTGAAGAAGTGCAAAAATAATAGCCAACTGTTGTGTTGAAAGGAATGCGCTTTATGAACGAATATAATCTAATGTGCAATTTCCAAAAATTTTCTCACAATCTTCGCATTACCCATGTTTTTGCAATTCAATGCAACTTGATTGCAATATTGCATTTTGAGTTGATTTCGTTGTATTCTATTAACGCCTTATTGAAGTTCCTATTCGATTTCCGTTTAGCGAATGAGAATTGAATTCATTTTCTGAAATTCTCATTTCCATTCATTCTATTATTTTCTTCATTCTTCGCTATTACAATTTTCGATAAAATGCCTTCTTAGTTCCGAAAATTTTTATGCATTCCATACATTTTGTTTAATGTAAAGTTACGTCTATTCACTAATGGGCCTCTTTTTTTGCACATATATTCGTTTTCCTCAATATTAGTTTCGAGTTAATAACGAAAAGAAGTAAATCTTTTCACTTCTTTTACTTCTTATTCCTTGCATAATTGTACAACTTTGATCGATGATGCTTCATTCATCGATCAATGCCCATATAAATAGGATCACCGCCTTCTATTGTTCCGCATTAATAGCAAGTAGCCGCATTGTATCGAGCTAAGGCATTAATTGACCAGGAAAACTGACGAGGGAATTACGAAGGAATATCACCTCCAAGTAGCTTTCCTTAGCAAGAAAATTTTTTTATATTGTTCGTTTTTTTCTTATATTGCAGCCATTCACGTCGTTATCTGTTTTCTATAAACTTTCCTTCAACCGTTAAAGGGTAATTGTTTTCCGGTTTTATTTGAATTGCTCACCATAACATTTTTAAAAGGAATTTTTATTCATTCACGGGCTAATAATGTATTTCATTAGGAAAATGTTATGGTATTTTTGTGTTCTTTGGTGAAATGCTCACGGAGTGATTATTTCAGATTCAATGATGCATTCATCGGCATCACCTAATCATCCTCAACCATCAAGTGTTAGAGAGAATGCTGGAGGCAAGTTGCATATTACAGTTGTTTGTTTGTTTTGTTTTTTTTTTTTCTTTTGGAAGGGTGGGACTTGAGAGAGAGAGCGTCTTCCTATCGTATCGTATAAGGCGAAAGTATTCATCTTGTGGATGGAGAAGATTGTTGTGGGCAAAATATGTGAAATTGGGAAATAATATGGTTGAATAATTTTACATTCTTATTTAAGGCGAAAGTAAAAATAACTGCTGTCACAGTTAAATGTTCCATAGGGTAAACATTCACGAGTATTGATAAAATTCCTCTATTTTTTTCTTATTTTAATCTTTTTTTTTGACTTTGTACTATGCGAAACTAACTTCTAAAGCTTATCGCTACTTTATCATTATGAATCATACCTGTGCACATTATGGACATACTACACATTGAACATTGCAAATTACGAAGTGGTATATTACTTACGGGTGAAATGAGCAAATCTTCGGGAAGCATATTTGATATGTTTATTTCGACTTAAGTGACGATGGTGGCGTTACAAGATATATCAACCGTGGGTTTATTGTTTTCTGGCCATTCATATAGCTTTTAAAGTATCAAAAGTCTTCGAAAGTTTGGTGCGATCATCTAAAGTTGTAGTGGAGTATTCGTGATATAAAGGTCAGTATTCCGCAAACAAGGATAAGTGCTATGTGTATACTACCAAAAGTATCAACATTCAATGGTTGCAGGATCACTGACGCCAGGTAGACGTCGCTCAAGTGGTGCGGGAAATATTCGCGAACAGTTAGCTACCAATCATGGATCAGTGTTTTATTCGTCACCTCGTTCGACTAGTTCTTTTATTAATTTGGCGATGTCGGCTGTTTCTTCCACGTTCCCCAATCCTCTACAAACCCCTCGTAAGGAAACTTTGGAATTGGTTTTTCACTCGTTACTTGTTTTTCCTTGTCATAAAATAACTTCATATAAATGATTGCGAGTAGAGCGCTTGTTCGCGTAAATATATTTCCATTTATGAGTATATTCGCATTTGTTCGCATTTGCCGTTGGATATTATTACTTGTGCTACTTGTGTTGAAGGTTGAATTTGACCATAAAGGAGAGGTGCGCGGACATAGGCTGAGATGAATAGTCAAGGATTAGTGGTAGAGGCCAAAAACAAAATTCTTTTCGAGTCGCTAGCTAGAAGGCTTCGCGGTGTCGTGTGAGCAGAAGGTTTACCAGAAATATGAGGGGAGCGGGAGGAGAAAGGCAATGGATCAGTGTTTGAATTGAGCTCGTTCCTATAACATACCAAATTGTTGCGCTCATCGCTTTATCGTTCTATATATTGCTTTTTATCCATTGATGTGTCAGTACACTGAGCAAAACTCTTACATTTTTTCCTATGAATGATTGCCACATATCAATATCGAGCGGTATAGAGACTTTCAAGTTTATCGGTCCAATATAGTGCACTAATCGCTATATTTGCGGTTTATATGGCTCATTTTTTGATTATAAGCCATCATTTAACTTGCTCGTTAAGACTGTAATCGCTTTCTTCATTTCGCAGTCACTTACATAATCGAAATTGTACCGATGTTCCCATCGTTGATAAAATAATATCGTTTTGATGATTTTTGCAAGCTATAATTAAGTTGAAATTCTATTGTTTTGCAGCACTTTCATCAACAACAGCAATTACTTCACAAACACCATCACAAGCACAAATTGCTACAAAACGTCGTCTTAAGGCAATATTGACGGTCGATTCGAAAACTACTGAGGTGAGCTTCACTATCTTCGAAAATTTTCCGCTGAGAGATTGCGTCTTTTTGTTGTACTTATTGTGTCACCCTCGCCGAAATGTTGTCTTTGAACGAACTTTTTTTCTTTTTGAAGAAACTTTCCTTCTCCTTTAAACTTTTGGCAAAGAAGTAATGGCACATTATTTCCTTGTGCATGAAGTTTATTTCCTTTCATTACAGAATTCGAAAAAGTGAATGAGTTTTCTTAGAGTGAAGCGTCGTTTGTGCTAGTTGGACCTCCTGGGGCTTATAAAACCTCTTCAACGGGACGAATATCATTCCTGTAGTAACCCATTCGTCCAGAAAATTCTCGCACATTTGTGCCCCAATTCATAAATTCAATGCACTGAAAACTATCATGTCGTTAAGCTGTTTTCTTCAAAATTGAGCTAACCCCTAAATCATCGTTGACTGACAACTCTCCATTTTTCCTATGTAGGCGATTCATCACTTGCTGGATATTTGTTGCTTATAAGAACTAACGAAGTACGTTGAAGCTATTGGCTTATAAAGGATGTGACGTGTGGCAGAAGAAAGATAGAATAAAACTCCTAGGAGTTGTTATCGCTCGCTTAGGATATAAGCTACGCTTGAAAGCATATACGATGCCACGTATACGGAATTGATAGCATTTGCACAATATGAATATCCGGATATTAGTGTTCGAACGCTATGCAATATGTACTTGAAGGCGTCCAATATCAAATCTAGAAATTAATGATGCTTCGAATTTGGAAATGTGGAAGGAGCGCACTCGTTTGTTCGCATCTGTTAATATCGCCGTCAACGAAAAAGAATCGTTGATTTCAGAATTCAATTTCTTCTTATCAGTTTCTTTCCTTCAATCTCAACGAGAAAAAAAAAAGTGTTAAGAAGATAAATAAGTTGATTTTTGCCCTAATTCTAAACCAACTTTCATAACTTTCACATAATGACGCATCCGCAAATATGCCCAAAACTATATCGAATAGTTTCTTTTCACAAAGGATGTAATATTGGAAGTCGCGGAATTCAATTCCACATCACTATACTGACATATATGGCATGAATGTCATCTCACTGTCTGCTATGATTCATTGCCTTCTGATGACAGAAATAGGATAAAGAACTATCGAGAGTTCTAGAATCGTTCGTAGGTATCCGAGAACTATTGACACTTTACCGTATAAGGTACTCTCTACTAAAGCTCGTGACTTGTGTTTCCGACTTTGATGTTGAAGGAGTTTTCAAGATCCTGAGTGCTTCGTTGTCTGCTGCAGAATTCATTCGGTGATTTTCATCACATAATTTTCCTTAGAAGTCACATTACACATATATGTTCCTTCTTCTGTTTTGCTCTTTGTGTTGTCTTTCTTTATTTCTTACCAGCCGAACAGGTTCCAGAAGGGTGTCTTACCTATATTTGGTTAAGCGAGGTCATTTTATATGCGACTGGTATGTGAAAAAAGGTCATTTTATGCGACTAGTATGTGAGACAGTGGAAAAGAATGAATAAGATGAGTGCTTCGCTAAATGTAAAGTAGAGCGGACACTTAGTGAAGCGAAACATCCGCATGTATCATACGAGGTTTTCATATGGAATGTTCCCGATTCTCACGTGTACTGCTAGTGAATCGAGAATCGACATCCGCGGAGGCAGGCAATCCAGCTATGTATAAGCTTGCGATCGCATCATAGTCCTAATTTCTTGCGATTCTATGCATTGCGTTGAATTCGGCAATTCTTATTTGGAGGATGACGTCATGCAATTTTCATTATTGAGCACTTTGCATTTCCAATATTCATTAGCTACTAATGCCGCTTGTCGTTTTAACAACATTCCATTTCCGGTAGGCGGGTTTTTACTTCTTAGCAAAAATGCATCATTCGGCTTTTTCGATGTACACGGCATTCTGCTTAATCTGTCGTCGATGCACTAATTGACAGGTTTTCTTTTCTGACCTGTGCATAGATATAACGACAGGGGGGGGGGGGTGTTAAACGAACAAATCCTGCTGTTATTTCCTAGGCTGTGCACAGCAAAATGAAGCAGTTGTAGTAGTTCCACGTGTACTTTTACGGAGGTGAAGAGAGGTACGGCAGTTTGCTCAAATATTTCTCTCATATATATTTTCTTTTATTTTCCTTTAAAAATTGTTGTCTTTGTTGAATGTCTAATTTTATATCTCATTGTTCTCTAGTTTCAGTTTAATAACTGTTGGAAGTAGAAGTGTGGAAAGGAATTATAGACATTGAGATGCGCCTAAAATTTATGCAGGCCTTGCAATTGGTTGGGTGGGGTAATTTAATACTTCACGGTAGATTTAAACAAGTAAGTTGAGATTTTGGATTTACAGGAATAGGTAAGAGATGAGTGTATTCCTGGGCGCTTTTATTATTCGCTGGCAGTTTACGATGAAGGTTTGCTTACTGAGGGCGGTTGGAATAGCGCGTATTTTATTGTTTTATCTGACTGCTAAATTTATGGATTCCTTCTTCTACTGGGAAATTGGTGAAAAAGCATGACTGATGAAGTGAAGGGGGCTTATATGCCGTAAAAACTAAGCAATAGAACGAAAGTAAAGAATACTCTTACTGATGTAGACTGAAGTAGGGCTTCCTGCCGTATGCTTGTCGCGGTCTTCAGTAGAGAGATCGGAGTTCATTTATGTCATGAGATTTTGTTTGTTGCCTTCAAGTTACTATAGCCCAAGTCTGAGCCTGAGGTAATTGTAGAATGACCTTTTGACATTTCTACGGTAATCGCAAGTGGAGCCTTCCCTAAACGATATTCTCACATGAGAATTTCTAAAGAAAACAGCGCTATCGCTAAGAATCAACTGTAGATTTTCTCGCAAGCACTAATAAAATATTTTATGAATGAAAGATTTCTTATGTATCGTTTATTGGAGGTTTGCTCATTCGTTGGGATGATGCATCGCTTTGTATGGATCGTCTTTAAAAGGGAGGCGGCACGATTGAAACTTGAGCAAACAATTTTCCTAAATAAATCGCTTATGCTGTCACTCAATTGCGGTGATTTCCGGCACATGGCGTTTTTGCATCATGGCGTTTAAGCACAGATGACGTGTAGTGCCAGGCATTTTAGCATTCGAGGAGTTTAGCGCTACAGATGGTTTAATGGCGAGGTAGGCTAGCATTTAGGGCAATTGGACGATGCGGGCAATCTGGCGTTGCCACGGTTATACGGAAAGTGGCAAATATTTCAGAAGAAACCATATAGCTCACAAACATTATAACTTACGGTTTTGATCGCTTATGCTCTTATAGAAAGTTATAGGATAGTTTCGTTGTGGAATAATGGCAAAGCTAAGGTTAAGCTAGATATATGTAATTGAATTCTCTACCACGATGATCGTTTTTGTTGCAAATGTTGTACTGCCAGCGTAGATGAGCTAGGAACTGATGTCAGTGCGTTTTAATCATTTTGTCGAATTACTGTTTACAGTAATCCTACCGTATCGTGTTCAACTTTCTGCACTCGGGTATTAGAGGTCGCTGTTTGTTTTTCTGCGGGAGAGGAGAATGAGGTCCGATAAATCAAGCTTGATGTTATAGATACGAAGAAATGCGTTAACAATTTTGTAACCCGCCGTTTTCATTTAACGCTTACGATATCTTTATGTATCATTTTTATTCATTAAAAATGTTATTTGCAACGCTCAAAAAGTTATAGGATATGTAAGAAGTTTTTCTGCAGCATCATTTAACAGATGTCAGTTATTAATTATTCTTAATACCTAGCACAGAAGAGAAGACCATAAGAGATTAGCATAGGCTCTTCTCTTAGGGTCCTTTAAAATATATCGAAAATTAATGTGCAGAATTTCTTGAACCATACGCGTTGTATTGTCATGAGTGAATAATGCAGCATTACTATAAGAAGAAAACCAAAAACTTCGTAGAGCTATCATGAAAGCTTTTCTTCGAGGCAACGCTTTGCATGAATGACGGAAACATAAGAGTGTAGGACGTTCTTAATGCAGTTTCTTGTACTTAAGAGGTATGCAGGTCGTTTTAATGTAAACCTGCTCCTTGTAATAAAAGCCTTTAACTATTCCCTCAATTGTGGTATTTTTTGCCATCTCTTTATTGATGCTGAAGAATTACAGAGAAGGAGGTGACACTCGCCACCCTCTGCTTACATTGACCTCACCTCACCAAAATCATTGTATTCCAGTTTGTTGAGGCGTTTAACACTTCATGCGGTTATGCGAACTTGAAATAGCTTGTTCTTTATTTTGCATGTTGTAGTCTCATCTTCGAAGACGTGACCTTCATTTAGAAGTGCTAGTTTTGATTGTTCAGTTGAAGGATTTAATAGGCGCAGATAAACATAGGTCGCTCTCATCAAGAAGAGGGAAAGGGACGGTTCATTTTCCATCGCAGTTAATCGAAAATGTGGGATGTGAGTTTTTTATTTCTTAAAATTTAGCACGAGAGGAGTGATTTCTTTTGTTTTTAGTCTTATTGCTGAATTTTAGTCGTTATTCAATTGAGATTTATCTGCTGTCACATGCGGCTATTATTTTCAATTGTTGATCGATTTATTTACAAAACGAGTTTCATTGCACGTCGAAGTGATTGCGAATTAACGGCCGTTAGAAGTGCAGCTAGAAGTTCTCATCTCTGCCTTTTCTCTGTTCTAAAATTAGAAATTCCCATTGCATATATATATATATATATATATATATATATATATATATATATATATATATATATATATATATATATATATATATATATATATAGGCATTCATTATCGCAGAAAATCACTCTATGACGCAGACAGAACAAATAGGATCGCAGGAGCGTGGCATAGTGGAGTCATCGCAGAATCGTGTAGTCATATTTTTTTCTTCCATTACCCATACCAGTGGGAAGTGAAATGAGAGAATTGGAAGAGAGTGAAAAACTGTATTGATCAACATTTGATGCACCAAGTATTTACTCAACGAAACAGGTGTTGCCTCATTATTTTATTGTTATAATAGCGAATGTGTACGGTGTCGTGCCGATTGTATCAATATCGCTTATCGTCAGTAGTATTTCTTTCTTTCAAGTTTCTGCGCTGTGAAAGTTCGATTTATTATGACTTCGCTTTAAATTTTACTGAATGAAACAATGAAATGCGTACGGAGCATCATAAAGGAAAATTAAAATATATAAATATATAAATAACTCTGAAAATAAGGAAAAAATATTGGAAGAAAAAATCTTTAGAAAAAAGCAGTAGAAAATTTACAAATAAATAACCAATTTGAACCTTCATCGAAACGCAAAGTGCATAGTAGAAGGAAAGGGTGATCAGCGATGGTTGAAAGCTGAAAAGTATGTTATTGGAAATTGAACGTACTTTAAACAACGTTAAAAAATGTGGTCACAATATAAGTTTGTGATTTCATTCTTTTGACATCGTGAAAATTTCCACAGTGATGGATATTTTTTTGTAAGTTGAGCTGAATGGTGCTTTTGTTAATAATATTCTCGAGGTGATATGCATTTGTGGAACTTGGGCGCCGGGAATAGAAGAAGCATCTATAAACATTTCTTGAATCTGAGTTAAATTTCAAGTTGGGAGAGTTCCACATGTTCTCCCGGGTAAGTATTATGAGCACTGAAATGTCAAATGATTTGTACAATTGCCTTCAAATCTACTATCAGTCAGCATGGTGCACTATGTGCTAGCAGTAAATATTTCACCTTTTTCAGACTTTTATATACGTTATTTGTCTTGTGACGATAGAAATGCTTGCTTGATTGAAAGTAGTGGATTAAAGATTTGGAATCAAAGATGAGCGAATATGGACTCAAATGTCGATTTGTATGGCTGACGAATTTATTTTTGAGTGGAGAGGGAGGGGGGAGGGGCTGTGTAAGAGAAGGTTTTCGCAATATAACGTCACAATAACTTCCGACTATCCAGTGTCTGTCAAATGCCAAAGTTCAACTTATTACTCGTAAAGTTGGGACAATTTTTTTTTGTTCTCAAATTCTCTTCCCTTAAAATTCTGCGCCCTGTTCTTCATCACTAGGCGATTCGTAAATCTCTAACATAATCTCTAATGTAGCCTATGACGTCATTATTTGAATTAATATGATCCCTAATTGCCTATCAATGATCTTCCATATGCGTAATGTCGAACAATGAGTTAAATAAGTCAATCATTAAAATAGTGCTCTCTTCTTGTGATGAATAGTTTGAATAAATCAAATCATATAATACATTGAAGTCATTATTCAACAATTTTCTATATTTTACGACGCTTCCAATTCTTATCACATAGCATGAATATAATTGAATTTTTCAAGTACAGAACATTATTTTTATTTGTTATCAAAGTTTAGCTGACGGATATATGGAATAGTGTCGATGAGATTGTTATATTCCTCTCTTGCTTCTATTGTTAATTTCGATGATAGTATTTAGTCTCATTGAATATTGAAGGATATGTTTTAAATAATTAAATATAGATGTTTATTCAACTGCAATCAAACGATATATAACCCGATTTCTCTATGAACGTCTCCCTATAGAATATCGTAGTTGAATATTTTCAACTTGGCCTATAGATGCTTTTATTGAGTCGTGGATATCTCGAGAAGTATCACCTATGAATCCATTATCTGGATTCTTGTGCAGAAATTGTTACTTAAGGGTTCATTTATACGTGAAGCTTCTAGAGTTCAGGTAATCTAATGCCCCAACACTCACAGTTTATAGCCTGGTATATGCAGCGCAAAATCTATATGTGGAGAAGTGTTCAGTCAGAGTGTTTCTTTTGCAATCATCGTTTCATTTTTTTTTCGTTCTGTTTTTTGTTTGTTTGTTCTTTTCTTTTTATGTAGTAAATTCAAACGGCTTTTCCGGGTAAGTGCAAGGTTTATTTTTATTTCTTAAATTGAGCTTCACGCATTTTTTAAAATATAGTCTAATTATTTATTTAGTTCATTCTTTGAAAAACTTTCCTAGTTCAATTGATGGATGTAGCCGATAGATCAGTGAGAATATTTCTTTCAGATTCTAATCGCAAACGATAACGTAAAACGAGTGTTTTGTTTATTGCATTCTGCACTGATTGGAAAACGTCTCACTGAAGTATTTTCATCGAATGTGGAGGAGAAACCACCAACGATTCTTTACAATGAGCTGTTCACTAGCAACGGAAAATTGAAAGCAATTTATGGTAAAGCGGTAAGTGGAACATTCAATAAGCTACATTTTTTTCTATCTTTTCAACCGGTTTTCCATAAAATAAGAGCGTAACCTGAAAAAATCTGAGGAAGTGCAAATGAGGAAAGAGAAAAATATGTGCCATTTTCAATGATTTTTTTTTTCATTTTTGCCTCTCATTGGTTGTCTCGTTCTCCTTTTCCTTTATGTTGGCAAATTATGTACTTGTGATTTAAGGCAGTCGTCTTCTTCTCTGTCTGATTAGCTGAACTTGTCGAATTTTAATTAATTTTATTTGTTGCCAACTGCGCCGTATTTGAGAGAAACTAATATGAAATATTGGATTAAGCAACGGATGGTTTAACAACCGAGTAAAGCGTATTGTTTGTTACAGTTTTGTTACAGTTACAATTTGTTACAGTTTTGTGATTTTCGTTTAAAAAAGCCAATCCGGAAATGCGTTGAATTTTGATTTCCGGTTTTTTTTTTGGAAACTTGTCACCAATCAATTGTCACATAATTTCGACATTTGCTATCCCATGCTTTTCGCCCTGCGAAATTGCTCGGTTCAGTCGATAGCATTTACGTGAGGCAATGGTTGAATGATGCTTTGAGTGAGATGATTTTGCCGGTAATATGTATAGGAAACACATACTACAGAATTAGTCTTTCGAATACCCGCAATAACGCAGACATCTTCATGTGCGAAATAAGACGTGAAGCTGCTGGCCACGAAGGGGGCTGAGAGAGTGAATAGAGCAAGTTGATGTGGTTGAGAAAATATTAGCAGTTAAAATGATACATAGAAAAATTGGCTTGTGCTAAATGATAATATTTCTTTGGAGAGGGAGGGTTGGGAAAGAGGGTGGACGAATGAATTTGCATAGAAGTTGACGCCCAACAGTTGCATTCCACACAATGCACATAAGGCATTTTTTTCGACTTTGTTGAAGAAGTAGCAATGTGAGTGAATTCCGTTGGATTGCAGTTTAGTTGAAATATATTTGCGACTAATTGAATGCTAACGAAATTACACATCAATGCACAATGGTAATAATTTTCACTTTTGAGTATAATAATGTGCTTTAGCGCTTTCTATTGTTTCGGTTGTTTATCAATTTTCTTCCAATAGGAATTCTTTTGCTAGTTTTTCTAAAAAAAAAAGTGTAATTCTTTCAACAATTTTTCATCATCTTGTTGATGCCATAGCAATTCACATTTATTAATGTTTATGGCATTGACTCGTAAACATTTCTGACTTATTTTCCTCTTTAATCTCCGCACATAAAATGCCCATTACTATAACACAGAAATGATAATATAAGGCTGCTTTCATGTCTAGAGTTAAAGGCAACTATAACCACAATGAAGATTTGTGTTTGGAAGATAGAAATGAAATTGAGAAACAATGATATTCACGTTCAGGATTATAAGAAATGAAATTGAGAAACAATGATATTCACGTTCAGGATTACTACATGAAGCAAATAGTCATATTCTGTAATGCCTCAGGGCAAGTTCAAACAAATGCGCTCATTAGTGCTAATAAGTTTATTGATATTATTTTTCGTGATCATATATGTCGTTCTTGAGCGTTGTGTATATTCGTACATAATTTATAAACCGCATTTGCTTATTTATAAATATTTACACACTCTCTCTCTTCCTCTCTCTCCCTCTCTCTGCATACAAATCGCTGTTCACTGTAAGCACATTTTAGAAATGGGCTGCTTTTCTCTCATCTCTTCAACCTCAATTTCTGAGCAATCCATGCGGAACTTGCACACAATTAGTGCTTTATCCTGCGTTCAGGAACATCGACTTGAGGGATTATTGATTAATTTCGGATGCAAGAATAAATCCGCAGCCAGAAAATAGTGTCAGAGTAGTGTTTACGTGTTTCCTCGTTTTGCTAATCTTGCCTCAAAAATATGCTGTTTTCAAAGGTATAAACCTGTCACTTCCATAAATCCTCCCTCCTTAGGACATCACTTGGTGAAGCTTTTCGAAATTATAGTCGAGGGAGTTGATAAACGCAAAATCATGATATATATGGGGGCATGAAATGTGATTTACATTAGATTGTTATTCGTATCAAACATTTATCATATTTTATTGCTATTCGTCCTCATGGCCTTCATTTTCATTCAGCAGTATTTATAATGTAATATTTTGAGACAAACTTTTTTGCACCAAGCTCAAATAAGCTTCGTATATAGAATTTTCGCTTCAATGAAAGCGTGCAAATGCAAGCAATTTCTAATGAGCACATATCTTTACATCGGTTGACCCTCCTGTTGGAATCAATTTTTCTAGTCTTGTTTAAGCTAGATCATCAGTTTTTTTTTTCATTAGTGCGTCGTAAATTTTCACTAAAACGCATAGTTTGCTAGAGTAGGATTCATGTTGCTATCTACCTAGCATATTTGCTAGATAACTTCCTCATATTTCGCCCCATATTTCACTGAAATCTCAAACAACTGCATTTCCAGATTCATCGCACCTAAAAACAATACGATATAATTTTCTAATAAAAATGCGCCATTGGTTATACGCACTTTGATCCTACGCGAATAAGACTCTTCCTTCGAAAAGAAAGAGCGGAGCTATGAAAAAAAATTTTTTTCATATATTACAAAAATTCATAAACAACAATATTCGAGTAATTTCTCAAGCTGAGAAGTTTATTGAAGTAAAGTTATTTTGTAAGTGTTATAGTAAATATTAACGAGTGGTCTATTATAATCAAATGAGTTCTCGTAATGTTCATTTTGTGTAAGAAGTTGTTTTGCTCATAGTTGTGTTGATCTTGATGTTGATCTCGATTACGATTTGCTTTAGGGGCCATAGGCGAGGACATAAATAGGTTGCAATCTTGCTTGCTAATCAGTACGTGTGCTTCTTATCCCCTTTTGCTATTACTGCTAGTAATAAACGAGCTTCGTTATTTCGGTGATATTCTTCGTAGGCCAATGCGGACGCAGTAACAATGCACTATAAGACTAAGATATAATAATAAAGCAATCCATTTTCTCCGTATATCGAATAAAGCAGGTCACATGGGGGGACATCAGATGAAATTGTAAAGCATGACATGGAAGATATTTAAATTAGAAATGATTCGTGAGGAAATCTATATGGAAACGTGCTATCAAATTTGGTGTTTGATTTTGTATGAAAACATTGTTGACTATTTTACATCGTTAAATTTGCTTTACTAAATCTGCAAAAATATCACTATTAAAATATTTATCGATTTGTGTGACAAGGAAAAGGAACTCCAACCTAGGAAGTTCATTGCTTAGCTCCTTCACGATTATGATGTTCGATCGCTTCTAACGAAATCGAACAATATTTTGCACATTTTCGATAATTGCTCCTAATTCAGTTCATAATTTTCCTTCAATAAGTTGAACGGGATGTTTCTTAGCGTTAAAAGTCAATCGCAATCATCTTAATGACCCTACTGATCTCATATGTCTTCTATAATTGTTTATGTTCAAATAGTGAACTGGAAAGTGTTGACAAGAAGTTTTTTTCTGAAATTTGCAGTGCTGACAATGTTCGCAGTGCACACTTCCGTGTTTATGTAATCCGAAAAGGGCTTTCAGGCTGTTGTCAGCCATAGAATTATGCAATGCAGATCGTGATACGCGTAATCGTAGTCAAGTCTCTTTACGTTTCCATTTCTCGTTGTTTGCGAGCGATCTAAGACATGGCCTTCCAAATGAAATTCTATCACCGGGATAATGACTGCTGTAATTTTTTGATCATTTGCAATAATAATCCGCTCAATCGCTTTTGGAACGTGTATTCATCAGTGAATACGGAGGACTCTTTCTAACATACCTTGGATGGTCTTCATTTTTCTCTCTCTGTTTCTTCCTCCTTTGGCTCTTGTTGACCGTCTTTCGTTTCGCACAGTCCATTCCAGCCTTTATTTAAGTGGTATATACGATTTCTTGCTGCAGAAACCTCCTTCTAATCAGAAGAAAGATTTCTGAGTGAAGATTTACTCCGTAACTTTAGTGTGTGCACTTTGATTTACTTGCTTTTACGATGAGCTATCAAGGCGTTGTTTTCACTGTCTTTCTGAATGGGAGGGTGCGATGTCGGCATCACTTCGTTTGACTCCTTTCATATGTTCATTTGTTCACGTAATGTGCATTTCCGCTTATTCTACGTGGTTCGATTGCCAAGCATTCATTGCCGAGCTTCTGAACTAGGGATCTAAACAAATCTCTAATCTTCGAAATATCAGCTGCTCGAAATCAACTGCTCGAATTTTCAAATCACTGCAAACATGAAAGAGTGAATTGACATTTTGACTAGCATTTGCGACGCCAATTTTCAAAGCATTGAGAATGTAGAAGGGCGAATCGACATTTTGGTCAACGTTTAATGAAGGGGAAATCATTTCAGTAAGCGCTCATTATGTAGCAAGCTCTACTCTTAAAAGAGAAGCGTATTCAATTTGTGCGTTATAACGATCGTCTTTCAAAAAATTCGTTGAAAAACAGAAACCATTCCAGTATTTCACGCATAATGCACAAATTTCTGTCGTACTAATGATCGTCTATGAATGTTCGCTCTTTTTTCTTCTTTTTTTTTCTACGACGTTTCGAAAATTCCTATCGTTTTAAAATTCCTGTTTCGTGCTGTTCCATAGCGTGAGGGGGGGCTGAAACAAGAAATCATTCGTTTAGGTGTACTTGTTTGTCTTGTTTCGAAAGCAATTGTTCGGTTGCTTTCTTTGAGAATGGAAGCTTCAAATTTTTTTCTACTTCGGAATTTTCCCTCTCTTCCTTTATCTTTTTTTTTTAATTTAAATAAAGTAAAAATGTCTGAATGTTGATATTTTTCATAGAGGTCATGGATGGGCGTTGTCACAAAACATCTATGATTAGTTATAATAATATGGAGAATGTTAATGATTCGATTGTATGCTCAATTTTCCTAATGAAGTTGTGAACTAAGACGTCCGAAGAGTAATAAAAAGCGATACTAATTGATGCGAAACGATGCCGAAATTATAAGCTTAGGAAAGTACTGTGAAACCTATTAAGCTTTTAAACAACAGTAATCAATCCCGTAATGAATATCCTTTCATGTGCTTAGATCTACTAAATAACTGAATTCATTGTTTTAATTTTTGCCGTTGTTTTTCTAAACGAAAGCACGGAAGTCACCGTTATCAATTTAGTTACAAAAAATGCCCCATTTTGAATGTAATTCTCGAAACCATGAAATCCACTCAAAAATTCGAAGAAAAAAACAAACAAACAAACCACAGTGTAAAGTGTATTCTTGGCTGTCTATCTGCCTGTGTCTACCACATGTCTCAGAACGCTTTGTAAAACGTAGTGGTGATTGCAGTTAAGTTGATAGTGGCGATCACATAAATTCATCTTCGTTATCTACGAGGCACCAGTATTTTGAGTTCGCCATATCGATGCTGATTGGTATCCGGATGCTGATACCGCATATCAGATACCAAATTTTTCTTATTGAACTTCTACTGATAGTAGTTGTATTGTGATGATGTAGTACAATACTAAATGTGTGTGCTCAATGTTCATATGGTATCTACTACCGTTGTCGGAAGTGCTTCTACCTTTCCGTGTGTGAGAGTCCGATCGATTAAAAGGAAGCACCGATTTACGGTGCTCACATACTTCAATGATCGCTGTTTTTTCCGGTAGTGTTCCAGCTTTCGTGAATGCAAAAGCTACGTACCATTTATATGCAATCATTGCTTCGGCCAACTTTCTACCACCGTTCACGATGAGCCCACTCCAATTCTTTGTCTTTTTTCATAGCCTTTTTTTTCCGGCACATCCAGTTTCTTTCACATATTTGCTACCAGTCATTTTTGCAAATTGAATTCTTCGCAGAAACTTTTTGGCCGTGCGTTGGCATGCGTTCCTTTTTTTCAGCTCCAAAAATGTCAAAGATTTACCTGTGTACGTTCAGAGTTACCAAAAAACTATTTGTCTTTTTTGTCCAGCACCACCTTTTCCTTCAAAAAGGTCTTTTCAGAACATTACAGTCTGTTCCAGCAAGTAATAAATCTATCGTTATGCCCAAAATCGCTGGATTTCATAACCGATGTCTTTTTATTCATTAGTAGATAAGCTGGTTTTTAATGAATTATGTTTCAGGTAGATATAATTGACGCCGAAGGCAATCGAGGTGCAGTATGCGTTTGGTCATATCCACTAACACATGCAGCCGCAGCCGCTAGTGAACGATCCCTTCCTGGGAAGCAGCAGGTAGAAAGCATTTTCATGCTGTGTCCAGGTATTCTATATATCCTTCAAGGTGGCAGTGATCACACTTATGCTAGCAGTTAGATTACATTTGTATTCATGAAGGCGATTAGAGCACACTTTTGCTTTATTCTGTTCATCAGTACAACAACGACTTTGACATATGTGTGCGCATGCATGCTACAATGGTTACCAGTCTGTTGGGCAGTTTCACTTCGCAACCAACAATAGCTAGAAGGGTGAACTTTCACTGAAAAGTGGCAAATTTGTGAGGTTCCGTTCTATATATATATATATATATATATATATATATATATATATATATATATAATCATATCATTGCTTCACTTGACTAACTACAAAAGTTAGAGAACAGTGAAGCTTAATGAGTGTTGGCCTGTAGAGTAGATTACAAGGCAACCTCCTGCTGTTTCCCTCTCCTTTATTTCCATGTGTTACTTCATACACCTTTAGTGTTGTTGAAAACTTGAAGGTATTACAGTATTTAAACGAGTTTATTAATGCGATTAAAAGAAAAGGTACTCTTATTTTTCTCCATATTCTTTTTCGAATGGAAATTTTTCTTCAATGCGTTAGGCATAAAAACGAATTTTGAATTCAGTGACATCTGGTTGGATAGGTTGCATCTCCGAGAGACTGGATAGGCATCTTATCATCTCTTATGCATTCAGACCCTTCCAGACATTCCTTTGATGTGCGCAGCTATAAAAGGCTTGCGTCGCGACGCCCTCTAAAAACACTTCCAATATTTTTAAATCTTTTTTTTGTTGATTTGCAGCACATTATATAAGACGTAACTGTTAAAAGAGATCGAACGTTACATTTGGCGACGAGCATGTTTCGGACCTAGGCTGTAGAAATACACTTGTTTTATATATATATATATATATATATATATATATATATATATATATATATTTATATATTTATATATTTATATATATATATATATATATGTGCGTCTGCGCGTGTATGTGTGTGGTGATCAAAGCGAACGTTGCTGAATGTGACTGATTGTTGTTCGGCTTGCAGATGCTCGTGCGAGCACCATCGGCTGTGCTATCATCTTCGCGACGTTTTGGTGATTCACCTAATTATACACGAGGTGGAAACGTGAGCACACCGACACATCGGTTCGTTGTTTTTTTTTTTTTTCAGCTTTGTGTGCAGCTTTGTTCATGCGTGTATTTGTTCAAAAAGCCAGGTTTAGCGTGTCTTGGATTCACATGACAATATCACTTGATTGGGATTGAAACGTTGCGCGCCGGCGGGATCCGAACTAGCGATCTTTTTTTTTCGAGCCGTGGATATAAGTGAAGAAATCCACTGCAAGGTGACCCACCGATCTTTACTAGTTGCTTGAATGCCATCGCTTCAGCTGTATTCATGCGGTAACAATCGTGACAGGCGTTTGACATCAGTGATGGTGCTAACATCATTTGGGGTTAGAGGCATGAACGATCATCCGATGTCAATGATCTTCGAGTTCTTGGCTTTGGATCTATTGCATAATGGAACATAGCATGGTTGAGAAGATCTCAGCAAGAAACAATAATGAATGAATTGCTTTCTAGTAGTTCAGGAGCTTAAGAGATTTGCCTTGGAAGTTGGAAGTCGCAGGTTCGAATCCCGCTGCCATCAGATCTCTCCCTGAGAATCGTTGGTATTTCATGACGTGTCTTCCTGATGACGAATTAATGGGATTAGTTGCTATTAATAGGTCATATACGCCTTGGCGACGTTCTTGACTAGAAGCGAGCAACTAGAGGAATCATTCTATATTAGTACATTTGAGGTCACTATTAGTGCACTGTTGCATGAGAGCGTCTCTTTTCCTCTCTTCATCCTACTGGAAACGCTGGAACTCGAAGTCTGTGCTCGAACCCCAACTCCAAGTGTCACTAAAGTGAATATCATTCACCACTTATTTACTACGTGATGGGACTTTTAACCCGAACGAACTCTCGAACAAAAATTCTTCATTCCATATTCATGTGATTTTTTACGTCTGACAAGCAACATTTTACTGTAAATTTCGTTTGTGCAAATTAAGGGGGAAAATTTCTCCTTTTTTCTTTCCATTTTCATAATTATTGCATTTAATTGGACTCTATTCCTTTAAAATAATCGTTTCGCGCAATGTGACAGCCGATAGAGTTCTGTTTCGTTGGCTGATAGAGAACAGTTTCACTTCTGCTTTTGAATCATCAATTCAGCCGTTGCAAAAAATTTGACGTTGTCAGTTTCTGCGTTTCAATTGTATGTAACATTGATTGGAGATTCTATAAGGTGACAATTTCTCCACGTTTCGTGGATTGATCGATCGGTCTTTCAATCAGCTACAATGAGGCTTAATCTAGTTGTTAAAAAAAGCCATTAATTTGCATGACATTTTGCTGCTATTCACATACGGATACAGATTGGAATTAAACACGCTATTGGCTAGAGCAATTGAAGAGATTTAGTGATGTAGAAAAATTCGTGGGAAGTTTCATAGACGCGGAAACGAAACAAAGGCGTGGAAATGTGCGAAATGCAGCGAGCCGAATTGAAAAAAAAAAAAATTAAAATATTCTCTGCACCATCCAAATATCTATCATTGGTTCAAACCATGTGATATAAGCCTTGAATGCAATAATTAATTAGTCTAATTGGTTGTTTTACGTATTATTTTACACAGAAATGCTGTGAATTTTTCAATGTAAAACAGCTGATGGCTTCATATAGCACCACTAAAGATTAATGATTTGTACTAATTGTTTCTTAAACTCGTGTTTGCTATTCCTTCAAATTGTTAAGTATTAGTCTGTCCCTAACAACAACGCAACAAGCAAGTTGTGTACGTAGCAGTTGAATACCAACGTCAGACACATGAATTTCTGCAATCGATTCACGTGCAATATTGTTTGCATTAGCAGATGAGATCACGTAAGCATTGGCATTATATTGTCACTTGTTATGATGAGAACTAATCGAAACCAATTTAAAGTAGTCGCTACGAAGAGAGAGGCTTCATATCATCCGCTAATCCTCACTTACATTCGGTGATTCGTTTGGTTGTAAAGTAAGCAACGAACTAAATAAATTCATGGCGAATATACAAATAGATATGTGTATTAATTCGCTTTAATCAGAACTGCAATTATTGGAAGGTAGAGTTTGCGTGAATATAATTTATCAGTGAACTACATGAGTTTTATGTGGTTTATGGCTTTATGCCGATTTGGCCAACTATGTATTTGGTACGAACATCAGTTTTGCAAGAGATGTAATATTATATGAAAAGTAGCAGCAGAAAATGTTTGGTGCTGCGGCAACACAAACACCGATCTTTTTATGTTAAATTTACTTACATAAGTAGTAAATTACTTACCTCAGCTAACGCAGGTTGGTAAGGTTTAGGTTGTGCTAAATGTAGCATTCATAATGGAAGATTGGTTTCCCCAATAATCACTATTTATTTATTTGCTTATATATTTATTCATTTTTGTTTCGATTTATTCACTGATGCACTTGGAATTCTAACACATTGGTTTTTTTTCTTTCTATTATCTACTTTCTGTTTTTCATTTATTGCTGGATGATTTCTGCTCTCCTTAATTAATATATTTTTAAATTATAGCTTATTGTATTGCTCGTTTAAGAAATTTTTACTTCGCTCTTTAATGATAGCTTCAAGTTGAACTTTCACTTTTATTTAATTAACCAGAGGATATAAAAATCAAGCATCAATTAACAACTAACTTACCAATAATCTTTCTTCATCTTTCGCTTGTAAAATATAATTTTCCATCGTCATATCTTACACTTTATATGTGAAACTAAAGTGCACTAATAGGTTGCTCGTTCGTCCTAAAGCGAATTTTTTTCTCTCTCTCTTTTTTTTTTCTGCAAAATTGTTTCCAATCCATGCGCTTTTAGCAGTGCGCTGTTTTTTCTTCGACTAGCAACTCAACGGGCACATAAATCGAGCCAATCACATTGCAAACGGCTTTAATAGGTTTTTGCATTTACCTGAAAATGTGTAGCGCATGAGAGTGAACAATAGAAGTGAATGCATTCGTACTTTTAAAGTTTGTCTCGTTCATGCTTCATTCATCGCTATTAAACTCTTATCGATTGCATTCATTCATCGCAACAACTATTTCGATTAAGGAATCTTTAATTGAAACAATTCATACTATCATCCATAAGATTTCATGGTAAGTGATCCATCATTTATTCAGTGATAGTTTTATAGATTTTATTAGTGAATTGCAAATTTTATAATCAATTGTGGATTTTGAGCAAGAGGCTGTTTTCTCATTAAAATTCTATAATAAATTATAAAATTCAAAAAATTTACAAAATCTGCCACGCAAATTCACTTTTAGAGAGAGAGAATTGTTTTACGCTTCCACATGAAAGTTTCTTGAAGAAAGATGTAATTCAAGGGGAACGAACATGTTTAGTCCCTATGATTTAGATATTTCCTATATATAGGGATATATTATAGTAGGGTGGATTTCAAAACATATATCTAAGTTATGTTCCTCAATTATGTACTCGTATTTTCCCTCAGGTATATCCATTTGTATTTCTTCTTCGTCCTAATTACGCACCTTTAGCAATTGTACATATATATGTTTGCATCCCAACACTACTGGTTATTCGCATTCGCCGCCTTTCGCTTTTGTTTGTGTGTGTCTGCGTGTCTGTGTGCCCATGGACGTTGAATAACGATCTCATTATGTTCATCTGAACAATTACTTCTCTATGAGCCTTGCTTCGATTGCAATATGCAGGATTTTAAAACTTTTAGGCAATATAACCGCTAAGGCTTATATATGGATACAATAATGCTGTGTGTGATAAATGCAGGAGAAGAGTATCGCCTTCTTGCATAACATATCATATTGCTTGCTCCCAACGCTATAGAAGCATGCAATTGTCTCACCGTTGCTCAAAATAGCTTGGCTATTTATGGAAAGATTTACTATTCTTCGATTATCTAGAAATGCAAAAAGATTTACAAACCAATCGGTTTGTTGGCTGAGTACATCGATTTTTATGGGATAATTCGAGGGATCCCTCAAAGAAGCATCAATCTTCTTGCCGAAGAAACACCCATTAGGCGTCTGTAAGCGTTTAAAAAACTAGTTCTCCTCTTTTAGGTACGAATCGCAAACGATTTAGGAAATGTTTTCTAGATAATCGAAGAGTGAAGCGTCCTTGAATGTCTTAAATCAAATTTAGGTGGTGAATATCGAAATAAGGATCGAAACTAAAAAGTGGACGCATAATCGAAAAGTAGATGAACCTTGTTTAGCGAATATGGAAAGACACCTGGCAGAGAACGTTCACAGAATAAGTGAGACCGTTGAACTAGGCTCCTCCACAATGATAAAGATGTAGTGACTGGATTTTCATTGTTTATCGTTATGCCTAGATTTTCAATCGAAGAGAGCCAGTATTTGTTGGGCTGATTTTCAGTAATGATTGCCGCAAATCGAATGAGAGTTGTTTCGCTTCGAATTAGTGAGAGTAGCCATTTGAATGACCACTGGTCATCACAATTAAAGACCCTTTGAAGCTTGAGTCGTCTGCGAAGAGAAAAAATTTGGATTCAAGTGGAAAGCTGTCGGTTAGATCGTTAACAGGACGGGAAAAGAGAGGAAGTGATGGAAAATTCTTTCACGTGGATTATAGGGAATCCGAGTTAAACGGCCTCTCTTATCCACTGATTGATACTCATGATAAAATTAAACATGTACATTTCTAAGAACAAAATTCTAAATCAGCTCATTCTGTTCTACGAAGGAAACTACCTTATTTCATTACACGTGAATTGATAAATGGGAATAAGCAATGTCGTCAGCCAAAACAAACCCTGTTTTTTGGTTCCTTTTTTCGTTTCTTTTCCCTTGTATTCTTTTTCTTTTCATATAATTTTTTCTTGTGGATTCTATTCAGTATCACAGAACTGACTTCCTCCACCACTCCCTCGTCCCCCCCTCCTCCCAACTCTACCAATGAAGGCGAGGTTCACTCGGAAGAGGTAAGTTAATCTACATTACGAAGACGTGTTACTTTCAAAAACCAATTATTGTCTTAGCATACTTACGAAAGAAGTTTATTTTTTTTTTTTTAAATCAAAATGCTGTAGTGGAATGAATGTTTACGCATAACATATAAAGGGGATTTTATTTTTAGAATAAATTGTGTGCGGCTTCATCGATTTTTGCGCTCATATAGGGCCGTTGTGTTGTTATGTCTATCTAAGGCAATGTGCCTAACGCACCACTTGCTCCTATTCGACCATCCTATTTCTTCCACATATTATCCCCGTTGCTTTCTTTCTTTCCTCTTAGAAAAGAAGGCTCGATCACATTTGCGAATTTTTTAATGCCGAAACCGATCGGTATCCTTAATCAACGTCTCTATCTATCGTAGCGCACGTTCGTTGCACTCATTATATGTGTCATGCGGTCCCCAAATTAGTAGTGTAAAAGTTGTCATCGGTGCGCAATGAATATTTTTTCTTACCGGAAAATTTCAATCGATTTTTTCTCTTTTTTTGATAGATCTTTATATGTTTTTATTGTCGATGAACGAGTTGATGGAAGCGTTGTTATATATCGCGTTGGTAAAGCATTTTTTGAGCTATTACTTAAGCTTAAATTATAGTGAATTTTTTTCATTGTGAGAATAAAAGAGTTGAAAATGAAATGTATGAGAGGTGATAAAGCCTAATTTTAACCGGATAGAGAGGGAAATTTGTTGGGAAATCGACAGCGTTTGGTCAAGTAGATTAGATGGTAAAGAAATGGGACAGATCATCGCACAATGCGCACTAGGTCATCTATTGAGAGTGGCAAATGAACTGACTCGCATCTGGTTCATGAATACAGAAAAAATTTTTTTTGTTCCGCGCAATAAACGATGATCGTTCGGCTGTCTATAATTTCTTAATGACAGATGCATCAACGGGAAGGGGGAAAATATTTTAATGAAGACGCTCGTGATAGTTGAGTGTTAATTCTACTCATATAGGAGCTCGACGAGAAATCATTGGAAATATTCAAGTGCAGTGATATCATCTGCCGTTATTTATTTAGCAATAGTTCACGAGTAAATTTTTGTCATTTTTACTTTCGTAGTGAAGATTTATATCGGCTATTAGGCTGACAGAAATGATTGCCAAAATTAGAGTGTTTCGATAATCAATCTTTCGCAGTTACCTACATTCAACAAATGAAGTCTTAATTTGGACAAATATATATATATATATATATATATATATATATATATATATATATATATATATATATGTACATATTTCAGTTTCTGTGTTTTCTTACGAATGTGATTTTTATGTGCTTCTGCATTACAGTGTAGTTCGTTTTCGATTTGCTTCTGCGTATGCATTAATTTAGATCTTTTGTTGAAAATTAATCTAAATTTTTAAAAGTTGTTGGTGCTCTTGCAATTCGATGTCAATACTTAAAGATCATTGAAAACCCGTTGCAGCAAACAAATTCAGCCTCCCTTTCAACGTCCAATATTACCACTTATAGCTATGTTAGTTGTGATTTCGCAATACACATATGACATTCATCATTTACGTTGTAAAGTAAACAATAAGACTCATTGTCACCTGAAGATGGCATTCGATTTCATCAGCACAAAATGTCGCAATTGTTTAGATTATTGTCAGCGATAATGTGGTATGTGCAAAAAATCATCTCATATATTTTCTGCATTATGCTTGTATTCATAAGCTCTCTCGCAGGAGTTTCTTAATACGTTCGAATAGGAGAGTACCCCATCGGATCAGTTCCTTTGGATTTAATATTTAGTGAGGATGCTTTTTGTTGCACTATTTACCTTACTTTTTGATTAATTATTTTTATTTATTTATTTAGATCCTTATTTGTTCTTCATTTACTCCAAAATCCAGAGGGGGGAAAGTATGCAAAAATTATGTGAGCAGCCGAGTGGAGGAGGAAGAAATATTTGTTAACGGTCGTTTTTGTGTAGTATCTTCATCATAAACAGCGTTTAAGTCATAGACAGATGGTTGCCATTTATCAGCTGCCACGTTTTTAATAACAAAAGCTATAACGCTACAGATAGTAGTTTTGAGAGCTGCATAAGCTTCATCGTATTTCCGCATGGATGTATAAATATGCGTGGGATTTATGAGAGCACTACGCGCGATTTGTGAGCGTTGCTTGGCGTATGTACTATATATTGCGAGTACCATATAATGCTTGTGAATTGTGTCAGAGATCACTCCTAGTGTTTCGGTTAAGGTTTTACATGTCATGCTATTCAGCCGGAAGTGTTTTTTTTCGCAAGTGTAGATAGCATATTCCGGGTGGTCACTCAAGTGGACAATGCCTCGGTTGATGTTGCTTTCTTTATGCTGTTCATGTCCGTATGCCCAGATTGCAGCGTTCAAGTGTCCTGCTTGTAGCCAGTTCGCAACGTAAATTTATATTTTTTGTTATTTCACTACTGCTTCCTCCTTACAACTCTTCGAAGCTGTATGAAGTAACCAATGATTTTCGCTTCACATGTTTTTTATTTTCGTGCTCTTCGAGCTTCCGATTTGAATATCCTCACTGATAGAGTGATCAAATAAAAATATTAGCAAAAATACAATGAGGTTAGATTTCACCTACCCAAATGTTTACCCAAATTCCAAGAGATCAGTCATTTATTTGCCCGAAAGCAGTGAACTCTATTAAGAATATTTACCAAATTTTGTTCGATGACTCATTTATGAATCCACATATGCATGGTTAAACATTAAAGAATTTGAAAAATAATCGAAGAGAATTGATTAGAATTACGACGCATGACAATCGTGTTCAACTCTTCTATATTCTCTCAATGCCATTATCATAAATTCTATATATTATATCGTTCTTTGAATCTTAAGGAGTCCGCTTGCACGTTGCTAATGCTTCTTATAGTTTTTTTTTCTTTTATCTATAAAAATTTTCATTCGATTTTTTCTCGACTGCAATACTTTAAAAAAAAGGAAGTTCTAAACGCATTACTTTAGTTGTATGAGCTGGCATACTTTATGGAGTATAAAAATTCAATGCTGGATATTTCTGCACCCAAGTTATCAATAATCATTACTTCCACTTGTGAAAGTTTTTACATTTTATTTCTTGAGTAACTTCGTATAGCCATAATCCGTGTCGTCTTTCAGTTTCGTTTCTTCAGTTGTGAGTTTTGTATATTTGCCCGCAGGTAAGCATCTATAAATAAGGAAGATTATCCGTATTTGATCGGTGAATCTTTGACCTTTCTGCAGTTTCTGATGTCCAGGATTAACTCATGTCTCTCAATTCATACAAATTTGACCCTCATGCAACAGATATCGCACTTGTTAATGCATAACTGGAAATCTTCTGTTTATTTGAAGTGCTTTTTTCTTTATTTATTTTACTTTTTATTATTAGAACAAATAATGGAACTTGTTATAATATCTGATTTGTCTTTTATACTTGTGCTTCATGTTGTAATATTATTTGTTAGAAAATAACTTTTTATAATGTTGTACTAGTTATAAATTTTTATAATAAAATAGCATTTAAAAACCGGAGTAATTTTTAGCCATTCCAAGATGAAGGTTAAGGGCCGTTCTTGACGTTAATTTTAAACATCGACTTTATATGATGAAATCTGTGCTTGTGGCTGATCGAGAATATGCTGCAACAGCTAATAGAGAAAATATATCTTGAATGAGAGAGATTCAGATTGTGTTGACTAATATGTATGGGTGAATGTGATGTTTGCATTTGTGTTTGTTCGTGTCGACGTACCCGTCAGTCAGCTGGCAAATATCGTCTTCATGTGTGTGTGTGTGTGTCACTCCGCGAACAAGTACTACAATTTCTCTCTTTCCGCTTTTCCTCTCTTTTCTCTCTATTTTCAAACGATAATTGATGTGTTTTTCTTTGAACTTTCGTTGTCGATTTCAACGCGGCTGCATTTGTTCGCATGACGCTTATTTTCCAACATTGCTTTTCGCATTTATTCGGAAGACTTCCGCTCGATATTGGCGGTCATCGAAGATGTGTTCTTAGGAAATCCGAAATGGCCGAAGCTTCTAAGCTTCTAACTTTTAATGATTTCCATTTTAAAGTTTGAAACTTGGTAGGTTGATTGAATTATGATTTAGATGTTATAATATCTTTTTATTCATTTGTTATACTTCTGCTTCATGTTGTAATATTATTTGTTGTAAAATAACATTATAATGTCATGTTAATTACAAACTTTTTGAAATAAAGTAGAACTTTGAAAACCGCAGTAGTTTTTAGATATTCCTATATGAATAAGGTGTAGTAGGTTAAGAGCGTTGTTGTCGTTAAGTATAAACATCGTTTATATAGTATATTGCATTGATGACGGCAGTCAGATTTAATTCAAATATTGCCGCAGGCAAATAATGATTCCTCTTCTTAATTTATTGATAGAAGGATTGAATGTTGTTGTTGTGAGTTGTTTCTCCCCTTGAAAGATATTGGCAAAGAAGAGAGGGTATGTAAAGGAGACGTTTCATCCATGAAATTTGACAGAATATTAAACTTCCCCTGCAATGCACATCGAGCGGAATGTATTCTCGTTTTAGAATCATTTATTACTTAGCATTACAAACATCAAGGCACAATGAATGAGTTGGTGGATAGGGGTGGAGAGGGGAGATGGAATCTCGAGACAGTGGGAGATTGGATTGAGGTATTACACTAAAAAGTGATTTCCATGCATTTAATTTCATCTCTTTCATTTTGCAATCTATGTTTCCAAACAATCGAAAGTTTGTTGAATGTAAAAAATGTCTCTAGTTTGTAATGCCTACGAGTATTTACTATGAATTTCTCTGTTTTATTTGTGAAGATCTTCTTTTGTTTATTGAATGAAAGCGCATTGCTGGCTCATACTGCAAAATTCTTTTCCTATGCTTAAAAATCATATATTAGGGCAATTAGAGGAATTAGAGCAAAATATATAAAGCGCTCAAAATATAAAAATTCATAAAATAGAGCGATTGCGATTGCGATCGCTTTCATTTATGCTCATCATTGATGCATTTTTTTTTCATGTAATTTTTATGCGATTATGTTATCACTATTAAGTCATAAATTACTTCCCCATTGCAATATGTACGAGGCATGAGGCGATTAAGCGCTTAAGAATGTTGCTGCTTATGTTGGTATGAGACGTTTTTTCTATTTTATAGCGATACAAGGAACATTCGATCATATATGGAATAGATCGAGGAGCTAAGGAGGAGGGGAAGAGGATTGGAAAAGGGACACATAAATTGATTGTTGTCATGAATCCTTTTTTTTTTTTTTTTTGAAGGTAAATGCAAGGAATGTAGACATATTATGAAGCCATAACATTTCTGTTTGTATTTACATATTGTCTTTCGTTATGACATTTTTCATACCATCTTATCTTTGGAATGTCGTATGTTAGTATTGTTCACCGATGTACCCGAACAATATAAAGGATCCGCAAAGTTCGGTTTCATCAGAGATGTTTTTTTTTCGTCAGTAAAATTTGGAAATTCTTTTAGAAGATTTTCATTATTTCGTCCACTTTTTTTATTGCATCTATGCAAAAACCCAATAATTAATTTCTCTCGTTCAAGTATACTATTGATTGAACAAGTATCAGGTGTGCTACTGATTGGGCAGATATGTAATTGCAATTTATAGATGGAAGGGAACTCTTTTTGCATGTGTAAGAAAAAAGTCAAAAATAGCGGAAGTTCCTGTTTCTTCTTAATTTATCTAAAATTTGACGTGACTAAGTTTGCTGACAGTTTTGTTGCTTGAAATTGATCGCTAAAGGACGTTCAATTGTGTTTGATTGATTCACATGTTTTCTTGAAGGTAAATGAGCGACTGTTTTCCTCCAGGTAAATGAACGACGATATAAATTCCTTCAAGCAATTCATCACTATTCTTTAGTTGGTCACTTTTTAATATTCTTCTTTGTTCATTGATGATCGCTATGTGATTTTATGAGTGAACGCATATCGTATTGTTCTAATTCTGCTGATTGATAATATCTGTGACGTTATTTTATTTATAGTTAGACTGTAATGCTGCCAGTCGGTCTCTTTTACACCAAATTTCTTCTTTCAAGATCTCTTAGAAAATGAGTTCAGTATTTTATGGTATTTATTGTTGTTGTATTAAACACTAATCGGCTATCATTTTCCCCATCTGTAAACTGATTAATTCCTTTATTTAATTCCAAAATTACTTAATCAAATGAAGGGGAATTTTTATAAATATTGTACCTGGGAGAAAATTGTTAAAAAACCTTCAATTAACAAATACAATATTTTGCATATTATCACTTGAATAATAGGTTGAGAAAGAAGTAGATTGCAAATAAATTCACTCACAAAGAAATAACTTAACTTAAATTTTTCGAAGCAGGAAAAAATTTTTCAATTTAAAAATTCCGTTTCCTTATTACAGTGTTTCATAAAATAGTTTATTTTCTTATGCTTCTTAATGAAATTAGTGTTTTATTTTTATGCTTTCAAGCATTAATTTTTACTCTTTCGATTATATCCTCACAAGTGTTTGAATGCAGAAAAAAACATCCTACATTTATTTAATGGTGCGTATCAACTGCACTCATGAATAACGTGAAGAAGGATTATTGATAAGATTTCTCTCCCGTCTCAGTTTTTTTGAATTCCTCATTTTTCTTTGATTCCATCGAATATTTCTTTTATTCGTTGGCTGGTTCATATCTGTCTTCATATCATTCGTGCATACGAATAATAGCATAATCGCGTCTGCACAAAGTTGCAGTGTATCGTTCTATTTTTCGCATTTGTGGTGATTCATCGGAGCTAGTTGTGCACCTCTGATCAGCACAAATGTACTGAAGATACGTGCTGTGGTTGTGATTTTTTTTGCACTGTTTTTCTCTGCAAAAAAAAGAAACCCACTGAATTGATGTTATACTGCGAATGTTTCTGCTTACATTTCTCTTTATTATCTGGTCAGATATTTCAACTTCTTGTGCCAAAAAGATTGTAATAATGATAATGATATTTAATGGTGGCTTAAGGGGGAAGGGGAAGCCTAAGCCTAATAGACTGCACTAGCAGCGGTGACCAAAGAGGACAGAAATGATGGTCAACGTTGGAAAAGCAATGTTGGATTGTGGCAGGTCCTCTAATGGTCGTATGTGACAGAAACCTTTGCCAGTTGTTTTTGATTTGTGCTGAACACACCTTTTAAGGTTGAAAGTGAGTGACTGGAAAGCACAACTATTTTCCTCGTACGAAATTGTTTTCTCGAAGCCTTATATCTTGACTTCGCATTTTCTCCTCCATTTTGGGCTAAGATGTTCCTCTCAATTCTGATCCGCAACGTAAATGAGCGCGTATCTATCTGCAGTTTCACTTCCATTCGTTGTCTTTTCCATTGGTTTATGATCATATCGAGGTATCATAACATTTGCACGTGAATTCGACCACACAT
>JAZARR010000099.1:0-119346 GCA_037389465.1 Baylisascaris procyonis | reverse complement strand
TCTCGGCTATTCTACTAGAGGATGTCCATGATGCCCATGCCTAGCTTAGGCCACTTTCAGCTATCAGTCTGCCAATGCTTCACTAATGATTCCGTGTGAATGCGATTTGCAGCTCCTATACTCAATATAATGGGTGCCAGTTGGCTATCCTTTGCCTCATCGAAATGCATTCATAAGGTGTTCACATTTTCATTGCTTGGAACGACTGCATTTGTAGGTTGGCAAGCTCTCACACTTTGTGGCGTATATATAATATGCGGGGACATCTGATCGTTCCAGTAGCGCACATGGCCTCTTTGACAAAAACATTATTAAGTACTACAATCGCGACAATTTCAAGGGGAATTCAGTTGATCGGTGATGTGATTAGCGACGCTGTGGACTTATATCGTGGAGACCATAACGTCGGCCATGCTCTCCGCGCGGTTAACCATAGTAGTAGGTTTGCCATCGACCCCAACGGGGCCAGTATCCGCTGTTCCAACCAGGCCGATATCCGGCACCCCAGCCACCACCAATCCAGATTCCTCCCCACCATCTCTTCACGCGAGAGCTGAAAAAAGTAAGCTAGCTGTTTGCACATACGTGAAAATTTTGGAAAGTTGCGCCTGAAAATGACAAATGCCGATGGTGAGGATGACAGGTGGATACGTCTCTTCAAGCGATCAAGTTCCGCGAATGCACTATATAAATTTGTGAACCTAAGCATGATAATACATACAATGGGCAGAGATGAAAGCTGTTTTTGAGACATAGCGGAAAGAACAAGAATCGCTTAAGAGGGAGCTGAACGTAGTGATTTCCAAGAAAGATTGGCGTGGATGAATACGTTAAGGCTGATTCAGCCGAACACACTTGACGCCAGTTGACGCCAGCTGACGCCAGTTGACGCCTTCTTTTGAGTAGGCGCTTAATCCTGCTCTTTTTTAGGATATTCTTTGTAGAAAATCTGCGAAAGGAGGCTTGTCTACGCGTGTCTGACAGCAACAGCGACGAAATTGGTTCGACCCATATGTATTGTACTGAGCGAACGATTTCTCAAATTTAACTTGGAAATATCAATTTGGGAATGGCTAAAAGTAGTTCACAAGTAATCGAATTTCACGTTCTCAAGGAAATGCTGTGGGTGCGCTGCTCCGTGTGCACACAACACACTGGCCTTTCGAGATGGATTTCTTCGGCAGTCGGTCAGACGAATAAAGTAATGCCACAGCTCGGTAGCAGTTCTAGTACCACTATTGTAAGCACATTTCTGGACATATGCGCATCTTCGTTATCGTTTGTTGGTCCAATCTCAATCCCGAGGTTATGAAGTACCCATGTACCCATCTGACAGTTTCGTCCACGAATTGCAATACTCTCAAAATCCGATAACAAGATGCAGTCTAGCTTCAAACATCACTAACGAATCAAATGTTATTGTGCAAAAGGCAACGTAAGGAGAGGCAATGAAAATTGTGCAAAAATCGCACCTTCGAAGTGATGGTGATGAAGGACCTGCGTTGATAGCTTGCGCCAACGTTAGCAGCACAATGAGAAAAGCAATGGTGAAAGGCTTCATTTTTTTTTCTGAAAAATAGTCGAACAGCGGAAATCTTTTTTATGATTGCTTCCGGCGACCTTTCTGAAAGCACATGTTAGAGCGATGCGGGAACTATTATGCGTGTGCGTCAGTAAGTGCACAATCAAACGTCCTTGAAATACAAATGCAATATAGATGTGTCGCCGAAGCAAAACAGAGATTTGTTTTCCTCTCGAAATATCTCCGTCAAGCATCCTATTTTCGAATCCAGGAATTGTCATAAACCACCATATGATTTTTGTGCCCTCACTATGATAGTAAATCGGGATGAAACGCAGTATTCCGTGATCGTTGCAGACTTAACGCATGAGCACGCAAGTGAATGTCTCAAATTCACATCAATTCGTAGAAGCAGATAAACTGCTTAAGTTTTCGCAAATCTGCAGTTGAATACATTGCGACGGCTCCTTCTATGCGCATATGCGCAAATGTATAATTATGAGTAAGTGCACTCGCCTGCGAGGAATTTTCACTTTCTGGGTATATATTTTAGCTTACAGCGCATTTTAGTCAGTCCTACTAGGTCCGCTGGCATTCCATTATCATCCATGAAAACATTCAAGCTGGCGAGCGAATATCGACATGAACATAAGGGGTTAAACTGCCGAGAAATTGCACGCGATTAGCTTTTGATCTAGCCAAAGCAGCTGAGCTTTCTTGCAACTTTCACGCCAGCACTTCTATCAGCAAAATTAATTCTATTATTAAAGAGGTTTCAGCTTTTGCTGGCAACATATGAAACTGTTACATTTGATAGTTGTGATCCTAAGGCCTATGCGCAGCGCTTTCCTCTGGCTGCTTCAGAATTTCCTCTAGAGGTACCTAGTTTCCTTCTTTGCGAAATCGCATTCGGAAAGCACATCGCAGAGAGGACATCGTTTAATGATTGTTGTTCTCCTATATGTGTGCACGTCCACTCACGTGTTTCAGCTGTCAAACCGCCTAAGTGGAGTTACAGGATCTGATATCTATAATATACACCGTGAATTGCTCTTCTGATGCAATTAGCCGACGCATCCACCTGGCATCATAGGCGCGAGTTCCACATTTTTAATCCGGACAAAGGAGAGCAAGTGGTCTACTGGTTTCGCATTTCCTTCTTATCCAGCAATCCCAGGACTCCCCCCCCCCCCTCCCATTCGCTATTCGCCTCTTTGCATCCCCTTTACGACCGAAGAAACAGCAAAGCTTTAGCGGCAAATCTCCCGAAAGAGATTATCTTTTCTCCCATACGAAACGACTGAGAGGAAAAAGAACCGTGTCCTGGAAACCAACTCTTGATGAATCCCTGCAGCACATTTTGGTTCCCGCAACTAGATGGCAGGTGTGACTGGAACGGACGACACCTACTGAAGAAATACACCTGCATATGCAAACATGGCAATTCTAGTAACAGCAAAGCCATAGGATTTCGCAAAATTGCATAGACAGTAGTTAAGAACGTGGCGCATTATCTTAGCTAATTTACTTTTCACTGATTCATAAGGAAATGTCAGCGTGCAATATAAAATGTCATAAACGCCCATTCCATAACGAGCAAGTACTGACACGTATGCATATTTTCCTGGTGGTTGTTCTAAATTTGCGCCTTTGGAATGATGCTATTATGAGACAGAGTGGAGCCTCTCGTCAATGGAGCCTTTGTTGAATGGGAAGAGCAGATTATAAAGATCGCATACGTTCAAAACAAATTCAGAAACACTGTATAAGAGACAAGTACTTCGTTTTCAAACCATCGTCAAAGATTCCAGGGGGAAGAAAAGAATTAAAGATGGGTTCATTTCGTCGTCGCAATCTTCGTTTCGAACTACAAGAACGTGGTAGGTCCCTTCAAATTCCATGCGAAGCACTTCGAGTATATTTAGTGATTCCCACGGAATCCGACTAAACGCTTATCAGTATCACTGCTAATAGTATGATTTACGTTTAAACTGTTGAAATATCATGATACCTCAGCGTGTTCGTTGTGAAATCTACTCTGCCTACTCTGTTGCAACCTACTCTCCCTAAGATTTCACCTGATAGGAATGAAAATGGAGAGCGGATGCGACAATAACGTGAACCGATAAAGGACAAAAGACGTTTTTCAAGCGCAGTTTCCACTGGTTGAAGGACAGAATTTCGGTTCCAGCATCGCATTTATACCGTGCTTTTTTATCAACGTCAATAAATTCAGCGAACAAGTTAGGTAGTCATCAAATAAAAGTGATTTTTGCTTGCAAGAGAGAAATATGTTCTACGAAAGCGGGCGCAAAATGCACTATCGATATTTGAACTCTTATGCGTGAGCGAGCGATGTGTAATTCGTGCAACGCTACTTGAGAGCTAACGGACAGCGGCGCGGAGCATCTAATGAAACAATATATGAAGTTGTCTAAGAAGTAATATCTCTCGACCAATGCAGAGAAATCTATTTGAGGAGGATAAACGGTTTGAGCACTTTACTAAGCCTTTTCTTCTAAGAAGCGGTCGCTGATATCTCCTTGGCTCGCCTATTTTTGATTTCTTCGACCTGTGTGAAATTTTTCACCGTGACAATGCACGGGTGGACAATAGATTAATATGAGCTCTTGCGGCAGGAATGGAAGGAATAATCGCATCGACGCAAACAAATTGGTTAATTGTTTAAACTCGGGAATATGAGCTAGGTGCTTCATAAGGGTGATGCTAAAAATACTAAAAATTATATAAGGACAAGTACTTCAAGGCTTTAGTCTTCGCCGATGATTTTTCTTCTACTCCTAAGCCTTTCAAAACTCCGTTGTTTATGCCCACTTTTGAGAAAAAACTCGAAGACCGCTTGTCAACTCCCAAATATGAACCACAAACTGGCAGTGTGATGATGTAAGTGACATCCTTTGATCGAGCTGCAGAGAATTTTTCATGGTGGTTTTCGTCATCGAAAAAGAAATAATGAAACATGTGGGGGATGGTCGTCAGCAAAATTTTTAAGACTCGTTTTCGCTATTCCATTATGTCATGAGCGCACCTTCACTTGATGAAAATTCGGAACATGAGCTTTTCGAGGTGGTCAGGTAATCTTGCCAGGTCATTGTGCAGCGAAAGAATTGAAGCTTGGTGTCGTCAGGATCCTTACTATGCACTGCTCTCCTGACTGCGAGTTCTCATGCGTCGTGAGCAACGATTGAATATGTATAAACTCGAGGAGGTATCTATTACGATGAAATGAGTCCTTGTGACATCTGCGATCATGATGATCTTCATTTTGCGCAACCAATTATTTTGCGGACACTTTTGCTGATCCTGATGCTGATCACTCCCAGTGTGGATTACGGTTTGCTTTAGGGGCGTTGCCGAGGACAAAAATTTTCCATGGTCTTCTTTGCTGATCAGTGTGTGCGTTTTCTTTGCTGATCAGTGTGTGCGTTTCTTTTCATCTCATTTCTGTTGTTGCTATTGCTATAGTGAAAATTGACATAGTTCTCCCTACAGTAAACGAGCTCATTGCTTCAGTGAGGCTGTCCACGCGCCAGAGCAGTCGCACATAGTAATGCTTTGATGTCTGAAGCGATCCGACCTCCTCTGCAAAAAAAGCATCGACGAGTCAGTCGACGTACTTTGGAAATTTCACTGGCGCGGTAAGCAAACAAAGTTTGACTCCCGCCATAATCAATGCAGATATGTTCAGCTGGCGTACATATACCAAAGCATGCGGGATACTCTGAAGATTTTCGCTTTTCAAGGGTGAACATTTGAGAAAGGAGAAAAGCGCGATATTAAGCATGATAACTGTTTGATATATGCGGTTGATGACGTTCTCAGCGTGAAGAAAAATTTTTAACCTAAAAATGGAGGAAAGAGATCAGCAAAGTATTCGAATTTATCGCCCTGTTTGTATTGGGGTGTGCAAAGAGAAGTGGTGCTTGCGAATAGCCAAATTCTTTGTGGTGCTGAGACATTGTCCACGACTTTGAGGCATCTGTTAATGTGGATCGAAAAGTTTTCACTGTACTCTAACTACCACGGAAAATTGCGCATTAATAAAAATGATTGTTTAAAGAGCACTATTAGTAGAAAACTTGCAGAAAAGGCTTAGACTGAACACTTTACTTCAAAACTTGGACAGTGCAGGATTTTCAAGTGAAAGAAAAGGAACGTTGGACTTTTGACGAAGTTCTTGCTAACTCAACATTTTATTTACTGTCAACATCTTATCGACAATTCCCGCCATTCGAAGAAAGCGCTGTTACCTTTCATTTCTGTGGTGAATGACATCCATTCAGAGCAAAATGATTGTGGAGGTAGGTCATGTGTAACGGTGAGGAGATAGCCTCTGCATTTGCAAACATCATCAGCATATAGCCTCTGCATTTGCAAACATCATCAGCACTATTTAAACGCTTCGAGGCATCAAATTGTGCTTTAAATGCCGCCAAGCCATGCCGATTTCTTGAGTATACATCGAATTAACTCTATTTCGGTCTAAACCGTATTTAGCAATGGCTGTGTTGCTGAATGTCTTTTCGGTGTAATGTGCTTCGGCTGCACGACATGCGTTCGGCAGTTACCATACCAATATGCTCCTTTTTGCTTTGTTGTTATGCCGTTTTCTCAGTAGGTGATTTCCTTTCTTTGAGTAGGCAATGCAGCTTTACATGGTTTTCCTGTTTGGTTATTATGCGTTCTTCATTCTCTTCTCTTGGTGACGTGCAAGTTTATGGGACTCGGAACAACTGTCACTGTTCTTGTGATGCACATTCAGGAGTTTTTGTTGTGAGAAGAAAGTAATTGACAGCGACATCTTCTTTAACGACAAACGAATGATCTCTGCTAATCACTACATTCTATATAACCGGTTGGGAGCCGCAGTTTGCTTGCATGTGCACACCGATGGTAAAAAAACAAACGCCCAGAAAGTATAGGTGAACAAATTGTTTGCAAACAGTCCTATTGAATGGTTTTCGTTTGTTTGTGGGATTGTTGGCAACAGTTAAATGCAAGGTACATTGTTTAGGGAAACTGATGATACAGGCGTGCGATAGGTCGGTATTTAGCTGATAGACTTGCCCTAAATGCAGAGGAGGAAGCATGGGCTACAAGGATTGCGAGATAATTTCACCTTTTTTCTCATCTTTTTACTTCATTTTTGCATGCCTTCCCTACCGATTAAAGTGAGATGACTCTCATCTTCTCATAGTGTAAACTGGTGAGGAATGTTTGAATATTTGCGCAATCTTGACACAAATGATAGTGCATGCAAGGAGCTTGAAGGCGTGCTCCAGAAAGTGCGAGTCAGAGAAGAGTTGCACGGTTTCTCTGAGAGAGACTAGCGGGGAGAAAACGTACCCTCCTTCCACTCGTCCTCGCCCATGCCTACTTTCCTGTCGACACGCTGGCGTAGCAGCGGATTTTAGCATCGGTCGAATGCGACTAGCTCTCGAGAATGACATTATCACTTCATTTTTGCATTGAATTATCGTCTTGGCGCTGAAGTTGAAGTAACTGCATACTTGTCAGTCGTTCGTCCCACTAGAAGAATTGCGATGGCAAGAAATTGTAGTGCAAAAAAATTTTTTTTCTTCAGATTGTGGCTAAATTGCCTATTGCTTCAACATAAAGCACTGTCTACGAATGCGCTCATCTGATTAGGGAAGTCAGGCAGTAGAGATGAATTGCTGCAGTTTTCGGAATGAGACTATTCTTGTCGGGATGACTGCTTTGGAACCCCTACTGGGCAATAAGCTCAATAGAGGCAACACCATGGGCAGCAGAGGACAAAATCGAATGAAATATTACTTAGGTGAGTGGATCAGAAGGAATAGTACGGTTAACAGTTTGCCTAGTTCAACAAAAGAAATAGAAACAAGAAAGTCGTGTTATTGTGTATATGATATGCAAACGTCGCCCTCATATGCGGAAAAATGACAACATGTGGAAAATTGGTTTGAATTTCTACGCAGAAACATTAGAGCATCGACTTTTTGCGTAGAACACGCATGAAACACGTACAATTCGAGACGCGTAGAATTTTTCATGACAGATGTGTTCAGTGATATCGTCCCAAATTGACCCTCACTGTGTAAGAGCTTGACAAATTTGAAGTTAGCTGGCTCGTTTTTTGCGTGTGAAAAACTTTCGGGATCAAATTATTATTGAGTACTTCGAAACTGACAAATATCTGGAGTATCCAGGTGACGTCGGCACGATTGATGGTGCTATGATCTCGCGCTCTCTGCGCCGTAGTATCGCTCGGATCCGTAATGCGATCAACCCCACCAGGGTCGCCATCCACCACCCCATCCGCCTCCCCATCCAGGCCGCCATCCACCACCCCATCCAGGCCGCCATCCACCACCCCATCCACCACCCCACCATATTCCGCCCCAGTATCGCTTCACTCGAGAGCTGAAAAAGAGCATCTTTGAATCTTCGATTAGGGAAAAGTGGGCTAAATGTGGGATGAGGGAAGCTATTATTTAAACTCTTCTTTTTGGTAAATATGCATGCTGGCTCTCTTCTTTTCAGCAAAAAGGCGCATGGCTATGATGATATGAAGTTCCTCAAATTCCGCTACGCATACCAGATCAGTCGATGAGGGTTACTTTTCGTCATTGCTCCGGTCTTCGTTTTCAGGCAAGAACAAGGTTTGATTGGCTAAGGACGTATGAGCACAATCGACAGAACAACCAATCATTAAGAGAAAAGCTCGCGCTTCGGACATGTGGGAGCTGCTTCATGTAAAGCTCCGAGGGATCCAACTCAGTGCCACGTACAATTAATGCCTTCTTCCTCTCTCCCGCTGCCCTCCCTTGCTGTCACGAAACTCCGATTAGCATACGTATGTAACGAGTCCAAAGGTTTACAACTACTTCAGCGGGGCCGGGAGCTCGCATGTGGACACTGATAGAGGCGAGGGCGCAAGGCATAGAAAAAGCGTATATCTCTAGAAAGATCTATGCGGTGGTCAGTTCGATAAACAAATGAATCCATATGACGACAGAACCATCTTTTCATAACAATACGTCTGCGAATCTAATTTGTCTGCGAATCTAACGAAATATCTGACTCAGAATTTACTTGCTGGAAGCATATGGGTCTCAAAATGATGTACAGAATGATGAGCCTCGCGACTACGAGAGTTTCAGAAGCGCCAACTGATCTTATATCGTATTTGCAGGAAACCTGAACCAAATGGATCGACGATAGAAGTGATAAATTATTACCTTCGCAATGACGCTGATAGAATATCCGCATTAATGATTTGCGTTAGCATTAGCAATACAATGAAGAAAGCGATTGTGAAAGGTTTCATTTTATCTGAAAAAAAAAACTTAACTGCAGCATCGTTTTGCAATCACCTTCGCAACGCTCTTTTACAACGTGCTAGAAAACAATGCAATGAACTTGCTGAGTGCGCCTAGGGGAACAACCTCGTATGGCAAATATGGTCATAAGATTTCATCCAACTTTGCCAACAAAACATCGAAGATTATGAAGTTGCGCAATCTAGAAATATTTAACAAACGAAAAGATTGGTTATGAACAACTGAAATTCTAATCAATTAACAGCGCATTCTGCGCTCGCTCGCATGTTAGTAGAGTGGGAAACAGTGGTGAACTATAATGTTATGATGGGTGAAATTCCTACTTCGCGACGATTTGCTTGCTGTAATTCACATCGTTATGAACATAGCTGGAGCTTCGCGCACCTAGCCGCAATTTCGCACGTAGAACAAGGACAAAGACAGCTTAGCCGTTTTCAGCGAGCGATGTCGCCTTGGTCATTCAGTAATGCGAACCTTACTATATATTTAAAGTAAGCGAGATTTAATGGGCGGCGTTGGTCATATTTTAAGGGCACTGGAAGCTGCATTAAAACTTGCGATTGTTTTAACACTGGAATGCAGCATTAGCATTAGATAGCATACAATTCGTTTCGTTCTTCCACAGTACTAGAGTTTTACATCATGAGAATAAATCAACGTCACCATGGAATATCATCGATTCTCATTGCGTATATTATATAGAATCTTGAGCTCTCGTAGGCTTCATTCCTAATGATACAAAGGAATTCACTACATCATAGGTATTCATGGAGATGCGTTGAAACAGCGCCCTACAATCAGAGTCGCGAAGCAATATAAGGCATTCGGTGATTGAGATCCAAGATGAATGTCAGCGATTTCAGAGGAGACCATGAACACGGCCATCACTGTGGACGAAATGCGGCAACGAAACGCGAACTAGTGTTGCTGGAGGCACGAGGGCGCGCGGTACCCTCGAATTTCCCACAACTAAGCAATGAAACGCGGCGACAATCATGAATGTCGCCGCGTTGCTGATGGAATGGAATGGTGACAACACGGCGACAAGGTTACTGATGGAATGCACAGCTCGATCTCATATGTCGCATTTCATGTATGACGAACGAGTGTCCAGATCGTTAACTTTCTGAGGTAATGAGATATAATATAACACGCTTTGTAAAATTTTTTCTCATGATAAAGCATAAGATCACGAATGTTTCGACTCGATTAAGCACACTACTACCTAACTTGTGAAATTTTTTCCCTCCAGTTTAGTATAATTCAGGTTAAGGAACTTCTGAGATGGTGAAGCTTAAAGTTATGCAGTTTTCAAAAATTCCGGACGGAGCAACAAAAATCGCAGTTGTTTGAAAAATGACAGTGAGATGGCAGCACTTGTTCATAAAGTTTTAGTTAATTGCTCCCTTTTTTGAACTGATCAAGAATAACTTTTTTTATAACCTTCAACTTTCGAATTAAATATAATCGCTTGTGCACACAACTACTCTCCTAGCAAGCAGCACTTTTTGGCTATCGAATGGACAAAAAGTCTGCAGAGGCGGAAGGATGGCATTGCATTTTGTTAGGCCCCCACAGTGCCTTCTTTTTCTTGAGTTAATGCATGGCTTAGACATACCTCCATTTTGTGCCTCTTTGCAAAGCTTCTTAATATGCTGGAAATATCTTCGTCTTTTCTAAAGGTCTTTTCGATTACCATGAGAACTATGTATGACACGAAAATGCTGTAAGCTTTCTTTATAGCTGATTGAACTATCTTTTCACGTCCGAAATTCACACCGTTTGCAGCATAGATAATCTGCAATGCGGCTTCTTCGGTGGTTTTTGCGAAAGGCATAGTGAAAATGCTTTGGGCTATATTGTAGTATGATGTTGTGGGCAAAGGCAAAGTTCAGAAAATTTCAACATAGAAGGCAGATGCTCCTGCAATTTGCCTGTCTTTTATGCCATATTTTGCCGATTTCCATTCCTTAAATTGTTCGAGCTTTGAAAGCATTCAGGTAGGAAGAGATCGCAGTTTTTGCACGGTGTGATTGATTCTCAACGTCAGCACTTGTTTTGTAACTCTCCTAAACGCTTATACTTTTTTTGACCACATGTACGTGAATGAATTCAGCAAATACACCGTAAAAATGCTATTTGCATGTAGACTGGTCCGTACGTTTGCGACCTACACTTTTTCTCCTTTTTGAAGAATTCGAAGTAACCAAAGAAAAAATTTTTTATCATTTCCAGAGAAACAGCAACTGAAAGAAACTTGAGAAATAAGCACTGCCAATTCTTATGCTCTTTTTAAAATTACTATGATTTTCGGTTCATCACGCGAAATTTCGAAAAGAGTGTAACGCAATATTCGAGGATCTCCGAAGTTCCTTAACTTCCATTGTACTGAATTCGAAGATAAAAGTTTCATTAATTGTGCACTAAGATAGTTCGTCGAATTCAAGCATTTCTTAGTTGTTTATATTATGCTTCATTATCAGACAAATTCTTTTGAGTCAGATTGTATCTTACAATGGGAAAAAATGGATGCGCTGTACTCTCATTCACCATAGTAAAGTATCGGTTAAATCTGATTTACTAAGTTTAGCCATGATCTTCCACGGTTTTGTACTTCGTCCTAACCCTTGGATTCATTGTTGCCTTATTTTATATTATTTCCATAACAAAAAGTGAAGTTCGCGAGTAGCGCCCTCCCTCCTCATCTCTGTTCCCGCATCACTACAGCTCATTTATTCGAAAACAATGCAAATTTAATACGGTCGTGTCCTGCTTGCTCGTCAAACAAGCCATGTTCGTTCGCAGCAAATTTTACGAAAGCGCATACACGGAAGGTATACAGAAGCATCCATGGCGGGTACCTGCAGCAAGCAGAGGATTCATACTTCAGCAGATGCTGTTGTATGAAACAAGTTGCATTTCAACGCAATGGTACACTAGGACCGCAGCTTCTCAAAAATTCCTTAACCAGTCGTCAATATCACTATCGGCATTTATTCTATAGGTTCAAATAGTTTCAACATCACAAAACCATAGCGTTTTCATTGTGGAAAAGTCAAATCCTACCGCCCATGAAACCTTTCATTTAAAATGGCGAACGAGAAGAGATACGACCCTATTTGAAAGTGATAAAAGAAAAGAGGCGTTCATCCAATACAAAAATCTGCCACAAATGAAAGACACAATTTCGATTACCGAACGAAATTTATAGTGTCCATGTTTACGAAACGTCATTGAATTCGACGAACAAATGGAGTACGTGTCAAAAAAAAAAGCTTTCGACTACAAACCAAAACTAAATTCTCTGACGACCGATACAACATAAACCGTCAATGTTTAAACAGATTTGGGTAAGCGAGCAATCCCTAAGCTAAGAAAGGCTATTTCTGAGGCGAACAAATAGTTGTGAATGATGCTGAACGAAGAGATGTTCCGACTTCCGAGGTGGTGGCATTTGGAATGCAAAGCAGGTCTAGCATAAGAGGGAGTGTTCCTTGAGGATTTCGTGCGGTCCTTTAAAAAATCTGTACAGAGTCGTTAGAGCAAAACACGTTCGTTGTGTGTTCGTCAATTTGTGATCAGTTTGACGAAATTTGTCTTCTAAGGAGGAGGCGAGGACATTGTCGCTTCTTTCCGATCTATGTGGGACATGCATATTCCAGCAGTGGGCTCGCGTAGTACGGTGGAAAACAGATTCCATGAGGCTCACTCCTCTAGGAGTGGAAGAAACTGCTCCTTTCATCTGAACAAATTGCGCAGCTTGACTTTAGCACATCCTGTATGTAAGTATGACTTGCGCCTGACATTGCTGATGTACTATATTGAATATGCTATATGGCAGGGAGTATTTAGAGGATTCCCAATCACATGGAACATTTTTTATCATGCTCCATAGGGAATTCCGAAAGTTTGCGCAAAATCAAACGGTTCTTTTATAAGCGACAATTTTTCTCTAATCCAACTTTCGGCGCTTTTTGTCACAAACTTCCCCTTCCTCTTCCATTTGTTCAGAAAAAAGTCATGAGGCCGAAAGGAAGAGCGAACTTTGTTGGCAGTGCTGATGCATCTCACTGCGCAGATCCAATTTCATGGCTCGTATTCCTGCACAAAATTACCTGGACCTGGGCATAATGAGCGATGGCCTCTTCATGATTGTGCATGAATGCGAGCAGTGATGTTAATATTGTGCCGCTGAAGATGGCTTTGTAAAGTTTGGTGACATAGCCGACCCAACCATCATGATGCCATGTGTCAATACGTCGTTCGCGATTTGTATCGTTGTGGCAGACTTTTTTTCTGTTTAATGTCACTGCCTAGCACGCCCGGTGTTGAGCGATCATTCACGATATGCAGGGCACCTATCAAAAAGACGACAATGCTCCTTTGGTTGGGGCAAAATTACGACCAGGAGGCAAAAAGCTGGTATATATATATATATATATATATATATATAGAGAGAGAGAGAGACTTTCAAAGGAATTACTTCAATATTTTCCGGCCTCAAGCAAAAGTAGTTTCAGCATTAATCTGGATTAAAATTTCTCTCCTGCTCAAAAAAAACGAATAAAGGCTGTAGCAAGTGAGTAATTATCCTGCTCTTGAAGTGAAGTCTGGTAGCTGGCTGCGATCTCGCTCATTCGCATTCCAGGTTAAATTCTTCTCCACCGACTCAAATTCGATTTGGCAGCTCTACATATACGTTTTCATGCCACAGTCTAAGTCAGTGTTGTTAGGGCAGAGATATGGTCCCAGAATATTCGGAGAATACTGCTAAATAAGAACTTGAACTGCAGTAAGGTAACGGAGATCCTAGCCAGCATGAAAGGCTAAAGCGCGCAACCTAGTTTAGCCAGAACTGCTGCAGTTGAGTTTCTAGTAAAAAAAAATCTCAAAAAATGGGATAAAACCTCATAAAGAATTGCGACTAAGAGTTCTGTCAATCCTGCAAGTCCACTGAATAGCGAGCGGCTGAAGCCGGCAGTAAGAGTCTCCTCCCTTGCATTTGACAATAAGATGATATCGTTTAAAAAGAATCCTAGGGAGTTCATTGAGAAGAACTGGAGCAGCATCATCACTGCAGCGGTTTAACTGCGAATGCCTTCCTTATTTTACCGCAAGTTCATTGAGGTGTGGACTATTGGTGGTAACAATGTCAATCCCAAGTGAAGAGCGTTGACATTAAGTTCGTTGTCATACGATTTTTTTTTATTTTTATTTTTTCAAACATCATAGCCGCACTGCTCGTCGCATTACTCAATTGATCGTCGCAATCGCATGCGTCAGCACGTGCTAAGGGAATGGAAGTCGCTCACAACCGGTATCGCACAGTATGCTCGATCGTCTTCGAAGTTTGGGTATTTTTGTGATCATGCACATACATCTGTTTATGTTAAGTAGTGGCTTAATCCAAGTGGGCATCTGAAGGATTGGTGCGAGATTGAAATTAGAGGAACTAAGTCAGCGGACAAGATGCTTTACGGGAAAAACATGGAATACACAAAACTCTTAGAACAGGAACTCGCGCGGATAGTGAGCAAATCATAATGATAGAATGTGAGATTGTTCGGCTTATGCCAACATGCGTTTCAGCCCTATGACTTGTTGCCATGGTATCTTTCTATCGTTGTAGTTGGGGGGAGTGGGAGGGTTCTATGAGTTATGCTATGGAGGCTGCCAAATTGGTCGTGTTTACGCATCGTCTAAAACGTTTCAATCTCGGCTCCCATGTAACAATGGTTTGCTTAAAATTCGTCAGGAGGAGATACATGTTAGGCAACTGATGCATAGATGTGCTGCGGTGTGTTTTGAAGCGTTGTTTCACGGTATATCGTCGGACGATGCTTTACATCAGTAATTCTATGTCATGCTTCATACGGCTTTTGCTGCAGACGGAAAGCATATTGCGTCGATAAGTGATCCTCAGAAGCTGTCAAGCAGGCGAATTGCACTATGTTTTTGCAAACTTCCCTTAATGGAGTCAGACCTTCCATAACTTGACTTCTGTTCAATTCTTTCTATTGGCTTGCGAGAAACTCGTCATGGAAATTTTATTGATTGCTTCCAGCAAAACAAACATGTGGAGAATCCAGTTGAGTGTCTGTACGAATCACATCGTTATAGTCTCTCGCTGTCTCGGCCAAGGTATCGCTCGGACCGGTGGTGCACTCAACCACTATAAGGCCGCCATCCACCACCCCATCCACCACCCCATCCACCACCCCATCCAGGCCGCCATCCACCACCCCATCCACCTCCCCAACCAGGCCGCCATCCACCACCCCATCCACCTCCCCAACCAGGCCGCCATCCACCACCCCATCCGCCACCCCATCCGATTCCACCCCACCATCTCTTCACGCGAGAGCTGAAAGAAGAAGTATTTTCAGTTCGCAATGGGATGTAGTCGTTGCAAGGACATGCTAGGTTTTGAAAGTGATCTGTGAAAATGCTTACCGTCGGGATGCTTGATTAGTACGCCCATTTAACCAACAAAGCTTTGCATACTTTACCAGGACCTAGTATTCGACTTACAGCATAGCTCTTTATCGTTCGAGAGTTCACAATGAAACATTTCCACAATGTATGCTCTGAAGCAGATGTAGTGCCTTCAGGTTAAGGTCCCGAACCTCTTCAGAAGGGAGGATGTGTGCAATGTGGACAGCCTTTCGGTTCATTTGCAGAACGCGGTTCGTATTTTGCAACGGGTACCGGAATCGGTTTTGCCTTGGAGATCTTTACGCGCTGTCATTCCTCGACCCGGAGAAAAACTGAAAGATTCTCAGGGTGCCCGAAGCTGTAACTGCTAAGGCAACCGTTATGAATGCTATTATTAGCGTAAATGATTTGTAAAAAGATGAGGCAGGTAAACAAATGAATTCAGACCTGGACAACATTTCTAAACTATTAGTCCAACGCATTCACGCTGTGTGGAAGTGAGGCCTGACGGTCTGATTTCAAGTCCTACTGAGAAACATTTTCCCGGGCAGTTTCAGGTATTCATCCAATATTGCCGATGTGAGGCAAGTGAACGATGCATTTCAGAGATTTGACTGTTTAAAGTGACTCCGACCGGTCCCATGTTATTTTTGCAGCAAATCTAAACTGAGTGAGAGAATGGAACGAAAACAAATTTCATACCTTCGAGGCGGTGGTGAGGGATCGTCGGCTTTGATGACTGCTATCAGCGTTAGAAGCATAACAAGGAAAACAGCCGTGAGAGGTTTCATTTTTTTTTTCTGAAAGAAACCAAGCGTTACAATTCTATTTTCTCTATTACTGCTGGAGCATTCTTTCATAATGCGGGCTAGAACGATGAGGAAAACGTATTCGGCATATGCTGCAAGCGTCCAAAACAGTCAACATTATGAGACCTCCCAGCATCCATTGTAAACATTGACATATTTGCGGGCATCTTGAGATTTTCAACTGAACAAAATGTCACCGCGGAATCGCTGGATTTTTGATGAAGTGTGAGACGATTCTGTCAACCTGCGTCCGGTTCACCCGCCTTTCCCCCCTAAGTGATACCAAGAAGGGCTGTAGTTCAAATGTCTTTCGGTTTGCTGCAGTCTTCCTCCTTCAGTACAAATTTGAATCCTGAAATTCACTGGAATTTTACTGGCTTTTTCTGCTTCTACAAATTTGCGATTGTAAATTCATCGCGACAGCGCCATATCCGAGCGTACATGTGTATGCGTGTATGAGCGTGGAAATGTTCTTCCTTTGCGCACAACACTTCCAGTTGCTCAGGCTATTTCGGCCTCAAGAGCTTGACGTCAACGTCAATACGCCTTCTGACTTCACCCATGACGACGGAAGATGTGTCAACACTCAAATTGGCCAGAACTCAAATTGGTTCGCTGCTTCGGAATGAACTGAATACGGTTCGGGTGTCAATAAATTCTACGCATTTAAAACTCGACTTCACTTAGCGCCGCAATAAACGCCCCGATTGCTAGAAATTCCTGATTTTGCGCTTAGTTGGCAGTTCCAAAGGATTTCGGTCGCTGTGGTGGTCACTAGTATTAAGAATGTTCGACTGCAGCTGGATATAGTGAAAAAAAACATCAATCAACAATATTTTCTCAGCGACACTGAGCTCCGTTTCATCGTCTGTAAAATTCTATATCAATTAGGGTGGAAAATCGGAACGCGTATCTGAAAACGACAATGCAAAAAAAAAAAAAATCGCATTTGAAGGGCGTAAACTCCGCCAACTGAAAGACACAATTTCGAGCCCGATATTATATTTATAGTGTGCATGTTGACGAAACGTCGTTGAATTCGGCAAATAACTAAAGTTGTGATGAACTAAAAAAGCTATTGGCGCTAAACGCTAAATGCGTTCTGCAAAGCTGAACATAAAACACAATCTCAATGCTCCAGCTCGCCTGCGGGAATGAACAATCTGTTGGCCACGAAACTTTACTTTAAAGGGAACCTTTAAGGGACACTGATAGCATCAATATGTGGAAGCTATTGCGCAGGTGACTTGATTAACGAATGCAGAAGAGATTTGATTTAGGAGAAAGCGCGATTGCAGCATATCATGCAGTCATTTCACGTGACATGAGCATCTAGTCGCACTTATTTATCAACAAATTGCTAAACTTTTCGCTCATGAATCAGCTGTTAATGGCGAATTGCTCTGTGGTTCTTGATTTTTTGACCGGTGTGAAATTCCAAGGTCGTGTGAATGGCTTTTCCAAACATGCTGAACAAGTCACTTCTGTGACATCTTGGCGTAGAAATTGAAAAAATAGCTGCATAAACCTAAACAAAATGCTCATTTAATCTAATTTCACTGCAAGTTTAGCACAAGTGTTCGATTCGCCATACATGGTGTGTCGAATGGAAACATGAAGCACCAAAAATTATATACCTATGAGTTTTTTTTTAAAAAATTTTTTCATTGAAATCGATCATTTTCTGAAAGCTTCAAACCGATATGTCAAATGGGCAGAAGTGGTAAACTGGTTATTACTACTGCGTGAAAATGGAAAGTCATAACGAAAGGGGTGCCTCCTCACACCTGAACACTGTGGTAACTGTCACGCAAAAAGACCCGTAAAATGGATGGGGAAGGGAAAGTTAATTGGCAGATATGACTAATGAAGGATTCAGTTGATAGGGCGTAATTGCACTGGTTGTCGTCTACAGCAAATATATCCAACTGACGAATTTTGAGGTGGTCGAGCCTCCGCATATTTCCTCATCGATGATATTAAAGAACGAGGTATCTAAGACAGTGTTATAAAGTTTGGTAACATCACTGACCCTAATAGGAGGATTCATATATCGAGCTCTGCTCACGTACTTCACCAATATGAGAGAAAAGATTGTCTTTTCCCGAAATGTCACTGCCTGTTACTTTGCTAGTGTTCCGGGAATGAAGAAGAAAAGTTCATAGATGTGTGACTCTTGAGCACTCAATCACAGTATCCCTAACGAATGACTGTGGTTCACGAGCGAGAACAAAGGTTGCGATTGTTATAATGCCGATACAAGCACATTTTATAATACCTGGAAAGAATTAGCTCCCATATTTTTTAACACGAAACAAGATTAATCCGCTCAAAAATTTTCTTGAAAGCTCATGAAATGAGCAAAGGTTATAGGGAACACAGAATGAATGTTAGCGTTCTTCCAAAGCTGCTGTTAGTTTTGATTGATTAGTTTTGAGTGAGATTTGCTTTTCGGATTGCAGCGGACGTAGTCTGAAAGGAATTTTGAACGCATTAAATTCAATGCGATCATAACAAAGCAACATTGATGCCCCTGACAGAAATTTTTATAGTTTCACTATTGTTTCTGGTAATTGTTTAATGCCTTTGCGCTCAAAGATAGAATTTGAAGAAGATGTCTGCACAGCTCTATCTACACGGACCGTCAGCTGCATAGTTATTGAGATATCAGAATCCTTCATGGTTATTATGCTGCGATTTTAGGGAAATCGCATCCCTGTGCTATTTTGCTGCGATGAAAACTCCATTGCCCTCTCCTGCACCCCCATTCCCCAAGGACACAGCTATGGATAAGTTCAGGCGAGAGTTTTCGTTTCAGTGAACTTAAGAAACATCCGATTGGCGCTTTTACTTCTGATTCTGAAGGTGCTACGTTTTTTCCCAGCGGCTCATAGCACAATATGCGTACGCCATTATTGGTAATTTCAATTCATTTATAAATGCAGGAACATTGTTCAAGAGTCAAATGTGGTTCAGTTGGCGTCGCACCGTCTGGTCTATGAGGACAGCCGTGATCATAACATGGTTGGCCTTGTCATAATTGATGACGTAATTGTGTCAGTTGGTGATGCAATCAGGACTGCATTCAAAGTGCGAACCATTTGCATGGAGTCACCTTTACATTGCCAATGAAACGCTGAGCAGTACAAGTGGACATTTGGTAAGCGTTTGACTGATAGCTTAGACTGACGAAAGTGCATTCCGAACCAACATTATCGAAACTTTGTATAGTAACTCTTGCGCATATATGCATGGACCCACCGAGAAAAGAAAGCATTAATCGTGGATCAATCAACATAACTATGAGGGATCTGTGGCACTTCTGCGGCACACTAAGTGCATTGACAAGCTAGAAATCAGGGAGCTCGGGGCTGATGAAATTTCGCCTTTTCACCTGGATTGGGGACTGGAGTAGAGCACATCCGAGCTAAAACGCCGCACCTCCAGTCCGCCAATATCCACAGTACAGTTTAAATGAGCTACCGAGAAGGCTCGCCACATATCTATCGAACTGTGTTCGATCCTTTCTCCACGAGAAAGAATTTAGGGTGCAAGTGGTTAATTCACTGCGTACTGCGATTGCCGTCACTGATGTCTTTCCAGACGGCAGTGAATGAGAAAAAATTATTGTTCCTTGCGAACACCAATAACATATCGGAGAACTGCCAATTGTTTGCAGTTTATTTGGTGATAAAGTGAAAATTCACACGCTTGTTTTCGACCCATTACTTGATTTATCGACTCCTCGAAGAGATCTGAATCTCAGTGCTTCACCAAATATTTTGCTACTGTCCGTTTCCCAAGGAAACAAGAGCGCAAAGCGTGCTAACAACTATCATCAATTTCCGTTGCGCATAGAAGATAGAGAGGTTTTTGTCTTTTGATGATGATCGCCGCTAATTTCGCGTAATTATTTAGCGCAAATTTTATTATGATGTGCAATTTGTTCGCAATTTTCAAATTTTAGTGAGATGCTCTTATTACGAGGTTCCTACGGATGCAAGATGTCGTGTAGCTTGAAAAAAATTACTATTCCTTATTCATTGCAGGAAAAGCGTGTTGACGTCTCGAATCACTTGTTGCGCCATGTCGTCGATGCAATAAAAAACTCCGTTCCATGAGCTCACTGAAGCAGTTTGAATTCTACTTAATTATTCACTTCGTTTATTGATTCAATCGAGAGGATATTTTTCTTTGCGTTATCCAATATTTGGATAGGTATTACTAATGAGTAATTTACACCATAGTTAGATGCATCGTGTAGCTTTAAGCTTTACATGGTTATCTGCTTTCAAACTTCCAATATCAGTTCCTCATTTAAATAGCGGCTTTCTTTGTCCCTCTGAACATTTTAGTTTTTCAGAATGCATTTGCCTAATTTGGCAATAACTGCAGACGAAATAATGGCTTGAACTTGAACGCATTGTTCAAAACGCACTATCCGGTGAAGCTACATTCAGCTTTCCTCGAACAGAAATCACCGGACGAGGGGCAAATTCAAGGAGAAATTGAAAAGGAAATTAACTTAGTAGGACTTCTGAGACGTCTGCAAAAAGTGATTCAAAATTGGTAATTGGAAAGGAAAGCGCAATAAGTAGTGGCGAGAATATAGAAAATTCTCTTAAGGAGAAAGCAGATTGCTATTATGCACTTTGAATGAGCTTCAATTTATAAAGTGCACTGCTTCAGTATCCTTTCGTGCATACGCAAGGGTACACATATCCGCCCGCCAATTTCTCCACTGGTTCCGCTTTGCAACCACAATAGCTGCCCGTCGCGGAAATCGGCGGATTTAATGTCAGCCGAAAAAGGTCCTACTTCACCACCATGTTTCATGTGGAGGCATCAGATTCAGAGAAAACTACAGAGCAGATCCAAAAATTTCTATATTTACTGAACATTTTGCAGCTCGGGGACAAACTATGCGGAACTTTGGAACGGTTAAAGCATGAATGGATGACTGCAATCCATCATCGTGATACTTGTCGACGTTGACTCAAACAGAGAAAGCGAGACGTCGAAAACTTCGACTCCAGCCGTGAAAATAGTAGTGCAATAGTTCCTCTACTTAAAAGTCTCTCAGCTACATGGCTGCACTGTACACAACGCCTGTTATGAAAATATGTTATTAAGCATATCCATCATGCAAAATATATGGAGAATTCAGTTTATTCTCGACGATTAGCGACTCCATAGTCTCGCACTGTTCGTGCAATAGCATCAGCTCGATTCATGGTGAGTTTAACGGCCCCATCCGCCGCCCCATCCCATACCGGGCCAGTATCCACCGCCCCATCCACCGCCAGGCCAGTATCCGCCGCCCCATCCACCACCCCAACCAGGTCGCCATCCACCGCCCCATCCACCGCCCCATCCGATTCCACCCCACCATCTCTTCACGCGAGAGCTGAAAAAAGAAATCTTTGAAGGTGACGCTTTGAAAGAGGATTAAAATTGTAAGCACAGCCGGCTCGTGAATGTCTTCGGGGCCGAAAAAGTCAACATATCGTATCAGTGCTCACTCCGTAACAACTGCCACATCTACTCACCATTCAACAGGTTCAAACTTCTGCAAAGCCCTGCTGAGATTTGCGTTTTTTTTTTGTGACAGGTAGTGCAAATAGTGCTAGGACATATAGAATTGAACGAAACTCCAAATGCCAGCTGAACAAGCCGATTTTTCGGAAATCTTGTCACGTTCCATACTATCCTCCCTCACTGCACCGAAATGGGTGCAGCTTTACGACAGACAGGTTCTTGTAACCAAACCTTTCTAATATCACTGAAGGCGAGACATACAAGGCCAGTTAATGTTTTCCCCTCTTTCGTATTGCCGAGCTGTTCGGCTGGAACGGAGGAGAAGCTGTATATGTCTTAGGGTCTAAGCGCCTTACTGGGGAGCAAACACTGCTGAGAACAAAGGTGGACTGCTACAGACATATGAAAAGTGCGTTGACAGGACGCAGTTCACGCAACGCTTGAAGCAGTTAATTCAGTTCAGCTTCAAAGCCTTACCGCACATTCTCGTTATGATCTCGTTTCCTCTGCCGATTTTTGCACGGGTGCATCTTTTCATCCTTCCTAACTCAGGTACTTCGATTCCAAAATTACCGAAGCAATGGCGAGGAAATCGGATGGGCAACGATTCATCCCTCCGGCAAATTTCGCATTGACATAAATGTTTCGTAAGGGCTTCAGGTCACCTCGAAGTGCAGGAAACTTGGCCAGCTGGTGGAAAATATGCGAGTCAAGAAGTCAAGAAGTCAGGAAGTACAGAACCGACCTTTTTCAGGACAGTATTCGCAAGCTTTCGCATAATATGCCCACGTTACGAGCGTTTTTCAATAGCTAACACTCTGATTTCATTTCCATGACCAGAAAACCCTGCTCCGAAATTCCTTATGAAAAGTCTGATGTTGCAAGAATCTAGCCTCAAAAGGATCCCTTTAAGACATCATGACAGCTTTGAACGACATGACCCGATTATATTTTTGCAAAGAACTCCGACGAAAGAAATGAAAATTTATACCTTCGAAGTGAAGATGAGGGATCATCCTCGCTGATGGCCTGAGTCACCATTAGTAGCATAAGAAGGAAGACGAGGTTCATAAGCTTCATTTTGTTCTGAAAATGATGAAGATTGCGAATGCATTCCACGAAATCTTTTGCGATGCTGTTTCAGAGCACGTTGGAAAACAATGCAGAAAGCGTATTGAGTGTACGGCAAGAAGAAGCTCATCGCTGAATCAAGTGCGACTGAAAGATGCCAGCATTCACTGGAACTACAACATCAAAAGTGAGCATTTCATGGAACTTTTGAAAAATTCGGCAGAAAAACCTTCCTTGTCAATCCCCAAAACTGTCTCGAATTAACAGCAGATTCTGGCACTATCCTAGATGGTGAATGGTAAAATGCCGCTGGAATATTGGATCGTCACTCCCTTCCCGCTCCTTCCGTTTGCTCCTTCCTGCTTTCCATTTGCGCAGTTAGGCGGAAGGAGACATTTATTTTTCCTGCTTCACTGCTGGGCTATGTGCTGAAATCCATATCCTTTGCGAGCACGGTTAAACACAACTTCTCTTCCATGCGAACATGTTACTGTGAACCTCATTTTTATGCGTTACCTCTGTATCTAGTCCGTACATATGTGTGTGCCTGTGCATATGCTGGTGTGTGTGTTTGTGCAGAGGTGCTCATATGCGCACCACTTTTCCTATGTTTCCGGATCTCATATGCGCACTACTTTTCCTATGTTCCCGACACCTCCTGTCCACATAAAATGGTTATAGGAAATTCAAATGCGAACAGGCTATATGTGACATAGAAGATAAAGATCATTCCGACAACGCATATACGCTTTACTCAATCATTTTAGCCGTTAGTGGTGCTTCGTGGAATTTGCTGTTTTGATCAGGCGCAGCCAGAATCGCAAACATAAGCTCATTATGGGACTTCAAGGATATGCTCATCTGGCGTTTAATGTGCGACATTACATAGTCTACATCTGCAAAGCACATCGCAAAAACTGAGTGGATTTGTCGCTACATGATTTCGTATGCAGATATGTGGATGTCCGCCCAGCTTCTTTGCCTGCAGTTGCTAAATTTTTAGATGCGCATTGGTGGGAGTTAATGATCAGCATCAACCTCCGGGTTCATCTACGAACCTCCAAATGATTAAAGATGGCGGGGTTGACAGATGTGCCCGGAAGATGGGTACAAACGCCGTATTGCCCGCCTGCGTTTTGCCAATGCTTGCTTTATGCCATAAAAATTGCCTACATGTGCATTGCTGACATTTAACACAGTTCGAGTGGCAAATCATTTTTAGAATATGAGTATAAGCGGCATTTTGGTTGGATTGGGACTAAATTGTCGGATAGGAAAAATAAGCGCTGGGAAAATTTGGGAATCAGCGTGTGAGCTGGTAATCAAAGCGGCTATTATAACAAAATCCTATTTTTTTGTCACTGGGGCTTTCATGCAAGAAATGCGGACAAGGCAAAAGCTTACAACGAGAAAGAAATGAGTGCGCTTCGGGAATTTAGCGTATTACATCCATATATGGGCCTTTGGTTGCATGACCGAGAGAGGATGTGTGGAGAGTGGACTTGCATTTCAATTTCTATCCAGCAGCTGCAGAAATTTCCTTCTCCCCCACATCGCCATGTTTGTGGCGATATCTGAGCAAATAACGAGCAAGCATAAGTGACAAATTTCGTGAAAGCTATTGTGTTTGTAATCAACATGATCGTACGAAAAAGAGCTAGCCGTTTCATATGCATTCTTTGGGATGTTGTAGAAGAACTCTCAACTCCTCATAGCATCTCTCTGTAGCTTGATATCTCTCTGTAGCTTCATATGAAAGCATCGGTACCAATAGAATGAGAGAGACCTTCATGCGCACATGCGAATAAAGCAATCTGCAGTTCCTAGCAAAACGAGCACTACTCATTTACAGAAAAAATGTTATAAAGAATAAAAGCGGATGCGCGTTATATCTCCTAATTCAGTTTCTATTTGTCGTCAGTGAAAGAACAGGGTGATGTATGTCACTTACGAGAACGACGGATTTCATAAAAAAGATGGCAGCAGATGTGTATATTTTTTAGTAATGATTTTATCAAAAAATTTATTATTTGTGCATAAGCATTGTTGACGCAAGGGGCTGTCGCATAGCACGAGCGATCCATTCGGGTTGCCACAAAGCCAAGCCGACTCCACAAGATAACAGCGGTCTATGAACATCTTTTTCGTCGAAAATTTTTTCCTAGAGAAGAATATTTTAAGCACAAATTCACTTCAAACATCGCTCATAGCTACAGTAAAGGAACAAATACAAAAGAATTCCTAGTAGAGCATTTTAGTCAATAGATCCTGAAGACATGTGCAACCAGTTGTCAGTATAACTGCTCCTATTATACCACACCTTGAAGTGATCCTTATAACGTGACTGTAATCCAATATGTAATTAATCTTAACCTCATCGGTGAGCCTTCGATTAGACAAGAATGAAAATCAAAGGGAGATATGGGCCTGTCCGAAACCGATAGAGTAGAGTTTTCGAGTGTAGGAAGTTCACAAATCGAAGGACGCCGCTTTGATTCCGCGTCCCCATTTATAGTGTCCCTTCTTCTAAACGCGGCTGAATTCGGCAAACAGGTGATCTGAACATCAAAGAAAAATACTGCGATCCCGAGGCGAAAAATGTCTTCGGCGAATGCCAACAGAACACGCGGAGCCCTCAAAAAACACAACAGACTAGGAAAATGACATCACCACATTAATAAAGAAAGAATATACATACCACATCCCTTAATCTTCCGTGTTTCAAAGCGTTTATGCCAGTGAACGGTCGACAAAGTATAAATGAGAAAAAACCTCCGTAGAAGATCAAGGCAGGGAGTATCCCGGGTTTCAAAATACAAAGATAATCTGACTTCGAAGGGAGTGTCGTTTGAGCATTCTGCATGGTCATTAGAGGGCGGGCGAAGAAGTTGTAGGCGACAGGAACCTCATGAAATCTTTTCTGGTAGTGAGCAAGCCGCGGCATTTAACGTCTGAGTCGTTCTGAATTTGTGTGATCGATGAGAAATTCAGACAAAGCACCAATGGACGCTGCGCCATGTTCTAAAGCGGAGGTTTGTATAAAAACGTGGTAGTAAAATGAAGGGAGTAGTTGGATTAACCTCGGTAAACTGCCCACTTAAAGTAACTCCGCGACAAGCGACAAGTGTGGCGCAAGTGTGCCAAATGCCTAATACAGATGGTGCAAAAAACGACAGGAACTGCTTTTTCACGGATGCTCTTAGAAATAAGATCTGAAAGTTTACTTTTGCTTTAACCATGCGTTACTTTGGAAGAATTTTAGTGACCCTTCCCAGATTTTAAAGCAGCTAAATTGAAGGAACATATGGAAAGAAAAAAGGAAACCCTCTAAGTGGTCATCCAAGACAAGGATTGCAATTAATCGCCGCGCCCTTCTTTATTTGTGACAGAAGTAATGGGTAAAAATTAGAAAAAAATCCATTCAAGGGACCATGAGGCAAGCTGCGCCCACTATTTTTTATCACCGAAAAAAGTGGCCAAACTCATTCAGCAAGGGTAATTTCACGAGCACTTTTGATGTTCGACATATTCTGCTGCCTAGATCCCATGCCAACGTTCATCGGCTTCTGCACGTTTGCAGACACTTAACTCATTACGAGCGATCTTTGCTCCCCCCCCTCGAAAAAAAAGGTGTAAAAGTCTGTGCATATTTATCTGTGCATTGGTGCGATTGTGGTAACCTGCGAAGTGGCGAAGGAAGTCTTCTGAATGTTTGTTGCATAATTGGAACAACGGAATGGCCTCATTTATCAACATGCATTCTGAGCATACGGTCGCTTCGGCGAAAAAATGGCATTTTTTAATGTACTTTTACTGCCTCGTGCATTGCCAGTGTTGAGCGAAGAATGAGAGAAGTTTATAATTCACCGGCTGTTCAACAGTCAATAACAACAAGCAATATATTTATGCTAAAAAATGACACCGGTTCGAAAGTACGGAGGCAGATTTCGAGGAGGACAAGACGCCATCTCTTTGTGACACGAATGTGCTTACCACTCTATGGCACGACCAAAGTATGTATGTGAATATTAAAGGGTAGAAAGCAGCCTGTATTTCCAACATTCCTCCGCACTAAAATTCTGCGGAAGCTGGAAGCACAAGTAACGATAACTGGATCAGCTTCTGGCATCTGTCACAACATATTTGGGGCATCGGTATGGTTAATTACAGGAATCGTGTAAACTCTTCATTTAAGGTTTAGTGCACAACATTTAAATGCATATTGTATTTCTTTTTAATGTGATTAAAGTCTTTAATGAATTTTATGGGCGAGTGGCCTGAAATGAGCACGGAAGTAGTTCGGCGATATCTTCGAATTCTGCATGATACCATCGCGCCAAATTGATCAATCGGAGGGAGGTATCGTAACAATTTGTCGAGCACTTCTACATGTGTCTCCGACAGATTTGTTCGCCGCCGCTGAAAGTTGGACGTGATAGATTTGTGAACACCTATTCCACTTTTCTGTCAACGTTGAGAAACCAAACTTCGGTAATTTGCCAGACTTTGTAAACGGCACCTGCAGTGTACCAAAGATGTCAAGGGTAGCGACGAGTTCAAGGTTTATCGGAGAGAAGCACATACGGTTCAACTTCAAACTAATTTACTTCGTGTGTGGTCCGTTTCAGCTTGCGCGGCAAAGATTCCCTTTGGTATGTTTACGGGAGAGTGTGGTATGTGCGGTGTATGCGTTGCGTCATGTGTGGTCCGTTTCAGCTTGTGTAATATAGATTCCGTTGGCATGTGTGTATGGCAGTGTGTGGTATGTGTGGCGTGTGTGGGTCGCCAAGTATGGTCTGTTTCAGTTTCGCACATGTGTGTGGGACAGTGTGGCATCTGTTCTGTCTCTGTGGCGTCATATGCGGTCTTTTTTAGTTCGTGTGTGGTACAGATTCCGCCTGGCATCTGTGCGTAGGATGGTGTGGTATCTGTGGCGTGTGTGGCGTGGAGAGGGGCACAGACTTCTGTGCCCATTGGAAGAGGTACAGCTACCACCAAAGTCGCGAGTGTGTTATTCTGTCCCTTTTTCATCTGTTTTTCTCCGCTTCACTTGGGGAAAGGTGTCGCTGGTGAGAGGATATGTGTGCGCGCGAGGCGAAGTTGTGCGCGACCAGCAGCTATCTGATGTCATAGTTTAAGCCCAGATGGACAAATTTTGATTCAGCTTTTTCTAAGCTTCCTATAAGTGAAGAAAAGTGTGTTTCGGTGTTCCTTCACGTGTAGATGCTAGTCAAGGTACAGAAAGAATTGTACATCTGTCTTTTTCCCGGTTGCATTCACTTGCTTTCTCTTAAGGTTGATTTTCATAGGATGCTCTGTCATCTTCCCTGTTTGCCTACTTCTTCTCTGATGCCGCTGAATGATGATCGTTAGGATTGACCACTGTTGACTCTCTGTATGGCAACATCATTTAAACGCCTTTGAAGCAGATGAGTGTTCCTCTGAGCTTCGTCATGATGCAGATTTACTTAGAAGGCTGAGCGTCTCACACAATATATAATATGATCACAAGCCGCGAATGTCAGCAAAGCAGGTAAAAGTCGTCACTCTTGTTTAAGCAGGGAGGGATGGAACTATTATAGGCATTTCTCGTGTCGCAGCCCTAAAATTCGAGACCAGTAGGATTCTGCTTTTCGCCTTTCATACTATCCACCAAACTCACCCTTGCATCAAGGGAAGCTGAAGATCGGTGGGATTTTCTTCATGCCTACTTAAGGCATGGAGCATTGCTTGAAGTTCACGATGTGTGACGCTATAAGGAAGTCTTACATATGTTTACGGCAGATAGAATGCCGTATGGGTCTCAATCGGCATCTCCTCTGACATATTCCGCTAGCTCGTGAGTACATAAGGCCACGCCGAAACGATAGGAGCAGATGAGAATTCATTTTTCCTATATAGTGGGACACAGCAGATCGTCCTCGAAAATTGTTATAAGATGACTTCGCTGCGCACTCGTCGCCAACAGAATTCGCTTAAGCTTCTTCGCTCCGTCAACGTGTTCAACCATTGCTCGAGCCATAAGCCGCGCGTGGCTGAATGCGCACCACATTTTACAGATTGCTGACCACAAAGTAAACTCCAATCACGATGAATTAGAAATGCCCACTGTTAATATTTGGAAGAGTGCGATCGTATTCGAAACAAAATATGCGTGACCTCGAAGGGAAGAATACTGGCATCAACTCACAGTTGCTGTTTGTCTATTGCTTGCTGCTTTATCAGTGAACAAAACCTCTGCCATTTAACTGTTCCTCCAAGTTGCCGTTTCATGCACAGGAATACCATCAGGCAAATGTATCCACTAAGGGTTCTTGCGCAAGCAGGCGGGGTGTATGACGGCGATACAGCGACCAGCGCTCTCTCGGTTCAATGGCAAAAGTTTTTCCGTGCATTCATGCTTGCGTATAACAAGCCAATTCGTTTTCGTTGTTGATTGCACATGGTTTCCTAAACGTTTTTGCGCCTTTTTCACTGTTTCGGGTTAGACATGAACCATCATATCAGCGCTTTAGAGATTGACGGCGTTGACATTTTGGTTGGTCGACACAACGGACATTATTTCGACACGAACAAATACTCACTACTTTCCTTTTCGAGGGGAATGGATGTATCGTGGCGTTGACATACACGGTATGGACGCGCAGTCTATCGCTTCCAACGATCAGTCTCAAAAGGTGATGGTACTCTCAACTCAGTAAAAGCGAAGTTTTTTTGCGCTAATTTTTTTTGTCGCTCACCTATCACGATGAGTGACAACATAATTACATGAATGGCACCTAAGTGGTACGGCGACCCCTGATGACCGAGCCACTCAGTGCTTCTGAAATGAATGCACGAAGAGCGCTGCAAAAGCACAGGACGAATGGGAAAAGAGAGAAAGATTGGTAATCGCATTTTCTGGAGCACCCTGTGAAAATGATACGTTTGCCTGATGTTCGCTGCAATGTTTTCCCGCACGTGCCTTCTTGCAGGCATTGCAAGAATAAATGCTGGTATGGATGTGGGGACTCCTATTCAATCCTTTGTTACCAAACTATCATTTGCATTATAACACACATTTTGGTATGGTTTTTCTGGATCGGTTAGAGAATACCAAGAAGGTTGCTGTAGCAATCTGCAAGAGAATCGAGGACAATGTTGCTTCAGTTCATTACACCATGATCTCGCCTCTTAATATTTTTGAGGCCTGGAATGTTGTAATGCGGACCCGTCTTGGATAGAGAATTCTTCTGTCGTAATGTTGTAATATCGTAATGTAATGTTGTAATGTTGTAATAGAGTTTTCAGCGAGTGCATTTCGTTCGTCATGGTCTTTACCAGCGAAAACGCCTCTTTGTTCGCTTAAGTACTATACAAATTTGATTTTGCGTCCTCATGTGAATTCGATTGCCGATGGCGCTTATTCGTGTCAACTTGGTAGCAATTTTCAATTTAAAATTCCTGTCAGTGAAGAACTTTGAATACTGCATTTTGCTGTTCGCTTTACTCGTCCTCCTTCTGCTTTCGTTTCTCATTAATTTAGTCACTTATTTTACCCAATAAAGTCTTTTACTTTTCTTTACTTTCCGGTTGCGCACTAATTTTAGTGAATCTTATGTTATTGAGTGCAGTCCGACTGCACATATATCTTTGTTGCTCATATATGAAGATTGATAGATATGCCGCAATTTACATTTTTCATCGGGATGCAGAAAATAGTAAAACATTGTCCATAAGAACGAATTTAACATTCAATGTGCATGATTCATACGAATACAGAAATGTAGTTGAATTCAAAATCGCTCGTGAATATGCATAACTCATGCGTTAACAACATTGAAATTTGAATCACTTCGGCTAGCAGTGGTCATTGGTGGTCACTTACGAAGCTAGCGTTTGAAATATCCTCGAGAAAAGGACTATCTTCTTTGGAGGGAGGTGAAATGCTTTCCGAAATTCAGTACTTAAGCGAGCTGTACTCCATTCAATGAGAAAGAAAGCGAACTACGGACGTTTTCATTGTTCTTCAGCCAGTCCTAGATCGATATGACCATCGCTCGGAAATGGAGCAACGTGCGTCGTTTTTGTGGTGTTGTTTGCAGCCATTTGATAAGTGGGGGTTTAAAGGAAAAAGGGGTGTATGTATTGGCTAGATCCTTCCGAGCTGCTCTTTGGATCACTGTTCCTGTTTATGGCAGAAGAAACTTTACTTATATCTTTTCAGCTGCTGGCTATCATCAGTGTTGTAAGCCTAGTGGCGAAAGCGCCTGCTTTCCATCAAGCTATCAAGCCGCAGAAGATATCAAACCATTTCAATGTGTTGGCCGACGACACAGTGGCGGCTCTAAATTGTGCATGAGGCGATGATGTTCACAGCTGCGTTTTGAACGACAATAATAACGGTAGTGTGCCTCGTCATACAGATGAAAATGTGTCTAGCTCCTTGCACCTAAATTCAGGAAACAAAACTTATGATTTATCCTACAGTCGATTAGACTAAGTCGTCATGGGAACTTCAACAAAATCACTGAACTCAATCATTAACCGCAGCTACACACGATCTTCGGTTACTGTAAAATTAATAGTTTATATGTAAACGCGAAGTGCCACTTTGCCCACACACCACTGAAGTGCCACTTTTCTAAACATATGACCATACTTGCTACCTAGGTAGACTTCCATATATTCCAAGACGAATATGAGACTCTTTGTAAAGTATTTTTGCCTGAAAGCTTCTCGTCATGTCGCATCTATTCCTATCATTAGGTGTAATTGCACATCCCCGAGGTAGCTTTCGTTTTGATCCTTTAAGCTTTTGATCCATTCATGGGAATTACCGAATACTCTTTATGGCTTCTATATTCAACATAGCTATACGGCGACTGGCAATCTGCCTGCAAGCGGTATGTGTTTGTGGTGCGATCACTTGAATCTCGCCATCAATAACAAAAAGAAATACGAAAATGCCGTCAATAACAATAATTTCCAATATTTCATAACCACATGCGTTACTCAGCTTCCACTTTGTCACGTCTGCACTCTCCAGTATATCATAAAAGTTTTTCTTTGTGTATATATTCGCATTCAGCTAAAAATTTCATTGTGTGAGTTTTGCACGCTGCTGCTTTATTCACAAAAACCTCTAAAATCATCTTGTGACTTCATTCCACTTGTCATCAATAAGAACTGACTTTGAATGAATGTGCCAGTGCCGAATTCTTCGTAAATCTGTTTGCACTCTCAAGCCGTTCTTTTACTATGGCCTTTTGATAACCACTTGAATGAAATAACCATTACCAAGTAGATAAACTTGGCATTTATTAGTAACGTTGACCAGACACTTTAACAGGGCGCCGAAAACCATGTGAATCGCTCATAATGTTGACACGTGAGTATAGCAATAAAACTTTTGCGAATGATTTTACAAATTTCATCGATGGGTTCTAAATTTTTCTTTGTCCAGCAAATTAACCGATGAACGAGGAAGATATGCACGTACGTCAGAATGTCAGTCCGACAACCCGTCCAACTTAAAATCCTGTTTCCATGATTGCCTCGATTTTTCCACACAAACCCATGCGGTGTGGCACTAATGCAGATTTGTTCTCTTATTCAGGCCAAAATTGCATCTCTTTGTACATTCCAAGTTGGAAAAGAAACGTCTTGATCATTTATGAAGCAGAAATTTTTTGAAAACGATAGGGATTCCCGATGCGCTAGCAGCACTACTTTCTCATTTCGATGCCACATATGCTTAGTCTTTTAATGGGGACTGGCTGTCACCACAAATGAAAATCTAGTGGACAACACATGCGAAATCCTTCACGTCAACTCCTTTTTCAGTATCCATCTAAACAGCCAATCAGGTAATCTGGAAATAGATGTTTGCCGAAGAACAGCGACACACTTTCAAAAGTGAATAATTCAGATCCAGCAACGTTTTGTTTTTCTTCGGTACGAGTTGGTTAGGGTGCTTTTAATATAAATGAAGAGATGAAAACCTGTTGGCCTTGCGATAAGGGTTCTACCTTCGAAAGAATTTCTTTCCTGAAATGAAACTGTTTTGTAGGAATTGATTTTCTCTTACTGCAGAAGATATTTACCGTAAAAATGTTATTATACACCTCAAGCATGACGAATATAGCGAGAATATAATTAATCGTGGAGAAGATCATTGAAGACGCCATCCTGTATAGTTTGAGGCCTGGAACCTGCGGAGACCGTGACGCCGTTAACGTCCATAGGGGCTCCATCCACCGCCCCATCCACCGCCCCATCCAGGTCGCCACCCACCACCCCATCCACCACCCCATCCGGGCCGCCATCCACCTCCCCATCCACCTCCCCATCCGCCGCCCCACCCACCCATTCCGCCCCAGTATCGCTTCACTCGAGAGCTGAAAAAGAGCACTTTGAATCTTCAATTAAAGAAAAGTGGGCTAAATGGGAGATAAGGGAAGGTATTTTTCTCAAATACTTCTCTCAGCTAAATAAATATGCATGCTAATTATCTTTTCAGCAAAGCTGACATAGTTGCGGCGCTGTTAAGCTCCATAAATTTGGCCACACATACCTGACCACTGAATGAGGCTTTGTTCTGTATTCCCTCATCCTCAGCTAAGACCAGGTTCGATTGCGGAACGATGCATAAACCCCAACAACAGAGCAACCTGCCAGCGAGGAGGACTTAGCGAGGCTGGGACTGTGGAAGATGTCTCAGCGTAATATCGTTCTTGCTAAGCTTCAAAAGCCTAACTGTTGCTATCTTGTTCTCTTTACCGAATTTTGACTAGCAGATATGCGTGCCCGTGCCAACTTACTAACCTCCACTGAAGTTTCACTAGAGCCGCAGAGAGCAAACAATGGATGGGTCGTAAACAACACCACTGCTTGATCTCTTGGTCGCTTTCCGCTTCCTATTCACTGCAGGAAAGAGTTAAAGGTACTTCAGAGGACCCTAAAATTTGTATGTGGAGAGATCCATTAATAGTGATGCGGTCACAGCTCATGCAAGAAGCATATACTTTGTGCTTTTTTTTCAGCAAGGATTTGTGCAGTGGTCACTTCGATGGAAAAAGGAGCAGATGTAATGACGGAAGTTTCACATCTTTAGAAGAGTCTTAAGTTTTTGATAGGCGCATCCATCCCATTCAGCAAGTGAGTCTGCGTCGTGGTTTAATAGTCCAATTACGGTTATAGTCCAAATATCTCTTCGAAGCAACCAAAATACTTCATTTCGAGCTTAAACATAGAAGATCTCTTGATCTCTAAATTCGGCTAAACGATACATTTGGCAGTTACGGGAGCTTCGAACAATGCTAACTGATTCTATATTATATTTGCAGGAAATCCCAACCGAACGAAGTGACGAAAGAAGTGGAAAGTTCATACCTATGAAGTGGTACCGATGGAATATCCGCAGTGGTGATTTCCGTCAGCGTTAATAGCACAATAAAGAAAACAATTGTGAAAAGCTTCATTTTATCTGAAAAAAATGCATCAGTACAAAAATATTTTTGATTACTTTCAAACGTTCTTCAAATGCCCGCTTGCGAATACCTGGCCGGTATATAGAGTGCACTAAGAAGCTACCCAGTAAAGTAAGTGCAATCATGACAAGTGAGCACCCATTAGAACCGAAACATTAAAGGTCATCAATTATCCTAATTCGTGAAGTGTTCGTCAGACAAAGGCGTCGGTTGGGATTTCTGGGAACTGTGATGAATGAACAGTGAATTTGAACGTTCCGCCATATGACGGTAAAGAGGGAATAAGAGCTGAGCCGTAGTACCATCGGCTGAAATTCCTTCTTCCCTACAGAGTTGTCGGCTGAAATTTGCATCAATCTACAAAAGTAGCTGAAGCGTTACTGCGCTACTTTTTTCAGTCACTGATATTTTATTTCTGTCGATCGGAAGTTAGCACTGGCAGAATGCACTGCGATGGAGCTGCCTCTAGATCAGCGTTTGGAATTCACCAGCCCTCCACTTGTGCCTCCTTGTGCGGGTTCCCGTGAAAGGCGACCCGATGATTTTGAACCACAAGCTCTCACCGCAGATGATCCCACAGTATTCTTCAGAATTTTTAGAACGTGAATGACCTTCGTGGGGTCTGGAAATCGTCTCCTCAAACTGCTTAATCTCCGCGGAGGATGTCAGGGATGCTAATCTTGCCTTTGCTGGCACATAAGGAATTGTCTACACATCCGCAGGAACATGGGGAAACTCCGTCATGGAGAATGTTCGAATAACGCAGGCTGAAAGAAAATGTGACGCAGGAGTGGTATCACACAAACAACCGTTTGTTGCAACAGAAGACAACCATAAACTATTAACACAGCGAGGAGATACTACAGAAATCGCGACGCGCTGGAGCTGGATGAGTTCAGAATTTTTATTTTTGAGAAGTATTAGCCTATATGGGGACAGAGAAAGCCTAGGAATTGACTGGTATAAGAATGACATGCTGATGCTAGGAGGATCTCAGGTCGTTGAAGAACTATGCTCTCTTTTCCAAGGCATCATCCCAGTGGCGAAATGCCCTGATGAAGGGAATGAGAATACAGGCTCCATGTAGAAAGACAACTTTATATACACCGTCGTGTATAAATATATCGGCAATAAGCAGCAAAATAATTCCACATTAAACCTATGTCGGTACTGACTTGTGTTCGGAGTTCTATAATTGCTCTATTCGAGCACAATTTATAGTTTAATGGAGTGGAAAATCACATGCATTTTATCGTTAACTGCTCGAGAATCATTCAATGATGCTTCAAAAAAGGAAGTCATAGACGAAAATAATCATTGGAAGGGAAAGAAGTGTGAAGAATTCGTCATCTTATCGAACAAGAACGAAAAAAATATAAAAAGTTAAAAACGAAAACGCGTTTTCAGTGAACGAAGACACCGTCGCTTATTAAGTCGCTATTTATGGGTGCACGAACTGGAAATGTGCTTATGTTAGGCGACGGCCGAAGATAACTCATAACTCTGGAGGCATCACAGCATGCTGTTCTCCCTCTCTGTTCCTATTGATACAAATTATCTCAATTGCTTTGAAAAAAATCGCATTCACTGGAAAAGCAGCACCCTGTATGTTCACCTATTTTATGAATCGGAAATAAAAAGAGCCAAGAAGAGAGGGAACATTTGCTCATTGTTACAGAAGTAACAATCAACAAGAATTCTGCTTTCCATTACTATCAAATTACTATGACTTTTCAGGTATAAAACCAACAGATCTTCAATTTCCTCTGTGGTGTCGAACGTGAATATACCGTTTGTTCACCTTTGACAATTTTTTGCTCCCAATCTTACTCATAACGGCTCCTTTTGATCATGTATATTTCGTTTCACGTGCATAGGCGAGTATGCATCTCTTGGTGAGATTAAAAATGCACTACATAGAATTTGCAACTTCTTTTCTGATGGAACTAAAACAGTCGACGCTTTTGACACGAATAGAGGTTTACATACGTAGACGTAAAACTTTATAGCCATTCTTTTCGTCGCCTCAATATTCTTTTACTGGGAACGAAATATTGCCATCACCTATCCTAGACATTAGGTTATGATCTTTCCTATAATAAATGGCTGAAGGTAGACACCCATCTCACTCTTGCCCCACTGGACGCTTCTAATTTTCAAGACTCAGTAAGGTGGCAAGAAAGGGAATACTTCTGCACTGCAGCAGCAATTCTATGGTACAGTTGGAATCACTCCGATTGTGCATGCGACAAGGCAATCTAAAATCGACTGCACCAGAAGCTGACGGCAATTTATCATAACATCATTTGAGGCCATCAAATGAAGAATGATAACACATGAACAATTTCAACTCATCTTTTAAAAGCACTGCTTATACTTATACCATTGCAGAGAATCCGTTATGATTTCTGCGTTGTCACTTCACTTCACATGTGATTGGTAAACAATCTTGGCATTGATATCTCAATATAACTAATGCTATTGGGGTATCATAAGAAGTGAGCATTTGCACTATGCCATTTTAATCCATCACACTCTCCGTATAACGCTTTATTAGAGAATAATGAAATTTATTAATGGATATGGGACACGTTCAAAAAGAGATACAGGACAATGAAATTTTCAGACACAACAAATTGTGTGAAATGAAAGGCGCAATTCATATTTATACTCTACTCGGTCATGAAGGTCGCTGAATTCGGCAAACGAGTTGAGAAACTATTCAGCAGAACCATTCTTGAGCAAAAAAAACAAAAAAAACAAAAAAAACAAAAAAAAACCCGTTATTGTAAGGCAGCAAAAATTACGCCATTTCGGCAAACGATATGAGTCATATGTAAAGACGTCAGAAAACCACTCCATCAACAAGCTGCTCGTCCTCTGATCTTTGATATCTTACGAACCTCTTTGACGAATCAGTAGAACTTCTTGCGATATAAAGAAAGTTGATAGTTGTGTTGATGTAAATATGATATTTAGCGTCTTCAACCTTGCCATTTAGTAGCGTGGACGTTGTAATTGTGTGCTATGACTGGCATCATAAATATCAGCAGTTGTCTCATTTCAGGAGCTGCAAAAGCCCCATCAAGATAGGTTGTTGCTCTGACGCTTCTAATGAGCTTTTTCATATCGTTCACGTGGAAAATGAGAGAGAAGGAATTAGTGAACGGCGGCATGGAACTGCACATTGCACAGGAGGATTAGAACGACGGTTGTATTGGAAGAAAGAAACACTGTGCCAACAGGAAAAAAAAACGACAAATCCGGCTGTCACCAACATTGAAGAGATTTTCGAAACGGCTAGAAGCCGAAAGGAAACCGTTCACGATGTAGGCGATCGAAAAAGAAGTTTCGTCGTTGGCATCTTGCGCCTGTTACACTGATGCGCCATAGTGTAATGGTTAGGAGACTATGAAGGAGATTTCAAAAAATGTGTCAAACTTTACCGTTTTCCGGCAGCTGAAATTGCTGTCAATTATCGGTGAAAGTGATAGCAAAGTTTGCTCACGGCGGTTTCTCGAAACGTTCGCAATTTGTTAAAACCGACATTTATTTTTATGTGCTCATGAGTGCACGTATTAATACTATTAGCGTGCAACCTTCTGGAAACATAATTATTGCTTTGCATTGTTTTCAACAGTAGGCATCTGTTTAGAAGCATTGGGTGAAATAGGATTACTAATCTCAGAACAACATCTTGACCTTGAAGAAGCATGAAGCACCTTTGGATGGAAAAAAAACAATGTTTTTAAACGTCGTCCAGTAGAGGGATTTCCCACGAAGGAACTGATATTCGGCAATCTATATGGGGCCTTTCATTCCGTTTGCTGCTCTCTTATTCGGCATCTCTCTTGCAGCTGCGCCAAATTCTCGTTCAGAAAACCTCTACACCTTATCGTTATCAAGAATGACAGCGAAAGGAAACGCCCCTGCAAATAAGGCGGCGAAGGTTTACAGGAATAAAGTTTCTGGAGTTCCGTGCATCAACCCTCTTAAAACGACCTAGGCGATCATATTTTGTCCCAATTGCGAACAATTAAAGCCGCTGTCGGTTAGGCAACCGATTTTTCGTTACTTTCTGTAAACTCTTGTCGGGAACTGCCAGACTGCCGCACTGACAGCCGCAATATGCACTCCCCTACACAGGCATTATGACTCAGGGCGCCTTTCGGAAGGCTTCATCAAAAACATGAAAAGAAGGCCTCGCCGCCCTCGTGATGAAAGTAAGAAGAAGAAAAGTGTGTCCTACGAATGTTTGTGGAACTAAAGGCACCTCATATGACTGTTTTCGGCGAATCTGCCAGTGCGCATTTCGCTAGCAGGTAGCGCTTCATTGGTGAACGAATTTGTTGGTCACGGAAGCCGGTGAAATTGCGCGAATGCAATTTCGGTCAAAAATTGTTGCTGTATGATAAAGGAAATAGGTCGAAGACGGCAAGAAGAACTGTCAGACGTCCGCGCTTTGAAGTTTAATGAATATTAGTCACACCTTTGTTCACGGAATTTCAAAGGTCCCTAGCACTCCAACGCATATGCTCGAAGTACCAGCTGTGCGACTCGTGACTGGCACTTCCAATGCAGGTGTCCACTCAAAGTGAATGCGGTGATCAGAGTTTTAATGACGCCGTATGAGAGACGAGTTTTCAAGCTTGCTCGTTATGGAAACAAAAGCCTTATGTGAGGAATCGGTTTGATATAATATAATTTGGCAACACTCTGTCAAGTTTACTCCATGCAGGTCGACATTTCATCGTAGATTATGAATTCTCAAAGCAGCCAGCAGGCCAATGAATTCACCGCTCGACTTACAGATGCCATTGCGCTACAATGCGCACACCATGTAAAAAGTGAATCTAATGAGAACTTCCTGCGCGTGAAGTCCTGCAGCTATTGCACCAGAAATTAACCATTTTGCTGTGCATGTCATGCGACTTCGAGTTTATAGCTCTTTCATTTCGAACCATTACAGAAATATATCTACTCTTATGGGGCAAGCACTGGCGGTGAGGATGGATATCGAGGTGCGTAAGCATCGTCTGGCATTCCGCATACTATTTGCGCATCTTACGCAACAATGCCATACGTAAAGGATACTCGCCTACGCAGCGATTCCTTATGTGGGCAAAGAATTTTCGGCACATTGCACTTTCTCACTTTCGTCCGATCTGACGCATCGAATATTTTCCTCGGGGACGTTCAGGGATTTTTTAAAGTGTTGCGCACTGCAGTATCACTTATAACGCTTTTCAAATTTTGTGTACCTGAAGTCATTATAGCATTAGAGTTTTCAAATGGGCGGACGCCGTTTCGAAGGTCGTAGAGTTTGTTTGCGGAACCGTAACCGCAACACCACGCCATTTTCTTGTCGCAGATGAGGTCATCAGCAGAACGGGAAGCGATCTTCGAAAAAAGCAAATTCTTTTATGAAGAGATGGTGCGGTGCTTTAAGGTCCCTATGATTCATTAAGCTCATCACGGTCTTAGCAAAATTAGGCTGTTCTATAAAGTGACGCAGTGCAGTGGCAGCAATTTGCCAAACGATCTCTATCGAAAGTAATGATCTAAACTCGAAATCAGGCACCAGAACTCTCAGGGTCAGCGGGCAGGTGCATATTATCGCAAGAGAATGCAGTGCTGATTTACTAGAGATTTATAGATTTTCCTATTCTCCGAAAAGGTGATTACTAACGGTTGAGCGCTTTTTTGCAACAATAGGTCAGATTGATTGCAAGAATAGCAGACGTTTCGTACAATTTCTACTCTATGCGTTGTTCAATTTGTCGGAAAACCACATGAAAGTAATATTTTCCAATCTGCAAACTCTAAACGCGGTCATAAATCTGCACTGATGGAAAAAGTACTTCATTCCGATCATACGGTGTTGGAAATGATTGGAATGGACTAATGGTTTGCATGACGAGGCCACATATCAGCAGAGCGGCACGTCTCGGTTGCGCCTTACTTCGTTGTTCTGACACTTCTTTTTGCTGCGATTGAAGTGATGAACGCCAATCGGTAAAGCGAGCGAGAAACAGTCTTCAAAAGCTGTGCACTGTCTGACATTTTCCAGTTGCCCATCTTACATTTTGTTTGCGTCCATACAAAGGAAACAGCCTCAAGCGAGCTGAGTATAACAGAACAACCCCGAGAAGGAGTTCATTTTCCGTTGAAGTTTGTTCGAAACCGGATTCAGTTCTGTTCCAATCATAATGTTTTCGCGGTACAATGGGCATGGTTGGAAACGTTTGTTGAAGGCTTCATGATGTGAGAGAATGCCAAAACAAATTAAAAAATACCATCAACTATGAGGAATATTAGGTGTTACCACTACGAAAAAGCAAGCGAAATTCCTTTTCTCTTTCGCTGCAGGGAATGCAGAAATTGCAGCCGCTATTTGCATGCATTACGAGCAAATAAAGTCCTAGCCGGCAATGCGATGAGAAGCCACGATGCAGCGTACGCGCACCATAGCTCTGACTTCATTAGCACCTGGTCACCCGTCAAGTTCATGTACCAGTGCGAAGCCCAAGAGGACTCTCTCATAACTGTTCTACGTGGTGCCTCTACGGAAGGTGATTCACTTCAAATAATAGTTAGGAATGTACTTGAAAATAACTGTCGAGTCATCGTTCAGTAAGCGTGTGGTTCTGCTTGATTTCGCATACGTGAAAGGCGTCTGTTCGAGGAGAGATTTCACTTTCGCAGCTGAAACACACAGGAATTGCAATCGGCCACAGCACCTCGTTGCTAACAGCGCAATGTGACGTCAGACTGGTAGTTGCGACCTCAGGTGGGGTACTGCCCTTGTTGATATGGTCGGTAGAGAAGATGCAGAGAAGCTAAAAAGCATAGATCGTAGCCAGGGAATAGGGGACTGTATCCGATATATCGATGAATCAGCGATGTGCGAAAGAGAGGATGGAAAGAAAACCACCTTCCCCAGCGTTCAACGCACAACGACACCCCATTCTACCTCCTTCTTTATGAGTCATATTCCACGCATAGCACAATCCGACATGTGACGGCATCAATTAGCAGAGCAGCGTTCACAGACGCTTTTTGAAATCATTTTCCATAATGCAGTATTAGATCACACCAGAAAGAAGCATATATATTCCCATTCTCAGACTATCCTTGAAAAACCATGCGGATTTCATTTTCCTTCCCAGGCATAATTTCGTTTTCGTTCTCAGGCGTTCCCATTTGTCCGGAGACAGCAGAGGGGAGAAGGTTACCAAAGTGAAAATGATTGTGGCTTATCGGAGGACGTTAGTGATGCCTGTAAAAGGCTTTTAATATAAACGATCTGGCGAGCAGGGCCCGAGGAAGCAAATGATGCACGCGAAATTGGTGCATAGATGGGAGGTCTTAAGGTGAAGTAGCCTTGCTTAGAAAAGTATTTCATCAAAGCTTATAGGACCTCTGATGACTGACTCCGCTGGCGTATTCGGTCTGAGGATTTCTAACAGAATAGGTGGCTCGAACCAGTCATCAGTTAAGGGAGCGTTTTCGCATGGTTGACATAATTGGTAGTGTCTATTTCAGGATTGGAAGAGAGTTGATCCTATCGCACAGGAAAAAAAGGCCATTAAAATTTGCATATAAAAACAATCCGTATTTAGTGGAGATATCTGCGCTGAAAAATGTAACATATGCAGTGTTTCTGTACGTCGGTTCCATGTGTTCGGATTTTCATGTAACATGTTACGTAATGGGTTCCGTGAGAGATCCGCGACCTTGCCATCAGCGCTTTCCTCCATTCTACGCAGGACGGTTGCACATGGTCGCACATCCAGGACGCTTTGGTTATATTCATGTCGAAGAGCGTTCCATTAGTGCAGATAATTATGATAATCAAACGGCTTTTTCCGGCTTTGATCAACCTCATCCCTGCAGGAACGCACATGTGAAAATAGGGTCGCTGTGTGATATGTTTATAATCTGGACTTTGCAACGGATTCTCTGTCACTGCAAACACATGTGTCGCCAAAATTTATTAAACGCTTTCAGCATGAGTAATTTGCAGAGGATCCAGTTTATTGTCGGCTGGATCAGCATCGACGTAGTCTTAAGCAGCGCGAGCCATAGAATCCACCAAGACCGTAGCACGATCAACGACCCCATCCGCCCCCCCATCCACCCATTCCGCCCATTCCGCCCATTCCGCCCATTCCGCCCATTCCACCCATTGGCGGTGGGGGTGGGGGACGCATCCCACCACCCCATCCACCCATTCCGCCACCCCATCCACCCATTCCACCCATTCCACCCCAATATCTCTTCACACGTGAGCTGAAAAAGATAACAGTTGGAATATTGCAGTGACCTGGGATTCTTATGCAAATTCAGCAAGTTTTGAACGGAGCGCCTTGATTCACTGAAAACTGAGGTGGACGGCAATGGATCGGCAAACACTGCTAGCAGAGAAAGGAAACCGCACAGATACTGGCATTTGGGATGTAGTATACCGTCTCTCAACTCTACATATGACCGCTCAGGAACAATTGTTGTATCCAATCCTTGCAATGCATCCCTTCGACCCATGAATCTACCTGATCGCCTAATAGAGCACTTTCGCTTGAGCCAGGAACAAATTGCGCCATGTCACGGAAATATAAATCTAAACTCAGGAAAACCATCACTAAAAGAGAACTTTTTCCGTGACCGCGGATACAGAACAGCTACTGCCCCAAAGCGCTACACTTCCCTTGGTGAATTAGATTTTCCCTGGCTGCCTGCTCGGGTACATCACCTCGGAGGTCACCAAACACCGAGGCAAATGAAAGTGATGTCCAATGCTAAACGAAACCGGCAATTTTCAGATTGCCTTGCTGTACCATTACACATTTATGTATGAGTCAGTCTAAAATGCATACAAGAAACTCAAGTTTTCGAGATAGCATGCAAAAGAATTCATAGCGTGATAACAGCTTTAACTTTTTGAAGCCAAATATCCCTTCTCATATCCAAAACATTCATTCTCTTTGTTGTCCCAGAGTCTCATCTCATCTTCGACATTGCGAGAAATGTGTTCCAAAATTTCCATTTGGCAGATATAATAATGCTACAATCGGACTACATAATTCAGTGAATGTCAAGTAACTGCGATTTTTTGATCTAATTGAGAAATTCCACATTAAGGCTGAAATAAGGGTTTAACTGGGCGAGATGCTGAAACGAGCGTAAATATCGTACCTTCCAAATGGCATTGACGGAATTCCTGTAATCGTGGCTTGTGTCAGCGTTAGCAACAATGCAAGGAAAATGACGGTGAAGAGTCTCATGCTTCTCTGAAAAAAGATGTACTTTGCAAAATTCCATTCTTCTTTGAGAGCGGTCAAGAAAACAATGCGGCGTGCAAGCAGTCGTTCTTAGAAGGCAAAACTGTCGAACAGAAATATCGAAATTTGAAAAAAAGAACCTCATTCGACTGTGCGAAACAGTCATGAGCGAACATTGAATTTAAACGACCCCGGCGATAACAGAACCTGGCTTGCATAGACTAGATGTCATTTTTTCGTCTATTACCGCATCCCTGCTTCAGCAAAGGTTTCTCTACTAAAATGTAACTGATACCGTTATACCTCTACTAAATTTTTTCCTAGAAACTGACTTGCTAGGGCGTTCTCCTCGTGTGTATATGCGCATCGCTCTTAACCTACTACAGACTAATCAAATGAACGTAACGAAGTGAGCGCTACAGAGTCTGTGAGCAGAACATCTACTTTGCTGGTCTGCGAGTTGGCGCACCATTATCCAAGCGACCTGCATGAATTTAAATTGCCGAAAAATCGCGCAGAGCTGAAGTCGGATGGAGTAGCGGTGGAATGACTGCTGTGGAACTTCTGCGTGTTAATGATTTCGGTTTTCTATAGACGTATTATTCGCCTGGTTAAACTTCTTTCTGACAAGTTTATGGTGCTATTGTCATTAATGAGCAGGGCCGCAAAGGAAATACATTGTGCGGTTTGGGAGCCGGCATGCTTGCCGCTTGCAACGAAAGCATTCCCATCATAGGCATTTGCAAATTTCATATTTGCAAATTGCATTGCATTGATGTCGTTGAATTTTGATACATGGTTTTGCTGGTATATATGCGTCTACTCGCGTGTTCGGCAAATGCAACTCAAAACCATTGAAGTACTATGAATAATATTAGAGATCATTTGACTACTATGAATAATTTTAGAGATCATTTGACAGTATTCAGTTTGTGCATTAGGCAGCGATGATGGAAAAAGGAATCTTCTGTGGAAGAACAGTGCAGGTGGTTGCCTCACTAAAAGTTAATCGTTTATTCAGTTGTTGAAAGATTTGCTGAGAAATCCTGAAATGAGTTAATATCCTGGGAGAAATGCAATGCGCTCAGCTGATTCGCTTCCATATTGTTTTACCGTCAGGATGCCATGCGAGGAACGTCACCTAACAGTAAGCATAGTGAAATTTGCTAAGTAAATGAGAGAAGTGCGCTTCAGTCTCGTCACATACCACAACAGCGCATCAGACACATCACATTATCCTCATCTTTTCTGGTGAAGGATTGCAGAAATTCTCACAGAAATTGGTCGTCGTTTCAGCTTCTGAGCTTTTTAGGGAATTTCATGAGCTTCTGAGTGAGTAAACTGTCAGTTAGAAGGTTCCCGAAATGTGCTGCTAGCAGCGTTCACACAGTAAGACCGAACTGAGCAAAAGTGATCCTCAGCGCTGATCTTCGACGATCTCATTCCTCTCTCCAACTCCCTTCATCCTTCAATCTCTCAGCTTCTTAACTGAAGCTCAAACGATCGTTACCTGCAACAAATGCATACACACAAGAGTGCGCCGATATATCACTTTCCCGTTTGTTCTAAAAATTGTCACAGACGGCAGGGATTTGCAGAAAGGAAATAATAAGTATGTGCGCACTATCCTGGTCACTTCAATGTTCGCGAGTTTCCTAAACGATGGTAGCCTGGCGCATGCAAAATGTCACGTTCGTGTACTTCTAATGGCGAGTAGTAGCGGACATCACGTTGGAGACATTTTTTTTTGTTCATGCTTCATTTGACATTTTGGATTCTCTAAGCGCAGGAGATACTCCGGTTTGGAGCGGATCTAGCATCCTGCCATGGATACACTGAGACTGTGGTTTCTCGAATACAAGACGAATCGGTTGCATTAAAAAAATGTCCCACCACCGTGCAACTTTCGTTATATGGAAAGATTTTTTTGCGCGCACGATCTTACTTCATCTATCGCGGGCATCGCCTCTTGCCCAGGCAACGTGGTAACATCTAGGTTATTGACTCCTAAATCTACTACTGTCTCTATTGTACACTTTCAGATAAATCTGGCATATAGAATATCAGCTTTCAGCTGTAAAGCTCAGCCGCATACCACTCCATATAAAGCTACTCATTATACATGAATGAAATTGATAGGGGAGTATGGCTCTTTATATATAAACGGAGGATAAGCAAAAAAGAATTTCAACGGAAGAAACTTTGAAGGTAAAAACACTTAATTTTCAATGCGGCATCGCATTTATAGTCTGTTTCGTTGTGAAGCAAACGTTCGGAGGAAACATCAGCAACAAACGAAAATGTTTTCAAGCATCAAAAAAAGCGTCTTCGGCGAAAAGCGAAGAAAAATTCACAACTTCGGCAAGAAAATAGATATCATTCATTGCGATCAACGCGAGCAAATTGCCGTATAAGAGAGGAACCTTGTCCTTTCATTGTCACGCTTGAAGTGTTTACCATATTGAATAGAACAGAAAACGCCCGAACGAATCCTAATGTGAATCCGTCAACTGCCTGTAACACCTGAAGTGAAATCTACTATGAAAGAAATAACGAAATAATAAGGGCATATTGAAAATTTTCGTTTTGAACTGATAACTACTGCTGCGCTGATAACGAGTTTCTCAAATTATCGGGCCTCGACATTTATTTCTCGAAATAATTCGTAAAGTGACTGAAGAAAAATGCTGTGTGAAAAACGTGATCTAAAACTGTGGTGCAATAAACAACATGAAAGCTTTGCAATTCGGCAAATTTCATGCACATATTTTGTGCATTTCCTTAAGTTTAATATGGTGGAAACAAGGCGGAACAAATGTGCTTTACCCATTGGTCATGAAGTACATTCTTCTCTTCTCTCGAAATATTCTTATGTCGGAGAAATAAGAAAGCCAAAACAGACGTTGCCACTTCATGAAGTCATTCAAGGGCATGCATCCTGTTCTGTTAGCTTCAAAAACTCGTTTTAATTGAGCAAAGCACGAAGTCTACGAACTATCTTTTCGTTTATCGAAAACGACAATGAAGGGAAAAGTGCAAGGTCATTTCTCATGCATTCATCTTTTCGAATTTGTTGCGCTTCCCGAATACTTCACTACCTCTTTAAAAATTTGCACCTAACCATCTCATTTTCGGAAGTTGTTTTTTAATGATCGTGTTCATGTTTGTGAGAGCTTGCTGTGCATGTCTCTGTCCGAAGATAGCAGTCCCTAAATCACTGAAGGAAGGCTTGCATATTTAATTGCAAACTTCGTCCCTTAACACGGACTTCTACACAACCTTCGTGGGCGATCAGCAAGGAATTGAATGTTGCGAGCATGTAAATAAGCCTAGAATTTCAGTGCAATGCAAAGCGGGCTTGTCTGGTTGCACAAACAATCGGGTTTTTCAAGCTCCCCTTAAAAATTTCGCAGAAGATTAGCCAGCTCATGTGGCCAACGTTCGCATTCGCTGAATGACGAAAGTTGCATCTTACTTCGGTCAAAAAGCAAATGAACATATGGCTCAGATTTTCGCATATGAATCTGCCTATATCTCGTCGAACACCTTGACATCCATATCAATGAATGATGATGGCATTGCAAAGAGGAGCCTGACGAAATACGTATATGCTCATCGAACTTGAAATAAACGCGCTTTTCAACTTTTGCATGTGCTGAACAGTAAAAAAACTGTGAAGGTTATAGAATAGTTTGTTCACGTGGGAATTGAGGAAAGCGGAAACGATAGCAAGTACGCGACTTGATCTGATGGAAGCAAATCGGTGAACTAAGATTGTTGCATTTCAAGAAAGCAGATGAACAGTGCGAAAGCATGGAAACGCGACAGCTAATAACGCTGTTGTGACTGTGAATACTGCTAGCGTCTGAAGCCAAACCATGGACGATGAAGGCGTAAAACGAGTTTCCTCGCTGGAGTTTGCCATTTTTTATGCCAGTGTACAACGCCCGTTACGGCTGCATGACCACCAAAAATTTTGGGAAAGCTATCGAGATTCTCCAGTCCCCGATTCCCAAAGTTTGGCTTATGTATCAGCGAAATCTCTTTTCGAAATTAACGGTCACCTCAAAGTGGGCGATATCAAGGATAGAGCAGCAAGATAAACGCGCTGTGAGGGTCGTCTCAGTTTGAAGAAAGCACAGCCGGGAAATACAACCATGTTCAGCAGACGAATTATGAAGCCCTACGGTAGTCTGTGACATTCATTTTCGAAATGCACACCCAGCAAAACCCTCCCACCTCAGAAATGTCGTATCTGAGGTGGAAGAGTTTCTTGAGGATAGATGATTAGGATGAATTCAATCTTTAGCTAGATTCCTCATGCAGCAATGATGCTCTACTTTCACTTCACTGGAATTCGAAATGCTTTTATGTTAGGCTTTAATCGAAACATAATTATCTTATATCCGATGGTAGTATGAAAATTAAAATTTTAATCTTTTCATCAACACTCATGATCAAACATTGCAGTCACACTACAGTTTTGCCACTTTAAAACGTCGCATCGCTCTTTTCGCCATGGATAGAGAAAGAGGTGGAGGGATTGTCAGAATGATGCACATTTTGGCACTTTTGAGAAAAGATACTGCTGTTGGATGAGGATTCGTTAGAAGACAACGACTAGTCTCCGTTGTATCAAAGTTGTTTTTTCATGTGCTATGCACAGATTTTCGTTCGCTGTGAGCTGAATGGTTGTGCTTCCCTATTATGAAAGCGCATATGACGAGAATAGCAGCCGTTAATTAGGCCCATACGGCTCTTTTCGACTTAGCCTTTGCAATGACTGTAGTAGTGAGAGTGAATTAATACAAAAGGATCTACAATTCAAGAATTACGTATGGATTGATACTTCCCAACTAAGTGTTTGAATTTTTGCGTGCATATTCACGAAACATACGGTGTCAAACCAGTTAGATAGAGCGCAACCAAGCGAGATAGGATGAAGTTTGCCTTTAGCAAAGATTCAGCAAGACGCTATTTTCTGCACAGATAATATACTTATTCGTACGTACCGAATATATTAAGCATTTTATGTAGGGAAGTACATGCTGTAAGAGAATCCCAGCGACTAGATAGTGTTTTGGTGGTATCAGTAGTAGGAAATAAGCGAGATTCCCTTTAACCATCCACCTTAAGGGTACAGAACCGTGCGCCCTCAAGCAAACACCTGCAAATCAACCCAGTGGCGTTCATGCAACTGTGTTCGGCGCATTGATCCGTTTTTCAACATTTCTATAAAGAAAATATGATCCATAGATCGAAAGTGGTAAAAGTGTTAGATATAGATAATACTGACGTAAAGTTTTTATCTACATAACGTTAGTATAGACCCGTGCAATACGCGCAAATCGTTGCCTCGAGCATGTTGTTAGTCGCTAACTATCAATCAATGTATCGCAACGGATTACTTGATGGAGTTGCCAAGTTTCTATGCGGTGTGTCTTCACGAAAGGCACGTCTTCTCTCGCCACTCCTTTACAACGCTTATTCACTTTTGCGAATACTCATGTTCTTGCTATCATTGTTCTTTCAGCGTTGATGATGCTTTTTTGTTTCCACATAAACTTGTTTACCGTTTCTTCGAAATTTAAAACTTGCACTCTGTAGGCCTTCCGAGTCGTCACTGAAGAGTATGACATATACGAGGCAGTGGAGTGTGAGATCTATTAAATGAAAAATCACGAAGATCCTTGACCTAAGTAATGCGCCTATTTGAAGATTTTTTCTTGCTTCGCAATATGGAAGCAGAAATATTAAATGAGTTTTTTTGAATGGATTTGTTTTGCTTTCTATCATATAGTTGCATCGTTTTTTCTCTTGCTCTGCTGGAACATCGTTGATCAGATTGCTCCTGAAGTGCCAGAAAAAACGCGGGTTTTCATCCTATTCCGATGCACCGGAACTTCACGTGATGTAACATTTGGGATATTGTACTGCGTGAAATTCTTTCGAGCAAGGCACCTCTTTCTTCACTTGCCGAGCACAAAATTTTGATTTCACGCTTTTCATGACAATCGCACCTGTGATACGGCAGCACTGTCTCTTGAATCTCAGTGGTATTACAGTTCCTTTTTCTGAATTCATTGATAATGCATTATGCGTTTTCATACTCTCACTTTCATCATGATACATCTTTATGTTGTTTTACTTTCTGTATGCCCTCTCTCAGTCACCACTTTGATTTCTGTCCTCCACTATGCTTTTCTATGCTCTTAAATCGCTGAAGAAGTGACATTTTTATCTTTTTTTTCCACTTTTGTATAATTTCTCTTGTATTTCTTCAAGAACAGTCCCATTTCACTTTAAGTTCCACATTACTTGTATGCGTCTCTGTTCTCAGGAATGACAAGTCAACAGAGACGCTATGTAGTCTGAGAATCGACGCGCGTTTTTGCATTTCTGCATATTGATCATGTAATTAGTTCTTGATGACAAGTAGCAGAAATGCTAATGGGCATGCTACCTCTGAAGAACTGCCAGTAGATCACACGTTGCTATATGTTTGCAATCATAATGCGGGTCATCCGAGTCCCTGAATGAAGAAATGTTTGGTTGATAAAATCTAGCTACTATGGAAAGAGATTTCCCTTCACCGGCGAATTACTTGTACTGGAGAAAAGGCAGCAAGAAGCAATAAGCTTGCTCAAGGGGCAGAGACATGCCTCTAAACCGATGGCCTATTGGCTATTAATCCATCAGCAAACAGCTGGTTGTACCTATGCTTGATGTGATCTGAGAGACATATCTGTCTAAGCTCCTTAACAGGAAATTTGGAGTGGCAATCAGAGCAAGCGGTACGCAGCAGCAGGACAGCACAACGGCTCACCTGATTATATATGTGTATTTTCAACGGTGACACACACTCTGCTGTGTGGAGGGCATTTATATGCGTTTGCATTTAGAGAAACCTTGATGAGGTGCATGATTGCATGTGCTTCATGCGTGCATACTCATCCGGTTTCATTAGAATCTGCTACCGCTGGCCGTACTGTCGCATCATTGACCAGGTGAATAGATAATGGCCTTTTGATGTGCTTGTTATGTGTGACTTTAATGTCGCCTTTGGTTCCTTATAGAGACATCTCTGATAAAATTTATTAGAAAACTCGATCATGACAAATCTCTGGAAAATGAAATTCTCTGCGGGCATGAGCACTGGCGTCACAGCTTCGCGTAGTCCATACTTCGTTGTGCAGCTAACCGTTGTAGGGTCTCCATCCACCACCCATTCCACCCATTCCACCAGAATACGGCGGTCGCATTCCACCACCCATTCCACCCATTCCACCAGAATACGGCGGTCGCATTCCACCACCCATTCCACCAGAATACGGCGGTCGCATTCCACCACCCAATCCACCCATTCCTCCTCCCCAATACCTCTTCACGCGGATCCTGAAAAAATCGCAACTTTAAGCTTACAATTGTCGGACACTGTTGCATAGATAAAAGGAGTTTTGGACACAATGCCTCAAAAGAGAGTACAGATGGCTAGCGACGACGAATTGGTATGTGCTACATGCATGAAAAAGAAAACAGGAGATACTCTTCAAATTTGAACAGTACCGTCGCTTAAATTTGAAACGTTTTATCGCTCGCGACATAAAAGCCTTCGTTTAAAAACAAAGTATCATAGGAAGAGAATTTCATATGCGATGGATATGTTAGTGTTCCTAATGCTAATTTATTGGGCTGAAGTGATGCTCGATTACGTTACGTGGACCTGCCTGCCCGCTTGATCATCATAACTGGAGCCGTATGAAATTGGGCGCTTCGTACCTACCTTCATGGGCAAGGATAAGTTCTGGCTATCACTCGACAGTCATATCTCATACTCAGCCCTACAGTAAGTCTGTTGAAATTTTTCGTGCCCGCAGTGTAACAATTCTAAGTAAGATTACATAATGTTGCGATTTCGAGGTAACGAAGCATTTCCAGCCGCATTAAAAAAACTGAAATTGAGGCCGGAACAATAGTGGAGTGTTTAAAATGATGAAAGAAATGCTAGTTTCATACCCTTCAGATGGCGATGACGGAATGCCCATAGAGACGGCCGGTGTCAACGTTAGAAACAATGCAAGGAAAGCGACGATGAAAAGCCTCATAATTCTCTGAAGAATTGTGCATTTTTGTGTTATCCAGTCACGTTTACACGTTCCTTGAAAGCGCTTAAGAAAACAACCTAACAGAGGTGCTGAGTGTCCTCCAATAAGCGTCTGGACAATCGCTCGCGAAGAACAATCGCTATCGTAATCTATCGGCATTCATTGAAACAAAAATCTCAAAAGTTTCAACTAAAAGAACGTGATATCGAATTCCACGAAACTATCATGAAGAAACGGGGTATTTTTGTCTCTTATCCGTCCTTATCTACTGACGCCAAGCTAAGGTGAAGTGGTGAACTGTGATGTTATCTTGTCACCGGGATAAGCTGTTGTATCATGAACATGCAAAAATCAGCCCTACAAGATCACGATAGGTTGCCCACTAAGTCCTACAAATTTCTCAAGAACAAAACAATTTCGTAATACTTCCACTTCATTTCTCTCAACAGTGGAATCTAGCTTCAAAAGAGCGGCGATTTTATTCAAATTCCTCACTGCAAATTCTTTGTGCAGTCGTTGACTCCGGAGCATTCAGGACAACTGTTCACCATTGTTCCCACTGCAATTGCAAAATTTCTTGAAGTTCTCCAAATATCATGACAGAGGAGCATTCCAATTATGCAACTCTATCATTCTCAGCTTCGCTTGAAAGCATTCGTTAGAAGGTAATGAAATTTAAAAACACATACCCCGCTACTTGGAAGCAATAATATACAAAAGATAGCGAATAACGCACAAAGTGGAACGGCGCAGTTAATACATTGTCACACCACTTCTAACTTGCCAGTAAACGAAGGGTGTTGACTTCAGCAAGTGCTTAAGGAGTGATTTGAAATGAACTGTTTTCATGCAAAAAAAAACAAAAACCGCCTGCGGGAAAATTGGATAGCATATGCACAAAAAAACAATCACTATTTGGATGCACATCAAAACAACTAGCTAGTGCCGCCCGATCGCGTACTCATGCAAGATGGTTTTTTTTCACCATGTGTATTTGTCAAAGCCACACAAGTTTAGGCAACAGTTCTTCAATAAAAGTTCTACTACAATTGTAGATATCGCAGCACTCTGAACGTCATGGCACACTAGAACTTTCTTTGGCGGAATTTTCACTGCGTTCTACTCTACGCGAGACTATTTATAACACACCAAAGAAATTCAGAAATGCATATGCCGCAAATTGAGAACAATGAAACGAAAAATGATATATGCGATCGGAGGAGGTTGTACAGATTGAATGGCATTAGTGTTCAGTTCATCATCATATTTATAGCATGTTTCTTTATGAAGTAATTCGAATTTGGCAAATACGGTGAGGAAATTATTGAGAAAAAAAGAAATGGTTATGGTCATAAAACAGGAATGTTTATCGAGTGACAATGTTCAAGAAAAATCCACGATTTCGGTGAAAGTTGTGAATCATCGCGAGAGGCTCACTAAATCGTCATAAGTAATGCCCTGGAATTATTCCTTTCTTTCTTTTAATGAATATTTGCCGGTCATCTGTGCAACTGCCTAGAATTGGATGAAAATGAATAGTTGAAATGGCATCATTAAGAACTGGTTACTTCAACTTCACTGTGCGTCTGAATTGGCTCCCGCGAACGTGTACTATGGCTAATGCGATAAATGTAGCCCAAAAGCGATTGCAATAAGAGTATTTTGAAGTTTCCGTTGACATCGGTCATTATTGTTAGCCCTCATTGAAATTTTTGAACTTGAATACTGAAGAGGCCCCACTTACGTAATATGCGCCTCGTTCTTCACAAAGCCATCAAAATGTTTCGGGAAAATGAGAGAAAACGTTCATTCATGACTATGTTATCTTTTCCATTTCAGCGAAATGAAGGTTCCACATTTTTATCAGGGTCTACACAAGGCAGTGCCATCAACTGCAATAAAAATTCCTGCGATCTTCAGCCGCAACAGCTTTTTCCTTGAAAAACTGGCTGCTTCGGCGAGAAGAACATTGCTGCTTTGACAACGAATAATTTGGCCAATTGACTCAGGTGATTTCATTATTAATCAGGCCGCCTGAAGAAGGTCGTGAATTCTCTACTATTGCAGCAGCTGCTGTCAGTGACTGATACCGAAAAGTGTGACACAGAATCACTGAGAGGAATAACGTCGTTATAGACAGTCGGAATTCGACGAAAGTTGGCTGTTTTTTTTTTGCGGTGGCCATATCAGTGGTATTCCATTATGTGTCTCACTTTAGCCTAGGGTTTAGCATAGACCGGTGAAACGTGATCAATGATTTTCCGACGCATCTGAAACAATCGTTTAGAATGTGTTGGGAGATCATTTCTACATTATGAAGCAGTGGAAATGTGACATCGTTTTGTTGCGTGTCTCCTCGTGAATGCCGATTTTCGCAGGGGGATTCCATTTTCGCAGAGGGAAACGCATCTGGAAATTACAAACGGTCACAGCCCAACATTGCTGTTTAGCAGTGTACCGATTTTTCTATAAGAGGACTCATATGCGTTTTTCCTCAACGTACTATCACCCGAATGAAACTTCATCTAATCGCAAAATTCATAACAAGTTGCGAACTTCCGCACTCAGCTAGCATTTGTTCGAGCGAAATTATGCTCCAACCAACTCGAACTCATGACCGATTCGGTTGAATCTTGATCGGACTTTTTGTGAAATTTGATGAGTAATGAGATGATCGCAAAATCAGCATTCCCTCCTGGTGTGGGGATCCTACAGAATTCAATTTCTGCATTCACACAGTTCGATTTTTTTATGAAATTTCCAACTGTTGGATAGTGGTATGTCAGAGGCACAATACTTTTTCATTTTCGTTTCATTTCAGTTGTGGTTGACCCCACTTTGATGGAAGTACACAGCTGAAACAAACTGTAGCAATGTAATGCTCGCCGCTTCGTCAACCGCTGCATTCTCAATGTTCAGCTCTATAAGTATCATCAAGCTCTTCGTTTGCGGCTGACACAGATGATGAAACTTTTATTGAGTAAGTCGAGCATCGCAGATTCGTCAGGAATTCATTTTATTCTTGGTGTGGTCAGCCATTTCGTGACTTTAAGCATCCTGGTTCACATAATACGAGGGCTCCGGGACGTCTATAGAGCGCCCAACCTTCCCATCCCAGCCATCCCACCCATTCCACCACCGGGCGCCGGCGGAAGCGGCGGAGGCCGCATTCTACGACCCCACCCTCCCATCCCTCCCATGCCACCCATCCCACCCATTCTACCCATTCCACCCATCCCCCCGATTTCACTACGGAGCAGTGGCGGAAGCGGCGGACCTCGCATTCCACCACCCCATCCACCCATTCCTCCAATTCCACCCAGCCCACCCATTCCGCGCATCCCACCTATTTCACCCATCCCGCTGCGGGGCGCTGGCGGAAGCGGCGGAGGCCGCATTCTACGACCCCATCCTCCGATTCCTCCAATCCCGCCCATCCCACCCATTCCAACCGACCATCGCTTCATGCGGAAGCTGAAATAATATCAATTCTAGTCTTGCACTGGCCTGAAGTCGCTGCACAAATGGTCCACTTTTTGTGGCAAACGAAGCGGACGAACGTATTAACCGTCTTGCGCTATAGGGGCTTCCCTTCGGAATGGAAGTAGCGTTTCACTGTCGCAGGACAACTGAAGTCTTCTGAAGACCAAAGCCCCAAGTGAAGAGAAGGTCTGTGTGCGATGGACATGCAAAGGTTATCATCATGCAGTGCTGCTCTTATGGCGTTCGAACAATTTATTTGCGTATGTGGCCATGTAGCCTAACTCGAAAATTACCGAAATCGGAAACACAAAGTTGCGTGGGTGAATCTGGCCCACTCAGGAAACCTTCTGTTTGACTCGTCAGTTTCACAAAGTGTTAGCGACGTTTCAATGAGTCTAAACTTTACTCGCAAAGCTCTAAGCAACGCTATAGCAGGGCTTGCAAAGGGCAGTCTTCTGCAGTGGATTTGAGCGCTAGTCACTTCTGTGAGTAGAATAATTCCGACATGGAAAATAATTTCACATGTAATAGTACAGTACCCACCGTCATAAGCAACGAAACGTTTTCATTGTCATGTAACAGTCCAGTGTCATCTCGAAGGATGTTAAATAACTCTGTCGGGAATTACATGAAGGAAATCTGATGCATCTCAAAATCGGAGTCCATAAGAATGCACTTAATAACAGGCTACGCATATCTTCTAATTTCGTCAGTATATTTCATCTTTTGAATAAAATAAAATTCAGTATAATTTCATACCTTCCAGTTCGTGCTGACGGAAGACGCGTACTGATTGCTTGAGCGATCACTAGCAAAACAGCATAGAAAACAACGATGAAAGGCTTCATGATTTTCTAAAATAACTAGGTGAACGCTACACATCTTACGGAATGTCTGCAGAACAACGAAAAAAGAACGCAGGAAGAGTGTCGAATGTCCGCTAAAATGCATCCCAACAGCGATGCTTGAAGGACCTCAACGTAGTGCTTTTCATCTTAACAGGGATATGGAAATGATCCACTGATAAAAACAACCTTCTCAAATCGTCAAGAGCTGTCAGGAATTGCCAGTCTATTCTGATAGCACCAGCAGCAATTAAGCTACGATGCGCTTTGTTAGAAGTAATGTTTCGTGCTAATAGTAACTTCTCTGCGCTATTACCATAGTTGAGGAGATGCTGCAGTTTATAAACTTAATAGATGCTACAATCGGCCACATAAGAATGCTGCAACGGCTTACCCCTGTATCTTCACAGATCTGATGAGGAAGGAAATTTTCCTCACAACTTCACAATACTTCCCGAAGGTATCGCTCACCAATAAAAACAAAAAATCGATTTCAGTAAAATTCCTAGTTGAGCACTCTATGCGCGGCCACATACGATGAAGTATTATTCAAGTATATAACTGCAGTTATATTCATCGCTCGTTAATACAACTGATGTTGTATTAAAGAGCGATGAATGCTTCGAGTGTCATTAATTAGCAGCATCCCGTTGCGGAACTATGCCCGTCACCACAGAGCATGAAAAATCTCATTACGCTAAGACAAAACTAACGAGTGCTAGGACCCTACTTGGAAAGACAGAAAATGAAAACGGAGCAATGAATTTGCGCTATGACAAACTGTTTATAACCAGTTTTTATATAGAAGACGTTGATTTAAGCAGACCTGTGAAGGAAAGTATCAATGAAAACCGTTTTAATCACCTTACAGGGAAGCGCCTCAGGCAAAATGTGATAAAATATGCGAAACTACGTCAATCCTTGATAGCGATTACAGAAAATTGTCGACAATAAAGCGCATGGTCCCTTATTTCAGGCACTCGAATCTATCCATATGGGTGAAAGTAGGTGAATAAGTAAGGTGAAGTAAGGTGCTGCACATAAGTCTGCGCCGTAAGGAAAGCAAATAGCTAAAATGACAATAACAATATTTCCACTTATTACAATCTCATCATGTGTTCAAGCAATCAGGTTATTCGCATAGCGTTACTTGCTCGACATTTTCCTGTCCCACCGGTGATAGCAACCAATTGAACAAGACGAGTGGTTATCAACGCCGACGCAAAAACTACCGGAAATTGTGCCATAAAGGGTATGCACATGTCTCTGCTTTAATTAATGAGTTTTCTTGCACTTCTAACGACCCATCGAAACTTTCCCTGCTACAAGTATTTCCACAGAAATGTGAAACCGCTTGATAGGCTACAAATGTAGAACATAACGTGTTTACGCTCAGAGTAACGCAATGTAGCTATCTTTCTTCGTCTCCACCAGTTCACATAGTATAGTTAGCAATTTCTTGAAAACTCTTATTTGCGCAAAGCAAAACAAGTGCCTACATTGTTTTTTCTTCCGAAAATATCGCTACTTCTTCCAAGCCCTTATTCGTTGCTCCTGTGAACCGAATCTTTCAAGCGTTTCACTGTTACCATAATACTCTGCGAGGAGAATAGGGAACGTCGAGTATGCGCACTCGTAAATATTTGTAAAAATATTGGCGAAAACGGTTCTGCACCCGGAGTCTTCACCTGCGATTTGCTGTCTCTTTGAATCAGTATCGACCGTAATTGTGCTTTGATTTCTATCTATCGAGTGTGCAAATCGTATTCTGAAGAATACGTGAGCTTATTTTGCCGTTTATGCATCGTGAACCATGCAACAGTGGAAGTTGATGGCACAGGACGTTGTTTGCCTATTGCGAAGAGACTAAACAAATCATTAAAAATTCCAAAAGATTTTCTAAAAAGTGCCGCTCTTTTTAACATCGCTCAATGTTATACTCGCTCTGGTTTTGCTGATGCTCTGTTCTTTGCTTTCAGTATTTTCATAGCAGAAGGCTTCTCAAGCAGGGATCTTGCAAGCATCTGTTTTGAATTTTGTACTTGCATCGCAGAAGTCATCTGATTACTGAGCATTCCTCACATTTTAGAAGCCTTGGTATGTTGCGAAATTTGGTGGTTACGTGTAAGATGTATAGTGCATTAGGCCAAACGAATTACTTCTATAGTTGTTCTTGCAACTACTCATGATCGTTTATACTAATTCCCTTTCATTCCCTTTTCGCTGAGTCCAAGATTTCATGTGATCGTAAGATGTGAAATTGGCTGCTGAAAATATTTTCCAAAATTCTCTAGACAGTATGAGTTGAGTGAAGTTGTTTTAGAATGAGTCTACTACGGTCTACTACATGATACTTCAACGCCAATTGAGTTTTTCGCAAAAAGTAAATCGATGAGGGTTTAGCTACGAGAAACACGTCACCCAATAAAAAATTTTCTAATGAATTTTACGACGATAGGCGTTCCGTTCCATTCGTATAGAATAAAATTTTTATTAATATAATTAATTACATGCCTATACGAAAACAAAGAAGCAGTTATAAGATCGGCAATCATTGAAGTAGTCGTTGTTACAATTAGCGTCCCCATGGCCTTGCCACACCATACCATGGACGATGATAGCCGCCATAATAGGGTGGATGATAGTGGGGATAAGGAGGATGATAACGCGGTGGATAAGGCGCCCTCTTCACACGATAGCTGAAAATAAAAATTGCACTGATATAACGGTGTGCTGCGTAGATGTCCTATAAATGTCCAATTTTTCTGTCTGCCATTGTGAGTGTCTGCCGCGTTTTTTTGGACGACTTCTATATTCTGCAGCTTTCTAAATTTAGCTAATTCAACGTAACTTTAAACTCCTGAAGTATAAAGCGACAGCACGTCTCAAAAAATTGTGAAGTATTGAAGTTGTGCGGACAACCATTTGATGTTACTCAACTTCGGTCAAACTATCGTGACAGGAGGCAAACCAATGTCGCTGATAGTCATCACCGTAGGGTTTTAATCTGTACTATCTTTCTGTTTTGGTCTACAAAGACTTCTAAGCATTATTGCTATATTCATCACATGTTTAGGTATGCAAGTCTTCTAAAAATTGCTGAGTTCTTTTCTAACAATTGATTTTTTCATGGACTGAGAAAATGCATGAGGCATGTGATGGGAAAGCGATTCATCCAACGAGGATCCTCAAGGGATTGTTGTTTCTCAGATATATTAAAGTGGTGCAGAAATTTGTGGTCCTTGTGATCTACGGTTCTGCGCCATTTCCCACAATTAGACAAATCCGAGTGGAGTGCTGTGGTACATAAAGTTTCTCGAATGTAAGTGCTTCTTAAGAATAGTCAGCCAAACCGAGCGATATTTGTGTTCTTGTATGACTGAGAAATATGATATGACGTGATCAACATGGTTACTTAATTGCTGAAATATCTGCACCAACATCACGGAACATAGTTATGGCGGCTTCCGGCGTACAAATAGAACACTTTAAATACAGAATATGGAAGACGCTTTTTGTGATTAACAGGTCGGCTCAACTGTCAACACATCTTCTCGACATAGTCATTAGAAAGAATTTAATGGACTGTCTAGCGCTCCCAAAATAGAGGAACGAAACTCCCTAAACCTCAACATTGTGGGCACCAATGTAACGATGAAGGGCAAAAAAAACTGTGGGATTTTAGATTTGGAGTCCAATCAAACAGAATAAATGTGCGGTATGAGGCAAGAAGGGGTTAAAGAGGCTCAATCTTTTCATTTTTCTTCTAATTTTTGTGCACATTTTCGGTGCAGAGGAACACTTTGAAACCTAAACTTACCACTGGAAGAGGAGCTGCTCTCCGATCCATATAAACCCTTGCTTACTTCTCCCTCATCCTTTCCGGAAGTGCGGTCATGAGTATCATGAGTATGCGCAATTGCGGTTCAGGATTCAACAAAATGTGATCATGCAAAAGTAAGAAATCCTACCTTTCAAGTGACATCGGTGAAATGCCGGCACTAATGAGCTGAGCCAATGCCAGGAATGTAACAACGAAGAGAACTGTGAAAAACTTCATTTTCTTTTTCTGAAACAAAGCTGAGAGTGAATGATGTCGATTAGAGCAACACGCGAGAAAAAAACCGCATTAACATGAAGCCGTTGTCTGTTAGCCTCAGAAAAGTTTAGCTGTATTCTTTGTTAGCACTTCATATGCGGCATTTCGTTTATGTTATATGAATTCAAGCCAACAGTAGAAATAACTTATATGCGAAACATAGGTGCAACCTTCATCCGTTCCTTCACGTCCCAGTGGAAGGTTATGAATAAAATTTGATTGCCATTTCTGAGATATTCAAGTGATACCGCTGACTTTTTTTTTCTCTTTCAAAAAAAGGAGAGCATTTTCTCTGACTTAGCAACGTTGAAGTGAGCAACCTTACTGGAATTCATGTAGGCGTGATCTCTAGTTGTTAGCATAAAATAGGAGCATATCTGTTCGTGAATCCCCTAATATAGTGTAAATATGATAGCAATTTAGCTATTTACATACATATAAGGGCGCTGAAGTTCCTAACTCCTAATACGAGTGAAACAATATTAAGACTGAAAAATTGCAAACGTTAAAAGTCTATCGCCTTCAACGGACAGATCTTCATTTCGATGAACTATTTATAGTGAGTATCGGTAACAACGCCCTTGAGTGTGATGAATCTGTTGAGTAAATATGTTCAAAGAAATTCTTTTTTTATTCGAGGGTACAGAAAGGAAAAGAATCGGCAGAACATTATCGGAGAACATAAAATTGCGAACAAAAACGCAAATGACGTCAGTAACTTCTTGCAAAACGAGTTATTCGTTGCCTTCATCTTCGCTATTCCATCACATCTGTTTAAAGTGCACCTCATCTAAACAGTTGAAGTTAATTTTTAACGAATACACATTCGTAGGTGCCTGTTCGAAGAATCAATTTCAATCGCTGTTTTAAGTTGAAGAGGGGAAGGTTAACTGCGGGTAAGAGAAATTAATAGGTGGTCTAAACCTTCAGAAAAAAATATTGCCAAAGATTTCGCGCAATTGCTTAAACGTCGTGGGTGTCGTTTTTGACTCAAGCTTCTACAAAAACTTTCACATAAACATCGGGCATGTCATACGGAGATTCCTGACTGCAGTGGCAAATAAAAGTGCCTTCTGTGATTCACTCCACCATAACATGATGATGACTTGTTCTATGGGAGCTGAAGAAACTACTTTATGCTTATGAATGCACACTTCAACTACTTTGTTCTCAGCAAGTGCAAAATATAAAACAGGAAACAGTGGAGAGCGTGCTAAATGTATGGAAAATTATGCATTTCTATACCTTTGGAACTTTACTATGAAACAGACGTTTTCTTGCTCGAGGACAAGAACTCAGGGATCTTTTATACGGCTTTGCACCGTCAACTCCGTAGCAAGCTTTCGAAAATGAACCAGCACCAACACAGATTATGATGCTAAGGGTCATCGCTGAGCAAGTCACGTTCTGCAGAGCAACTGCACAGGAAGTCGACGACCTCTGTCCAGGTTAAGTGACGATTCTCTCATTGATCTGCAAGAATTAGGTTGCACTTTCGCGAGAGAAATGGTGCATTTTTTAAGGCAATCGCGGAGCGGAACCACCTTACTGCAGTTAAATGTAAATTACCTTAAAATACAATTAAATAAAAATGTAAAGTTATAGCTACTGCTTCGTACAGCTTATCAGCATCACTCAAATTTTCTTTAGGCTTTGTGCTGTTTTAGTTGCGGATGACAGGTCGAGCAAGAACTTCTCGATCGAACAGAGTTAAAAGGTCGTAGGTATAGGAATTCATTTCGAAAGCAGAAAAATAAAGGGACGGTCGTGCACAAGAATAACGATTGAAGATTCAGGGCATTGATTGCACAAATTTGGTGGGGAGGACATGGCGGAAACTTATAGTGGCGGCAGGTTAGCAGCTTGAAAATCCGAGTTCCTTCCTCGTTGTCTGTTTCCACGCTCATTATTTGCCGAAGCGGTATCCATAGCTTCCTTATGCAATTTGCGCTAATTGTTAATAAAGCAAAGGGGGATATGCCTCCTCCTGATCTTCGAAGAAGGTTTCGAATGCTACGACGATCCACGACAATAACTAGAGGACCTTCTGCACTTCGAACGATGTGTCTCGCAATAATCTCCTGTTGACAGCAGAAACTTTAGCCTTTCTGCACATAAGAAAATTTACACTTTTCTGCGGAGAATTTCCGTTTTCAATGTCGGATGAACGTTCATATCGAACTGTTCATATTTGTGTCCATACTGCGGCGTCTTATTCCTTTGCGACTTTGATAGACTGCGTACTTTTTAAGTAAAAGCTTTCAAGTATTCTATCTTTTAGTGATCTTTAATTTCATCTCACTCTCACATACGATTGTCATATATTAATGCATTTTTGTAGAAAAATCGATTTTACGTGAAAATTACAGATGGCTGTCTGCTGGTAGACAACGTAAAAATAAGAGAGAATTTCTTATTCATATGCTTGATAAATAAGTAGTTTTGAATGTGTTGTATGCATTTTCTCGTGGTAGAGCATATGCGAAATGATACTTTAAAACATATGGAAATTGATAATATTTAGACTGATAACATTTGAAGCACTTAACATATCGCGATGCAAGTTGAGAGCCGAAATGGCAATAAAGTTTCGCTAATCCAGTTGTTGCGCTGAGGACTGAAATATTGAAATGCAATGTGCACTAAATGAACATCAAAAAGCTCTCACTTTCAATAGCAGAGCAATGGATAGGCATTTACGCTAGGGGAATGGTTTCTTTGAAGTTGATAATATGCTCTGCTAAGTTGGAGAGCTAAGGTAGTGAATTCAGTAAGTTTGGGACCACTATCATTTTCACCAACAGCTTTCAAGTATGAGGCGTTATTCGGTGAAACTTGAGTACACATGTGCCCGACCAACAACTCATTTTTCACATGAAAGGAACCAAACGTATTCTAGCCTGTCTTTGTGTTCCTCGTATGTAATATTAAGAAGTGGATACTATTGAAGGTGCAGAAATAAAGCTAAAGTAAAGCGCTCAGAAGGTATTACGCTCATCGGTGAATGCAAGTAGTATACGTAGAGATATATTGTTTGTAATTGCAATCGCCGACTGTTAAAAAAGCCCTTGCAGTCCAGGAATAACCTTCTTCTGCAGCATAAGTAATCCCAGCTCCAGTGATGTCATGTGTTCCGCACGTATGTATACCCTCAGTATGTATACCCATGAATTATTCACGTTATCTGTTGATGTCACGTCATTCTAGTATTCTTTCTTTTCTGCAATAAATGTTCTCGCCTTCTGGTCTCGGAAATCTTTTTCGCAATTGCTCCCTGTATATTCCCTGTCAAGTCACGTGCAAAGTTCCCCCGATACTTGTGCATAGTACCTTCTTTTGATATTGAGTGCGATCTTGCGACCATCGGTTTGTGACTTTTCTCTGCACTGCCATTATGTTGTGGCGATCAGTCACTGCTTCACAGATGTGCACACAGAGCGGAGAATATAGGAACATTGCAATTGAATTTTTTTTTGTTCATCTCTTCATTTGGCCTATCAAGTAAATATAACCACTTATTGTTCCAATTCGTCACTTCAATCCAGGTAAAGTGTTGGTCATCACAGCTCATGTTTCTTAAATGTTCAAAAGAAGATGGAAGGGTGAGAACAAGGTTTCTGTTTGACACAAACTATAAACTTCTCTCATGAGACGTCATTCTTTATTTCATATTCGACGTCACCAATTGTTGAAAAATGTATCTTTATGATAATGCCAAAGAAGTGCAAGAAATTCGATCTCCAAAAGGCTCCTTGGCGAATGCCGTTCCGTGATTTAAGGAGTATGACGCATTCCACTTCAGCCGCACCAACAACGCAGTGACCCCGATCACCTGTGAAGGATCTTGCAAATCCTTTAAAAAAATGAATGAGCACGAATCTTTGCCAGCGGGATTAACATAAAATGTGCTTTCACCAATTGTGGCAATCGGCATTGGCGTGCGAATTTGGGAGTAGATAGTGCCACAATTTCGTTTCCTTGTACTTTTCGTTTTTCTTCACCTTGCGTTCAGTAACGAAAGTCTTATTGAGAAGAATGTTTTTCCCAGAACCGAATAACTCTCAAATGAACTTTTAGCCCTCTATTTTAACTCAAGTGCCGATTTCTAACTCATGCAAACGACGACGAGTGTCTAAGAGTTTAGAGAAGCTCTTATGATAGGCAAATATAAATTTTTCTTCTGCTTCTGAAGTTCCTTAAGTCACGAAATTTGATCAATATAGCCCGCCGATTTCCTCATAATACTGTGAAAGTATTTCTCATTCTGTCGTATGCAGTATGCCCACGGTACAGCTCTCTTGTGCAGATCGCTGCGGCGCTATCATTTCAAGTCCCCAATTTTCCTTCCTCCAAATGAGCCACCCTATCACCCCCATATAGGTTGTTTTATCCATATCTCCTCTTCTCTTTCCTATATCAGAACACAGTGCGCATATTTTCTCAATTACCAATGTTCAAATGAAAAAGGGAATAACTATGGTAGTATTTGGGCAAAGGAAGCACCACATTAGTTGCGTGCAGACGTTAGGAGAGGCGATGATTTTGAAGGAGCTATGATTCTGATGCCACAAAATGCCGCATTTCTTCCCGTGATTTTGCCTCCTAAAAAAATGCCGAAGAAAGATGAAAAGTTAAACACGCCGACTGCGCTATCGTATTTGCCCTTCATTTCCGTACCGTTTTCACGTTCGATGGCAAAGAGTAACGTTCAGTGCGTGTTCAACTGCACCGTTTTGCAAAAGTGTCCCTATCACCTTCTTATTTCGTGCACGGAATCTTCCGTGTAGGACAGAAGTATGAAATGCTTACCGAGGCGAAGTCCAACCTTTCGGTAAGTCGATTTGTTCATACGAAGTGCCCGATAGGAAAGTTATGAGATGGATGCCTAAGCACATTGAAAGGTATTCCACGTAGGGTTCTAGTAAGCCTCAGAAGAAGTCACTGAATAATCAGCAATGTGCATCGTTTGGAGCGTTCTGCGACACAGGAGAGAGAAAAGTTTGCGGGAAAAGGTTTAAAAAAAAAATTTGCGCGGCGATGACAGCAGAAACCAAGCGAACATGAGAAGAATCGACAGCGAATGCGAATGGCTTCTTATTGACGTGGTTGAGTTATATAAAGAATTCAACTTTAGGAATTATATGCGTACCCCTCGGGAGTAGTCAAACGCGAAGAAACTCAGATCACAATTTTTGCGGAGTGCTTGCGGCTTATTCTACGAGGGGAATTTGTTTTTCATACTTTTGTTATTAGTGATGGGTATATATTAGATATTCCACATATGTTGCTTATTGCGTTTTTTCATCCTCACGAACATTCCTTCTGATCCGTTTTCACTAATTCATTCTTGACTCGATTCCTTCTCTCGCAAGTAACACAATACTTTGTCGTTCGAAATTAGGACTCATTGCTGCTTGTTCCCGTAATACTACGTAGAAATATTACATCACGCTCTTATAAAACAATATGCTCTTTCCCTGTACCTCGCTCTTATCACTGCATTTTTTCAAATCGATATGCTACCTCCTAATTCTTAGGCGTATTGTTTCGTCTCATTTTTAGCGATCCTTTGCACGGCGATATACGATTGGAGTTTTATCAGAGCCGTTTCTTCACGGCTAATGGTGACATTCGAAAACGATATCTTACTGCACTTGAGGAGAATCAAATGCTCGGTGAGCAAAGATGTGAACTGAGTTTTTTGACCTATAATGCCTCTTGCATTCTGTCACAGCCACTGCTGTCCAACCGAAAATAGCAATCGCTGTTGCATTGTTTGAACGAAGAAGAAGGCAATATTTGACCTTGTTTGCTTGTCGCACTTGAGAACCGCTTCCGCTCCCGAAGTTATGATAGCATTTTCATCGTTCAGACATATTCGTTTGGTACTACTCCGGCAACACCTACTCGTGTTCGCAGAGATTTCCACTGATGCTTTAAAATCTTCGCGTACAGATGATTCTATGTCTCCTGCTGTAAAATGAGTTTCTAGGGACATCCACGTTTCCGCATTTTGTGCTATCTCTTTCATGTTGAGGTAGCTTTTATTCGTTTGTTGAAAGCGAACGTTATTTGCGAGCCTACTTAATTACCAAAAAGCATCGATGAGACCAATTAATGTGGGGCGCAAAAAATAGAGGCCGTTCATGTAAAAGTGCTTCTACGAACGCTTTCTATGGGTAAGTGGGATGGAAAAACTGATGGAGGACATTTCTCGCTGGACGGCAAATTTTTTTTTCTCTCGCGACTCCTTTTAGACGTTTTTATACCATTTTTCACATCGGATGTTATTATATTCGCGGTGCTCAACAATTTTCCTTAGGTACGACTGTCCTAACGTTTCGTCTGTTGTGCTATACCCATCCTGTTCGTCTCCATAAACGCTCGGAACATTGACCAGTTCGAAGGCGAATGGATCTGCGATCTATAATTTTTATCCTTAAGTTGAAATCCTAGCTTGGATTGTGCGCGACGTTGTTCCCATCATGACGCATGCAAGAGCTTATTTTCAATATTTGAGCTCTGGTTCAATAATACCGTCTCCAATGTTCCGGCTGTCACAACCGCCGCAGTTGGAAAGTAGGAAAACGAGTGGCAGATGAACTAATATTGTGTGCCGTTCTGTATTTCATGGTTAGAGATCAACCAGAGAGTCCCATAAACTATCACAGAATAGTTACACATTTATGTCAAAAATTAAAATTTGGTTATCCTGAGCAACTGTGCAGCTGTTGTGCAATAGATTCTTTTTTTCTCGCGATCTGAATGTGCCTTCTATGGCGACTGGATTTAAATTCTGATAGAGGTGGATATGCAATCGCACCTCTACATCGACAGATACACAAGGTGGTCAACTTTCCTTTGCTCATGCATATATGCGGAGGCATTCCAACTGCATGCACTCTAATGATCGCAGGATCCGTTTCCGTGGAAATTGCCATCATAGGCCTTGCATAATGTTGTTTTCATTCAGTGATCATGAAACGCCTTGTCCTATTTGTGATGGTGCTCGTCTTGGCAGCATTTCTGGAGAAGACTTATGCAGCCGATGCAAGTCCACATGAAGAGCCAATAGCACCACGAAGGTATGTTATTTTTGCTGCGTGGGAATTCGTTTTTGTTTTCTCTTGCGCTAGCATTTTGGCTTCCGAGCGTGACGTCGTTTCTCAGTGTTCTACTAGCCAGAGAAGCAGCTGTAAAAAAAACTCTCCAACTTCTGTAAGAGGAAGAAATGTGTCATTCTGGACTTCCACAACCTGCAGCGCGGACGATGGCAACGGTAACTTCCATGAATTGTGACTTGCTGAATGACCACCGCAAATGTCTTTTTAGATCCAGGAGAGTTTTTGCGTGGGCGAATACAGTCAATTTTAATAGAACCGTTTCAGTTGTAATAAACAAAGTAGTGCTTTGCAGCGCACGAATAAAGCGGTACTACTATTATCCGCCGAGATATTATGGATATGGCTGGAGACCGTTCTACTATGGCAACGCAGGATGGCATATGCGAAGGTGGTGGGCGATGCAAGGAGGTCCTCCGAACTTTCCACGCCCATACGGAGCTTAGATGCACGTAGACAATGAGCTTGAACACTCTCAGTGAACGTTTATTATCTTAGCCTTTCACTGTGAACGTTTCAATTGTGCATATTATGTCCATGTGAGCAATCGCTATTGAAAACAGCTCACTTTCCTTGGAAATGTTCTGGGAAATCATCTCCTGACATTTCTAACTTTACTAACGATCGAATTGCGTTAAACCGTTCATGCAAACATCTGAAGTTCAACACATCCAACCATAAAGCATATTCAAAACCGCCTAATTATAGCAGTTCTATTCGGCATTTCATGCAAACTTGTTGGCTCACAAGTAGGTGGGCGTTCGATAACGAGAAGTTCAAACTTTGCGCTTACATGAAAGTTAATAGAAGCAGATAACAACGCTTTCACACAACGGTCTAACACGAGGTGAATTGAAGTTTAGGAAACCTTCACATCGCGAGATCGAAAACAATGCAGAAATGTTCGTTGCAGTAGGTTGAATGTACGCATGAACCACGCTGTTTACCGTCTTCCGCTGAGGAGATATAGCGGGAAATAGGAATAGGCACTTGCGTAAATAGCTTTTCCCTTTCGTCGGCGTTTTTATAAGGCAACGTTATGCAACCAAATAAAGCATCTAATGACATCAGAGCTAAAGCTTGCTTAAATTCAGCAACTTTCCTGACATGTGGACGCTTTTTTTTTGGTGTTTTCATGTCCCAGATGGTGACAGAAATATTCCTTCTTTCACTTCACATTTCGACATGAAGAAATATATGCACATTCTATCATGATATGTGGAAAAAAAGAGAGGAAATTATGTAAATGTTACCCGTATAGCGGAGGTGGAGTGGCCCATTGAAACAAAGTGAAATTGCATATACGAATTTATAAAGGCAGAGAGATCCGAAGCGAACAGCTGCAGCATGATGCAGAAAAAAGGAATATCTTTTCACAGTATCATTATGACGCTCATTGAAACCACGAACATATGAGGCGTAAACTTGTTTTAAGCGTCATATTTTTAACTGCATTTGATTCAAAGTGTGACCGTACTAAATGAGATTTTGCTGCTGTTGATTGTGTCCTTCAATCTTCTCCATGGTAAGACCAAGGTTCATAGTAAAAAGCTATTCAGCCTTTTCTATTCCTCCACTTGAATGAGCAACTAAGCGCGTTTAATTGGATAGATATACGGGAAGATCTCAGGAAGATTTCAGATCACCTTCGCACATCAATGATCATACGAATGAATTGTTGCCTTTTTTGCGCTAGAAGTCATAGAGATATGTGGTTTCACGGGGATGAACTCATCGAGCTTTCAGAGTTTGCAGCTTCGTAAAACGTGGACAGGTTCCGCCTTTTCTTTAGCACGATGATTTCTTGAACCCCTTTTTCGCACTTATCATCCTCTCGGGAGGTCAATAGCTGATGGGTGGACCGCAAGTTCTGACTGGCAAAGTTCCGCTTGTAAGCATCGTGCGACAGCCGAAATCATTATTTCCGCCGCAATTTCTACAGGTGATTGCGTAATGCCAGAAATAACTGATAAAAGTCAGGTGAAGGGAGACGACGCAAATAAATGAAGTAGATTTCTCTGTTTTTGAGTTGGTGAACAAAGGCTGATTCCCTCAAATGGAAAAACGCGCATTTAATGGCGACAATTTCTTATACATACTTTCATTCATCCATTCCGTTCCATACATGGGAAATCTTCCATCGGCGGTCTCACTAATTTCGCCATCTCTGCAGCATCCTCATTGATCATTTGCGGAAAGGCATTCCCGAAGAAGGCCTTGAAAGATGGAACGTTGATCATTTCTTCAGTATTGCTTTGTAGGGATAGCTCAGTTTTTGAGACGATTACGTTAAAAATAGAAAGAAAAACAATGACGCCGATGAGAAAGATTTGTGGTTTGTGTCACGTATAAAACTGGTTACTTTCCACATAAAGAAATGCCACCAACTGATTCGTCTGCCGAGTGGAACATTCAGGGAGTGGAAATTGCGATCGTGAATGCTTTCAAAGGTTCTCAAAGATGAATTAAAAGACTCTCTGGAACTCGGTGCCACCGATGGATAGTGTGAAGAAATAAGCGGAAAATCAGTATACTTCCTGTCCTTTTGCCTTTTCAGCAAGTACTTTGCATTCTTACGGCGGAAGTTGCCACTCTTCGCTCATTGCCACCTCAGCGATAAGTAAACTACCTTTTTTTTTTAAATGGATGAATGCCGTCGAATCAGTGAACAAACGACTATCTTTTTTTGAGACCCAAATTTGTCCTGCATTAGTCATTGTTTACTTGAAAACAACGTATTGAATTTCATTTCACGAAAAATTAGTTTACAATGAATATTGCTCTAAATATCTGTGCATATTTGATTTAAGAATGAGGAATTCGAACATACTGAAGGGCCATGCTTCGTATCGGTCATATCATACAGCATGTCACTCATTTGCTTTCCAATTTTCGAAGTCTTTTTCTTTTTGAAAACTCATCAAGGTAAATGGTATTGAGTGTCCCAACTTCCTCAAACGTACCCAACTATTTCCTGGCAGGTTTCGCCATTTCTTTTTTCATATAATTCTTTTCATCCTCTTTAGCGACCATTCATAAGGAATCGTTGCGTGCGGATCCGCCGACTATTTCAAATTCTTCCTTTATTATAAGCATAGTTGGCAATTGAACGAATAATGTCCCCGTGGCAGTTGATAACCAGATTTATTTATCCGTTTAGCGGTGTTGGCAAATTCTTGTTAAACCGATGGTTCAGCGCTAACGAGAGTTGAGATTTCAGATTCACCACCACAGTACAAACTTCATTTGCCGTTGCAGACGTTATTCCGCGATCAAGCGCGTCGTCCATATCCCTTGACTTTCATGCATTTCTCTCTCTGCGGAATCGCTCATGGACTATTTTAAAATCTTCTGTTTGTATTTTAAAAGCAAACGACTGCTATTCTGCATAGTCATAGTATAGCTGCTCCTCACCAGTTCTCTCCACTCAATGTTTTCGACTCTCCCAAAGCGTCAGCGAACTTGCAGCCTAGCCTCAGATGGTCAAAAGATCACCATAATTTCGAGGAATCATACGTCTTATGCGCGAAAGACTTCTTAAATGAGGCTGGTACCGAAAAGCGCTGGTAACTGAATTTGTAAAAATTCTCCCACCCGTCCGCTGTCTGCCCTTCTCCCACTAAGTTCTGCAGGTTCTTCAAATCCACGGTCGCCGCTGTCTCCTCATCGACGAAACATTTTCAGAAGCAAGACCTCAATCGCAGCAAAGCAGTAGGCTACGCAGTAATTTATGAATCACATGCACGAAGCACACGAAATGTAATGCTACTAAATACTCGCACGCACCAGGAATTCAATGAGCGAAACGGAAATAGCATGGCTGATGCGATGTCGTCAATCATCTAAGAGTTGAAAATTTCACAGATATCACGCATCTCTAGTTGTGAATGCATTAAAAACAGATCGTTACTCCCAATTCCGCCTCAAGTTGCCCGTATTCCCTTGTAGTTCCCCAAATTTCTTACTCCTCGCTTATATCTCCGCGAAATGCTACCATTAGGTGACTCGCAATTACAGCTTAAACCTCTCTGCATAAAAATCCTAAGCGAAGCTTTTATTTGTACAATAATCACCATAGTAAAAAAGTTGCATGTGAATATATAGCGTTAAACTAAATACAGTGCTGCTCTTATAAAAGTCGTATGAACAAATGATGTCAAATATATGTCCGGACAGCGACAATGCTCATTTTTTTCCCCATCCTCCATATGGCGGATACCATGGTCCTCCATATCCATACCATCGACGCCTCCAATATGGACGACGCCATCCACCCCACCATTGACGTTTCACACGAGAACTGAAATACATTTCAAACTGAGTTATCCTACGGACACAAATCCATTTGAGCGTGGAATCTGCATAAGAAACCTCTCGAAATAAGTTAGTATGGAAAAAATTTTACCTGTTTAAAGAAGTGATGGTAAAATTGTGCCGCACAGACCATACGATGGAATGGCACTCGGAAGTATAACAAACGTCTAAACTTGCCTCTTGGGGTTACCTGGTTATTGAATAGCGGTTACGGAATAAATGTTGGCGCCGCATCCGAGATTATCCAACACTTCAGATCACATCCAGAGATTTTTTGGTAAAAGTGCCTATGATGCTGAAGGATCACTATAGCTTCCACTTCCATATCAACTGCATTCATGAGGCATTTTTATACTGCATGCCTAAGCACGGTGTTGAAAAAGCAGAGTGGAGGTGACGAGAATGGCTTAGCTCCCAACGGCACCTATTTAGAATGGTATTGCTCCCGTTCGCCGATGTCATTCACTGTGTCCATTTTATAGGAACTTTCAACTATGCGAGATGCATATAAGCCAGAAATTTTGAGGTGCTGAGTAGCTGCCTTTTCAAAGAAGATATACACGGATTAACCGCTATGACAAGCTTCGACATTGGCCGCTGCGATAGTGCCAATATTAACCGATATGGCAAGATCCATCGATGTCCCAAGCACCAGAAGATAACATTCATCGTCGATTAATGCGAGTAGTTCCTACGTTGAATCTTCGAAAATTTATTGGCACCACTTCTGGTGGAATTGATTGGTGTTTATTGGCGTTGTTAAGATCGACAAGAAAAAATGATCAGAACGAATGATCTAAAGTAGTAAAAGAGGCGGCGTCGCAACAGTAATAAGTGGTCAGGGTAATGTGCATCGCAATAATCCTCAGCTGACATTATGAAGGACACCTGCTGATGGCGGAGCGCTTGACCAGAGCGGATCACTAAAAACGCAATGACGGAGCTAATTCATGCCTACAGTATGAAGCATAGAACGCTCCGCTCACAAATTTTGATCAGCAGAAATGCAAACATTCAGTGCAAACGGCGAACAAGTATTATTGGCATCATAATCCGTACGTGGAGTCAATAAAATCCGTCCTTCAAACTTCATGCACCTCCGAGCTGTAATCTCCTCAATTGTGGTTCTCGCAGGGTAAAAATGCCGAAGATCACTGAATCCTCGAAGTCGCCCTCATAGCTCGCCGAGGAGGAGAAAAATTTAGATGAAACAGCAGAATGTGGAACTGTTTGACTATTGCAGACATCAGAAAATTTGCATCGCCGACACACAACAGCATCTTCATGAGTTGCATTACAACACTCACACTTAGTACAGAAAAGGGCAGCTTATTCATAAGAAAATTTGCGAACGTACCTCATATCAGTTGGTTGGCTGCTAGGAACGAGTGCGGTGGCCGATAACAAGAGCACACAAAGCATCAACACGAAGAAAACTCTCATCTTGCTGAAAAAAGGACAAATAAGCCTAATCGTATCGCGTCAAGTTTTTGTTGGATATCGTGATATTGTAAGTACTCTGGCAAATGGATAAATACGTAAAAATAACCGATGATAGTTGAGCATTATCATATATTATCGGCTGTGGAAATAACAGGAAGAAATTCGAAGAAAATTTTTCTAAGCGGACGGATTCATTGCCAGTTTCCATCGCCGATCGGTAATAAGGCAAAAGTAGCTTATCGCCATTTTATACACTATCAGCAAGGAACGTGTCCAATAGGGTAACAAAGGCGTGTTCACCAAGGGGCAGGTTATGTATTATTCCAATTTGGTTCCACTTCTCATCACACTCGTAAATGGCTGTTTATAGACGCGGCAAAACAACATTTAGTTTGATTCGAAAATGTTGATGAGCAGTTTCAGATTGAATTCACAGTCACCAATGATCAGATTCAGGTCACTCGTAACGCCGATTCATCGTTTGTCGTTCTGATCAGGGTAGTTCTTTTAGGTGACACATTTCTTGTTTATTGGGTCCTCTCTAAAGCTCTTCAACTGTTGCATCAGGTGAACTGGCAATCCCGTTCCAGCTAAGCGTCATTAGCGACCTTTTCACCAGTGCATTCAGTTATGGCATCATCTATCTACCGAACTCGATGGGTGCTCGTTCGGAAAAAGTGGAAGCCGCCGCCTTTGTAAACATTAATTCTGGATGAATTCTGGATGAATTCCGGATATACGACATCGTCAATCGCGGCGCTCCGCGCTCAAAATGCCTCTCCCAGCTCGTACTGTGCATATCCTTCAGAATTCTGTCTTCTTAACTCCTGCAAGGGCAAAGAGCAAAATCTTTACCACCTTTATTCATGCATCAACATTTCAGCGGGATGAGCAAGGGCTTTTCTGAGTAAGAAAGATAACAAAAACGGGGATCGCACACGAAACAAAAATCACCCGCTTATTAAGAAAATCACATAATTAACACCTAACCAAGAGGGACCAGGAAGACACCAGTTCTGCTCGAAACCTGCAAGTTACTTGGAGATCGGTTAGCGGCTTTGTCCAAGAATGCTCACATACCTGAAAATGGGGCCAGAGGTATTGCATTTTCTGGAAAATTTGAAGAATCTGAACACCTTGAGGAATATGAACATGACAGGGTGCTGATCGCAAGTTTTGAATCTTCATGGATAATTGGAACAGCAATTACTACACTATGCGTAAGGAAATTTCATCTGCAAATGACCCCACAGCTTTCTAGCACCAAACAACAGAAATCTTTTGTTGCCTTACTCAAGTACACTAAATAAGAATTTGTGCTGCTCATATTCATCTAATTCATATAATCTCAAGAGCACGAAATGCTGTTCATGAGTGTAGACGAAGTAACGCGCAATATGCATCCGCGCTTTCGCCGTGCTCGTCTTCAAAGCCGGAGATTTGAACTTGCTTTTCTCCGCCGCTATCTTTGCTCTATCCTGATCATGAAAAAGGTGTTACACCATAATACTAGGCACCGTAGCAACAGAACAGCAGCAATGCACGTCGATATGAGTTCGTCTGCACTGCATGATACATTGGATTTACTGGCATGGTTTGAATGCTATGTGTCTGCGGCTCTATTCTGGAAAAACCAGCAACCCACATTTGGAAGATGGAAGAATACTTATTACGGACAAATGGGAAGTAATCTCTTTACGGGCCTAAGAAAGGCCTTTTCTTCAACACTTCAAAAAATTTTTCGCATTCGCCGCGATGATGTCACATCCGCTCATATTTGCACGCCTATATGGATCGCATTTGTTTTTTCCATGTTGAATGTGTGCTAAAAGCGGGTTATTTGGTAGCTTTAGTTTTCTTTTTTATTTCTCGTTTTCTTCCGCCAACACTTTCCTTAACATAAGATTAAATACACCGTGTAGTTTCATGTAGTGGCAGCTAGGAACAAGAAATTCCTGCAATACCCAAGAATTAAATCATTACACCGTCTGTTTCTCTCTCTTCAACTTTTTTGGGGGGGGGGGGGAATGGCGAAAGCATTTCAGTTACGTGTTTTCAAGTCCCATTCCCTTGTTCGTTCAAATAATCCATTTCCAATGATTCAATTCTGTTACAAGTTATAAAAGTCCTATACGTTACTACATGTAATCCGTGTATTTCGTGAGATATTTTCATAAGCCGTTCAGCTCAAGCGTGATTCTTCAAAATTTCATCGTTGGAATTTTTTGAATAGGTTTGGTTCTATAGACTCGCGTGTGAATTTCTGTACATAGTCACTCGTTCAACTGCCGTTTCAGCCAGTTGCATATTCACAAATACCATCGTGGAGGACATAAAAAGGAATTTCATGGTGAATCTAAACAATTCGCCTCGAAGTTTGACAAACACCCTGAAACAGGAGGTCAAACATGAGCCGATTGACCTCACAGTTTTACCGGCGAAACATAAGAACTCATCGATGAATCCCTCTAGGCGAAATTCACTGCAGCATTTGCATCAAAATTCTATATATATATATATATATATATATATATATATATATATATATATATATATATATATATATATATATATATATATATATATATATATATATATATATATATCGTAAGCCCCACTCAAGTGTGTTTCGCACGTGAACGAACCATTTCTATCACGGGTTTTTTGGACCTTGCTCATCCTAGCAGAACAAAACTGTAATTCGCACTTGTTAGATAAATACGTTAAACGAGATCGCATTATGCTCAAAGTTTTCTCCTTCTGAGTTTTGGTGAGTCCGGTCACCATGTACTTTGATAAAATTACTCAAGCAATAAATTTTGATAATTTTGCACTCCATTTCACTTCTGAATAACGTCCATCGTTAATTTCCATCTGAATATCGCCAAACAGAAATTCTTGACCGCTCACTCTCGATGTTTGATCGACAATTCAATCGTTCATTTCGATCGACAATGGCTGTCAAAGTGTGATGCCCCAAATTTCAGACAGCATCTAACCACCAATCTCCAGAACTCACCTACGGCGAATGATTTCGGTAATCAACTTGGTGCCGGAATCTATTCACTAAGACGATGTCATAATGCCGGCAGCACAAACATTCATCAATTCATTAAAAAATTTAAAAAAATAAATAAATACGCGGTTAAGAGATGTGAGCGCTGAACTTTGATTGGCGGCAACTAGGCTGCACTACTGCAAAAAAATTTGGTGCATTCGACTCCGTCCTATCAGCAGGTAATGTTCAAAAATGCCCCGGCCCCCGGGCACGACTGCGCCCTCACCTGCATATGCACAAAATGCCTACAGCAAAACAAAACGCGTGATCATGATGTCTCGCAGATTCACGCTCAAAATGCACAACAAAATAACGTTTCATCACATCAAGTGATCGCCGAAGGAAAAATGCCTATTGGTTGCATCGAAGATAAAAGTTTTTGTTTTCCTCCTCTCCTTATTTACTCACATCATTTTAGGATCCCGAGTGACTAATTCGAACGACTTAGCAGTACGCAACGCTTTTCTCGTATTGTATTTCTTTTTAAAGAAAGGCGTAGGATTTATTGACATCTGAAAGAAACACTGAAATAGTGTATAAAAATAAAAAAAATCTACTAATGTGTTTTTGCGTATATTCATAAAAAACATACCCACATGGTGTAGCAAAAACATGAAATTGATTAATTATTGTGCTCCGAAACATTGACATCAGCCTCTCTCAATAAACGAAAACATATGAATAAACCAGAAACTCTAGATGAAAACATGATTTTGCATTACGAAATAATAAAAAAAAAGCTCCTCTCATTTGAGGCACTTAATCACGTGCAATCTTATTTACGGTACCTATAATTTTGGTCGTTGTTTTTTCTCGTGAAGCCATCATAAACAATCCAACTGGGAACATAAAACTGGCTCAAAAAATACCTACGCTTTTCCCTTCATTCTTGTCAGTCATGCTTTAGGGTAGGAAGCAGTCTTTCATTGGTTCACTAGCCATTGTTCCGCATGCGGCTTTTTTTTCGACTTGAGGGTAGGTGAGATGTATCTTGCTGAGACGTTCTACACACGCGAACGAGCATAATAACGAAGTGTTCTCTGATGTATTCGCTGAGTGCGCGAATATTTCAAACGTACAAATAAATTTTCAAAAAAATCAGTGTGACTAACCACGGAAATACCTTTCGTTGAGAAAACAAAAGGAGCTGAGGCTAACAAATTTGGTATGTTGAGTGCACGCTATGAGAAGAATACCTATGCAGTCCTAAACGTTCATCCGTTAGTGCCAAGTAGAGCTGTAAACCCACAAATGGCAAAAAAAGTTGGTATTTCTATTATATGCTTCAATTATATGTGCCTCTATGATATCCACTACAATAATCAAAACTTTCAAGGATATTTTCAGCAATAGATGAACACATCAAAGGACATGCAAACAAAAACATCTACAATAGACTTACGTTTATATATGTCTACGCATATATACACCGCGTATATATGCACACGCATGTCATTATAACAATACACAGTTTCAAAAAAAAAAAAAAAAAATCTGTAAAAGTGCACAATAACAATTCGCATATTTATTCAGTAGGTGAGGGCGCAGTTTTACTTACTGTGCTATTTTCTAGCAACTGTTCTATCAGGTTCACGACTCGCACAAGTACATCATCTTCGTTTTTCGTGGTCCATTTATTGTGAGCGAAAACACGAATATCGTAGCCGTTTTGCCATTCGTAATGACCACACCCGCAACTATGCAAAAACTCATTATTTTCATTGTGTATAGATAGCAACGAGAAGTTGGCAAATCTACTTCTCTTGCTACTAAGCAGTTGAACATTTTCCTTTGTGCGTTATATTTTTTTTTGCCGCAGAATAGTTTTTTCGTCACCATTACCTCTCGAGATTGGTACGACCAAATGTTTTTTTTCGCCTCAAGGTTTATGGTTCTGCAAAAAGAATTCTAGTTTGAGCAAGAATAAAACACTAAAAAACCTCCCAAATATTATCCTTGAAATTGTCAAAATGTATTGTAATAGCCTCAATGCAAATGGACAGTTCTTAAATGGAGTAGAACTCTACTGGACCAAACAAGGGACGCAAGGGCAGAATAGTCCTCTCGATGTAGATTCTTGTAGCACTTTGCCGTCATTTATATGAACCATGCTATATTATGTGGAAATAGGTAGCAGTCTTTAAAAAGTTTAGTAAAACCTCACATGCTAGTGCACAACCGAATTGAAGCGTTATTGAGCTTGTAATGAGCGACTAAAGTTTTCAAAAGTTTCCATGAAATGAGCCTTTATCTGCTCAGTGCTAGCAATTTTTTGGCGAGTAAGGTGTCAGTAATTTGTGTTGCAAGACACAAGAAGGAATGAATGTTTACCTAATGCAAAATCACCACTGAGTTGTTTTTTCTCTTTGAGGCTTCGACTTAGTATTCACGAACGAAATTTTTGTGTCATAGCTGAATGCTTCCGTCGGTTTGCTTCGTTCGCCTAATCGCTATTCCTTGCTCTCATTGTAGCGGTTGCATCAAAAAAGTACACGAAGATATTGACTCAGGCAAGTGGCGACGTCTTTCTACGGTGCAAATATTTGTGAGCCGATAATAATAAGCAGAAATCGCTTACTTCAATCGCCTCAGTCAGTCTGCTTGTGATTCATCCACACTTTCAATGTGCTGCAAATATTTGCTTTGTCAGTTGACTTCTTTTGCTCTTTGATCTGAGTCAGTATAGTCACAGGTAGCTTCCGTATATAAGAGCGTTTTCGACGAGCTTGACCGCTGGTTGATTTTCCTGAAGTTACTTGCCGGGCTTTTGTTCCTATCACAGTGCTTTGATCCTCACCAGTTTATCTTAGCTACAGCTTTATACATCTTGATTGCAGTTTTTTGACATAGATTTTGCTTCCTTTCCTTTTTTATGAGCCCAATCCTTGAAGCATGGATATTTTTCAGCTCAGTTCCTTATTAGTGTATACCGGCAGTGGTAGCGAAGTTTTATTTTGAACTTCCGATGTGCTTTTGCAGTTATGCTGGCAATAGGGATTGTCCTTCTCTCGCTACTCTCTACTGCTGAGAGCCTTATTGGTCGAACTCAAAGTGCCGGTGTTCGTGGAATGCTCATGTGCAATAATCGACCGGCTTCAAATGTTCTTGTGAAACTCTACGATGACGACAGAGGTAACATCTTTCCTATATAAGCAGACGGCACAATACATAGTAATGAGAAAAAAATTATGAGTGTCAGCGAGTGGTGCAAAGTTCTAACTAGGAAACGAATCGACAAATAGGTGAATTACCTTTTACAAATTCGAGCAAATTGTTTCACTTACGCTGGCTTCGATGACTTCCTTAAAGATGCTCGATACTAGGTGTTGATACTGACGACTTGATGGCTGAAGGAAAAACCGACAGGAATGGAAACTTCCAACTTGAAGGCTACACGGACGAATTCACAACAATCGACCCAAAACTCAACATCTATCATGACTGCAACGATAACCTCGTAAGTTTGGTTCCATCAGTAAACGATGCCTGATTGAGATATGTGGACATAGCGTTGCTTCACTGTACGTTCTTCAGAGGTATTCCTAGATAGCACAAGCACTTGCTGCTTCTATCTGAAAAATAGCAGAAGTGTAGAGAAATATTCTTGAGGGAGAGGAGCACAAATATTGAATAAGAGCGATGAAATATCATTCAGATCCGTCGTAGAATTGATACGTCCTATCTGTGCTAATCAATATAAGATTGATTAACACGTCCTATCTCACATGAAAGCTACTGGATTTGAAATATATGGAATACTAGATTTAAGTCACCTTATGAGTGCTTTTAGCGCCAACTAGCTATGACTTCGACTTTCACTTGTATCCCAGTGATTGGAAGAAGGGGAATAATATATCCTTCCACGGTTCCTATTAAAAAACTCTACTGGGCTCGTAGAACAACAGAGGCCGTAATTCAAAACCGCTATAACTTACTGAACGTTTTTATTAAACGTTTCGTAGCATGTTTGGTGATCGTTTTTTTAAGATTGAGTATGCACGAATATCTTTTCAGCCATGTCAGCGAAAGGTGACCTACTACATTCCTGACAGTTATGTCAGTTCAGGTAAGACGCCTTCAAAAATTTACGATATTGGAACCGTCGATCTGGCGCCCAAGACGAAAGGTGAAACACGAGATTGTATGCATTAACTTCTTATCTATGTTCATACTTTATGTTTCATTGAATAAATTGGATAGAGGAAAAGAAGCATGGCTGAGTTCTATTATATGCTGCTTTTAAATATGTGTGTTCCCTTTCCCTTTATAAGCTTTATTCCACCAAATAACCTAATGATTACGCTGATCACATTTTCGATGATGAGAACTTTGCACCATTTCCCACCTTAAGCACCTTGCGCCTTATTATCGCTCTACGACATTCTGGTCATAAATATTCAACATTTCATCTTCAGCGCAATAAGACCGCCTTGCACTTGTAAGGTGGACTTATCTCCAAAGTGCACGCATTACAAGAATTGACCTCCGAAGTGCCTATTACAAGAAGCGATCTTCAGCCGCTAACTGCTAATCGTGTGAATGAATGAGACGAAGAAACGATGAGGTCGTATGTATTTATCACTGGAAAAAAAAAAGAATGAAGACGAAAGTCAAAAGCTAGAATAATCCATCGCCGTGCAGGTCATTATGGGCTATCGTCGTAATAATTCGGATGCTTTTTGGCGAAAAGAAAGGCCAGATTACATGAATCTCGTGATGCATTGCCCCACTTTCTTCCTGCTTGGGTTGTTCACTTTGTGCTTTTGCCCTTTACGATGGCTAAATTGTAAGCCCAGATGACCCCAACAAAGCGATCTTATGCACTTTTGTTACATATGAGCCATTTCAAAAAAATATGCATTTTAACGGATAAATAATTTACATCTAATGTACACTTACCAGATACTCCAAGACTAAAGGATGACACTGCACACATGGAAAGTACATTTGCGATCGAAAAGAAATAATATAATTAAAACAGATCAAATGTTTAAATCAAAACTATACCCGTAGAAATGGAGAGATTCTCAGCGATACAATCATTGCAACCATTTGAGCTAATAAACTAATAACACGAAATGAAGCAGAAAGAAAAAACCATCAGGAAAGCAGCGATTATCCTTGTTCGTATTGAATTCCGGTGATTGCTTACCACAACGGACAGGTACTCGTCAGCAGAACGAAATACATAAGAGGATCACGCATAATGAATCTTTCAAGACGATATTGGAACAGGAATCGCAAATTCCTGCCGACAACTGAGGTGCAAATATCCCACAATTATTGAACAAATAAGCGAAACTCTCCTTAAAAGAATGACAACAACAGCAATAATAGTGCTATCGAAAGCATGCATGCTAGGTAGAGCAAACGTCCTTCGCAAGTCGTAAAGCAATATTTCTCTCCCCGTTTTCCATGAAAGAGGAAAAATGAAGAAATACGTTTTTTCAACGTAAGAGAAGCACCTTCTGAAAAGTCCAGCAAAAAACACAAAAATCTTCATTCCTGGAAAATGTTGAACAGAAGAGTTCTTTAATCTCATGCAGAGCACCCATTGACTGCACCAGTGAACCTATACGGCAGTTGGTGCCGAAGTATGACACGAAATATGCTATCAATAGAAGACCATAAAATGTTGAAACAGAAGCCGATATTAGGGCACCTTCATAACTTCTTGAGCCGACAGTGGAATAATTATGGATATCTATCAGTTCACTATCTATTGTGATGGAAACTCAGAACCATTTATATAACTGCAAGGTAGCACAATTCACACAAACATTTCCAGTTGGTCTTGGATACGTACAGTTGTTGTTTGATGCATCTCATGAATGCGAAGAGATGCGGAGCTGTTGCTTAAGCCTGAACTTCGTCGGGAGCCTGCAGGACTCGTGCAAATCGAAACTGCGCCAATCACCTCGGATGATGTTCTTCGCATGAGAGTCTCATCAGATGACCGCCTGCAGGAAATCAATGCACTACCTTCTTCAAGGGGCAAAAATAACAGATTTCAATCTTCACCGAATGGAAAACTCGAAGGAGTCATCTTCTGTGCTGAGGAGGAAGAATAAATTCGGGTCATTGCAAAAATTCCTCACGTCAAAGATTCTGAATATACGTATGCACGAGGCGCTTGCAGCGCTTGTAGATCATTGTGTAGAATAAACTCACACATTACTAGCGATTTCCTTTCATCGCTTCAGATTAAAAAATCTCTATTTCAAACTGCTATCTTACTTCACAGACAACAATCAAACGAATTGTTCTTGATGAAGACAGAAACATTATCTATAATAACCTTATCGTTGTAGCGCCTCCACCACTGATCGACACATGATTGAGTGAATTTGTAACCTCGCTGATCACGATTTCTGGATTTTTCAGCGAAAGCTGGGAACGCAGCATCCTGAAAACAACGCGCCTGCGTACGTAAGGGCATTTTCTGTATTGTTCCACAAGTGGGTGATGAGCATTTCAGTCATTCATCTCCTGATTGGTGTTTGAAAGGAGGACTCTGTAAATGCTACCCGCGCAATGTAAAATGATAAATCACAACGCTGCGGAGGCGGAGCTGCTTTTCGCCCATACGCGGGGTTAACCTTACAGAATTCTCCGCAGGAGGTAGGTGAGTGTGGGGGCAACCGCGGCCGGGGGTTGTTTGAAGCAAATCTCTCGACAGAGGAGCGATTTTTTGATCGCGAGCTCAACCGCAAGGGACTACCCGCGGAATCCTGGGGCAGAGGATGGCGGTGAGCGTCGAACACCGTTGGTGTTTTACTTGCCCACTGTAGATAAAAAGAGCAAAAATGTTACATTAGGCACATTTCCGCCGCAAAATGCCGAAAGTCTAAACATTTATTCGAGCGCTCAGTATTCGTAACCGAAGTGAACGCTGCCACTTTTAGCCTCTTTGCTGCGCGCAAATCTTTTTTTCGCTCTATCGCCCAAAAACTATCTGCTTTTCCAGAAATTTGTGAAGCTGACCGGAACTTTCGAAATGCGATGACATGTGGATTTCTGGAGTTTTATTCGATGATCACTGCTATACTTTGGCCATTTAGGTGAACTTTTTTTTTGCTCGCAGCAATGGCCGCCTACTTAAAGATCCGGTAATGCAATACAGCACACACCGCGACGAAGACGACTGCCTTGTGATCATCTGTTTGCTCTTCTTTTTGAATGGTGCCCACCCGTAGCATTTCGTAAGCGGACGAGAGGATTCCTTTGGTGGAATCATCCATGTAGTACGCCGTTTTGAACGCTTGTATCGTATTAGTCGACGAAAACTTGAGCGAAACTTCTGCAACATTCCATTTGCGTCAGAGTTCAACTAAATGAATCGAACAATCAATGGATATGTTCAACAATGTACTGCAATTCACAGCCTCTAAGCACCAATAATAGCTCTCAGAAGAAAAAAAACATATACGAAGCATATAGGCATTTCGTCTCAAAGGTAATACTGCAATGGGTCAGGAGAAGTCATCGAAGCAACGCTTGCAGAAAGGGTTTTTTATTCGATTTAAGAGGCAAAAGAAAAGAGAAAACGCACCATCGTTTCTCCACACAATGCTCTGCTGGCAAAGCAAAACTTGCTTGAAATATGTTCGGAAATCGAACGCTCGTGTTGGAATACAACATTTTCACTTTAATTTCCTTAAATTCAAATTCTCGCTCCTCGAAATTTTCTAATATAGACATTCGTGCAGCTGTATAGTCTGAGTGCAAATTATTCCCTTTCTAAAGCATCGCAATATGCTGCAATAAGTTCTTTATATTCCACCCTGGTGAGAAGGTTGAAATTTTTCTTTGTTCTCCTGGGTTAGTTCTGAGATTGGCTCACGTCAACATGTAATATGATCATACTTTATATTTCATGTTGGCCATGTTTTCTGAGGTCGGTCAACAGCTGCATATGTTTATATTGGTTTACAGCTGCATGTATAAGTGGATACATTTCAAAGGGCACTCGATAACAAGCAGAACCATTCGATAAAAGAAAATCACTGTCGCGATTTAAAAAACGTAGGGCGACTGATCAATAATTTCGTACTCTTTCTCCTATTTCACTCAGAATACTCATTTCTCAACCGATGGTGCCAATTATATTCACGCAGTCGTTGGTAGTTTCAAATGGTATATCCTCAAAAGCTGTGGGAAGTTTTTATGTAGTCGTATCTTAGTGAAGCTTTCTGCGTTTCGCGAACGTATGCAAAATAAAGAATTCTTTTGCATGAATAAAAAGGCCACGACAAATTGGCAAGATCACAGGGAAGGACGATAGAATGTTGAGAGAAAAAATGCACAAGTTTTGAAATCCATGATCTGTCCGCATAAAGAAGATGCAGTTAATCATTTGCAAGGGATAGGAAAGCACTTAATAGCTATAAGAATTTGCTTTGCCTTGTTGCTCTTTAACCCGTTTTTCAGATCACCTTTCTTTTCATTTCAAGCTATGACTTAATTGTTCAGGCTCGCAACACGATTTCAACTATCTAGACCTGAATCCACGGCTATGCGAACCCGTCGCTTTCTATGTGCGGTCAAGGTAACCTCGCTTTATATCTTTTTCCGGCTAGCTCAATTCTTGATTGAATTAATCTGTCGTTGATTTCAAAAGATCTACTACAAGAATATTGTTCACCATACACCTACTTTGCATAAATATGCATATCGAAATCTAAGTCCATATGAGTAGCAGAAACGATACCTGATTAATGGCCGAGTAAATAAAAAAATTCAGCGAAGAGTTCAAATATCCAAGAGCAGTGAACCAATGGAACCACACCTCAAGATCCGTTGGCCAATAGTTAAACATTAATTTGTACACTTTTACCATATTGAGAGTAAAGAATGGGAGCCAGCATACGAGGAAAACGACTGCAAAAAAAAGCAAGTAGAAAAATACATAGTAAGGAACTCAAATCGCAAAAGTACTGGCACGAGTCCCAGGTGAAGAAGAAAGGAGATTTTCAGATTAAAGTAGATGAAATTTTGTAGAAATGCCGGCCGTGATGCATTCTTCTTAGCTTCCAATTTAGTTGGACTGCCTCCCTAGGAGAGTTGGGAGGTGCAAAAGACATCGAGTTCCTTTGTCACTCTTGCCTCATTAATTTTCTTTTGCATCGGCAATTAAAACGATGCATTGGAAATTTCAAAATCGTCATGCTTAAAGAGGGAGGCATTTCAACACATCTGAAATGAAGTTAAGCTCACCCATGACAGTCGCAACGAGCTTTGTTGCTCTTGTTTCCCTCCGTATTGCGATACCTTGCTTTGAGCGTAACTTCGCCAACAAATCAAGGGCCCAATCCTGCAACGACTCTTATGACAGCGCTGAGATGTTAAATTGCCAAGAGTTTCTTCTCACATATCCTAGTTCGCTTAGTTCTCATTATTTTCGTGTGCTTTATATAAGATGGACCTTTCTAGAAGAATAGCACTGCTCTTATGTGGCCATCACCATAATGTTTCGGACGTGAAATCCGATGTGCTGCGGAACATTCATGCTCCTGGCAACTTCAGTTCTTATTTACTTTGCCGCGTCTTTTGCAGTACCTCACCTGAGCGGAGTCGACAGGTCCAGTATTCGGTTGAGACACATTTTTGGAATATGAAATACTCCCATTCTGAAGAAAAAGCAAACATAAGGCGTAGAAAACGGAAAAATTTATTTATCATATTCCGGCATTCGGGCGTTTATCCTGACGAAGGAGACTGGAATGCGAATTTGTGCCATTGACGTCTTCTACGAATCTTCCTGCGGCAAAGTGTCGGGAAAAGCATTCACACCTCTATCCTACAGACTTGTTATGTACCTCTTTGACAGATTTGGTCTTTACAGGCAATATCTATTGGGCAAAGTCGAACTGCCACGTTCATAATGCATAGAATGGTTTCGTATAAGCTATGCTCTATGCGCACTGTCGCTATCTGGCGTGCTATGTTCGTTTTCCCACTTCATCTCTCACACATTTTCCTACCTTTTTAGCGTTTCCTAAGTTGTTCCTCAGTAGCCAACACATGTCCATTGATTCCACCATTGTGGAGGTTCCTCATGTTACCTCAAATCGACAATCGGCCATCTTGTCAATTCTTCTAAGTGTGAAGCGTCAAATAAAGTGGCGCATGGACATTCCCCACTACCCGAAACATTTTCACTGGTAGGATTTTTCCGTTATATTTATTGTAGCCATATATATTGCTCAACGCTGTTTTGTGGCGACAGAGCTAAATTGGTCATTGGGGACGCCAAAATTGGCGTAACGAGTCAAACGTTCCTGCGCGCAAAACGCATTCAGGCTTCTTTTGGCATGTCTTAAAAGTAAGCTCATTTCATTCTGCTTAAATGAAATCATGACCAAATATGTTACTGTTGACAAACACTTTGACAAATGAAACCTCACATGTGTTAGATTATCGACAATTTATCCATTTTGAGGAATTATCGCTACGGGTTATGCCATTTTTGCGAGTTGTGCTCTATTTCGAAACTCGTTCAGTATTAGAATGCGAGAAAGCGAGAGATTTTGATAGCAATCGAGTATTCACCTTTAATCCGGCTAGTCTTTTACGTGCGATATAAACGGATTCACGGCGAGCAAGGCTGTACATATGCGAGAGTGAACTTCGGCTTGGTCGTTCCCATTCAGAAATAATCTTCGATAAACGTCTCATTCTTTTCTTCTCCTGCATTTGCAGTATATTAAGGCGTGGTACTATCCTTTATCCAATTTAATCGCGACATGTTCTTGCTTTCTGTTTCGCATAATCTTGCCCGATGAGAGCAAATAGTACGTATTCAAGTATACAGGTGAAGAAGGGGGGATTCGATTTCATGTAGGGTGCCTATATGTACGTACGTGGTGTGTGGGGCGTCGTGTGTGGGCTGTTTCAGTTTGTATGTGGTATAGATTCCGTTTGCCATGGGTGTGGCAGAGTATGGTATGAGTAGTGTGTGTAGGGCGCCTTGTGTGGTCTGTTTCAGTTTGTGTGTGGCATACATTCCGTTTGGCATGTGTATGCGTGGTGTGTGCGTTTGTTGAATTTCCGCTCACCCTACGAAAAGCTACCTGAATGGTCGAATCCGCCGAATATATTTCAGGGAATAAAAACAGTTAATCACGGTTGATATGTCGCTTAAGGCCACTCATGTGACTGCTGCCTCAATAGAAGGAAATATAAGTAGAGCTTCTCCAATTCATATTTTTTGCAAGCATTGATTTGCTTACACAGGAAGGAAAAATTGCTCATTGGAGGAACGCAAGCGTAGAACAGAGCATGTGATGCTTCTGATCGCTCTATAGAGCACTCCCTGAAACTCTTGCCATTCCAATTTTGGCGACTTTAAACTGCCTATTTATTATTCCCGTGATTTCGAGCGAGGAGGAAAGAAATCTAAGCACTGATCGCAACCCTCAAGAACAATGTGGAAAACATAATCCGTGCCTGCGAAAATAAAACCCGCACAAAACTGCTGGTTCCATTTCACCGAGAATTTAACAAGGCACAAGAAATAAACATTTGAGGTGATTCATGATTTGATGATTCTCTATAAGAAAAACCGAATCAACTCCGTGGCGCTGCTCTGTAATCCACTCAAGGAAAAAATTCAAGCAAGGAAAGCACGAAGAGTCATCATGTAATAAACATGGCTAACATGCGGTACTCTCATACTGACTGAGTAAGTGACACTCAGTTTACGTGTGGATTCCGATTCCGGTTGACACGAATAGCGGCGATTCATAACATCTATTGCCAAGTCACTTTCGACTCCAAACGCCTGGCGGCTGCGTCCTGAGAACGTTTGCACTGCTTCAGAGAAACGCCTTCGTATGCTAGAAAAGAAAGCGACATTCAAAAAAACTGACGGCGTGATGCATCATTCGTAAAGGTGTGGAAGAAGTTGGAGATTCTTTTTCTTCCTAAGTACAGACAACGCTATTCTGTGATGTCTTAAGAAAGTAAGGCCACTTTCATGCCCTGCACCGGTTAAAAATCATAGCCAATTCGACATCTAACTGACATCTGGCAAGTAACACTCATGTTCCGATACGTAAGATTAACCACAGGTCTGCATCGAACAAAGCAAAGTTAAGGTTAATCCAGCAATAGAAACATTCCGTCCGAGCCGTAAAAGTGGAAAGCGATCAGTTGTGCTGAATTTCTTTTTGAGGGGTCTTTTTATGCTCAACATTGATGCCAGCTGCCATCATTGTCGAGCATAAAAGCTGAAACTGTGGAACGATCGACATGTGAGGTACTTCTGGAGCAAGAAGGTGCTCCAGGATGATCGACTGACCCTATTTCTATAGCCTCAGCTCTTTACACTTGCTGTCATCGAACAGACGAACGGCTTGCTGCAGTTTTCCGCCCAATACAACAATTCATTCTGTTCTTTGCACTTCTCCGCAATCAAATATCAAGAGCACACTTTCTCACGTGGAGAGGACGTGGTACTTGTAAGCCATGGTCGAACGTATTGTTTTCAGCAATACTAGGTCGCAGCGTCACAGCTTCAAGCAATACGGATGGTGGTCTTTCCGAGCCTTCTTCATATTCCGTCGTTTCCTGAGAGCCAGTAGAAGACGGTTGTACTGCATCCAATATATTTTGTAGCTGCAAACAATATTTCAACGAAAAAATAGTACGTAACGTAACAGAGCCAAAGGTTTACTCGATATGCACAACCGTTCCCCTGGAAGGTCGTTTCTTCACATTTTCGTTCCACTACTGTCTATTGCTTTTATATGAGCAGAATGATGCATAAATTCTGCTCGTTAGCTGTCAAGTTCCCCTGACCTGTGGTCCCGGACAATCTACTTCACTTAGGAACATGGCACCGCCCCAGTAGATGTAGCCATTGTACTATCTACAAAACGCCGACGCCTTGCATGTTCTGACGGAAATCAAAGGAATTACGATGCAATTAGATAAACTTCTTGAAGATGACATTTTTTTTTTCGTTTTAAAGTTATCAATTGGAAAGTCGCATTCTTGAGAAAACTTTCAAGTGCTCCTTTCCCTCCATAACTTAAACTGAAGTTTATAAACATCTCCCTCTCGTGTCTTCTGTCCTGCATTCCCTCCCAACACAATTCACAAATGATGAGCAATGTTGAAATTCAACTTTTAGAAAGCCTATTGAGAGAGCTGAATGGTGCACCTGCTCGCATTCACTTTCATTCAATGAGCTCGCATGTTCAGCTGCAGTTTCTTCAATTTTTTTCAGCAATGGTTTTTCCCAACTGATCGCATTGCGATCACTTGGCTCTACACCAATGACTGTTTGCATCGCCGAATTTGCGATGTTACCAACATCGGCGCCGAATCCAACAAACTGACCGACTGCCATTTCCTGAAAATTACTCGTTTCAAGGAAATTTCAATACCCATTTTGTCTCTCAGATTGTTTAACAAATATCAAGCGTTTGAATGAATTTGATGCAATTTGCACAAGGGCCAATGAATTTATTTTTAACTATTTTCAACTATTTCGTACTCTTTTCAATAAACATTTGTGATGCTTTCTATGCCACGACGGGGAAGAACCGCAATGCTAGAAAAAGCGTCAGCTTTAATGATACTCAAGACAATCTAGGAGAGCATTCACATTTCTTTCCATCCTCCCTGCATGTTTATATGAGAGCATCCGATAGAGGGATCACATCAGCGTTTGCCCTTCATTTGATCTCATGCAAAGAAATTCTACCGAAGTCAGCATTCCAATATCATGAAAAAAAAAATTGCTCCTCTGCTGCTTAACAAATTACCAAAGCAAAGAGGTTGAAGGAAAGGTGAGTTGGCGAGTGCATTGAAAAAGTTTTTACACTTCCATCATAAAAACCGTACCATGACATGAGAGCAGTCTCATTTCAGCGATTCTTTTTCTTGATCTAAATAAATGTGTGGTGGAATACAACTCCTATCCAAGGGAAGAAATGCATCGTCTCAAAACCGTTGCCCGATGTGCTTTGAGTTTGGCTGAATATTTTTTGATATCAATTCAACGCTAATTAACACTTTCGATATTCATTACATGTAAGTGAGATAAGGGAAGCTGAATAGATCCACCCCATTAGTTTGCCATTTTATGTAATAAAATTCCTGCCAATTTCAACTTCAAGTAGATCTGCTCACTTGTAATCATGCTGAGGTACGGAATCACATTTGTATGAAAAAGAAACGCACTAAAGTGACAGCGAATTTTATGCATTTAGCATACTGGCAGGTGAGAAAAAAAATCGATCATAATCTTTGCTTTTTAGACTTATTTACAGCTAGAGCGCAAATTTTGTTCTCATTATGTTGGCGTGAAGAAGTATTTGTGGACCCTTCGTGTTTTATTGGGGAAAATCAAATTTTACGGCAGCTAGCTTTTGAGTCACGTCGTAATCATATCAAGTCCTCATAGTTCGTTGGCTGAAAAAAAAAATGTCGATATGCTCGTAGTTCTTATCTCCGTTCAAATGGAATTTGTATCTACTCACATCACCATATATTACCTTATATCTGATTCAAAGTAACTAAAAATTGTATTAGCGATTCAACATTTTTTTCTTGCTAGATTACACATTGCGGAGCTAACTCTTCTTGTTTCATTCAAAAATTATTGTGAAAAATAAACGAAACGACTAATGAAATTACTCTTCGGCCGTTTCCTTCATAAAAGAGGTGCTCATCCTTGTTTTGCAATTCCATAACGTCCAAGAGCCGGTAGTAGATCAAATTTTCTATCAATATTCGTGTAAATGATATTCACCGATTGCACAAATGCTCGAAAGTGATGTAAAAATATTCAATTATTCAAAGAACTTGAGAACATATTGATTTGCTATGCTAGAGCGATATATATCATTGCAAATCCTCCTTTATTAGCCAGACATTCACAAATTCGATGTCTACGATGAAGGCGAGTAAAACCCGTGCGATTACATGGGTTGCACTACGGTGGTCAGGAACAAGGACGGGATAAGATGTTCACACCCTTTGCCGCTGAGAATTTCTGCACAAGAACATCGGATTGAAAGTGCGAGATGGTGCCTTTTTGCACTGTTTATTTTTCTACAGTATCCTAGAAAGCATCTTATCGTTCCTCTCACTTGTGACGGCATTACGAGAGAATTTACGCATTCCGCATCTCATATATCCTCAAGCCCTATGTCCCCAACAATAGAATTCACCGAGAACGCCCACTGTGACAAACTTGCAATGAAATTAACATAGAGCTATATGCCACTGTTATAACGACTAAAAGTCGGCAGCAGATTATAAGTGCAACGGTCCCTAAACGAAGATAAATTTCAAATGAATGTGGAATGGTTGGAATCCGTTTGACATATCCGAACAATGAAATCAAATGAGATGCAAAGGTACAATGAAGCAAAATGCCAGCATGCCTATCATACTACCCTACTAATATCCCTCAGTGTATAGAACAGAGGCCTCATAGAAGAGGCCTCCCGCGGGTGTCCAGGCGGAGAAAGGGGTCCGTGTGGCAAAGGATGAGGTGATTTTCGCGATTTGCACAGAATTCAGTGCGAGTGCACTATGCAACTCCTAAAAGCACGCACTGTAAGTGAACAGAGCTCCGATGAATCCAAATCCATCATAATAAGCAAAGTCGTGGTAGTAACTTATGAGGCCTGCATAGGGAAATGTGAAAGCAGAATTAACGGACACGACGAGATGCAACATTTGAACGCAATGAAGAGTGTACGTTCACCTGCAATTGTATAGCCCGAAGTCGTCTTCTAAGTGTATAGAAGATATAACTATAGGTGAATATCATAATTAAGCAAGGAAGATAAAAGGCGAATATTGAGCTGCAAAACATATATATTGGGCTATAAATGCCACAGTGGTGCTGAGATCTTAGAAAATAGCGGGTTTTCGTGTTGAAACCAGTGCCTGAAAAACATTAAATGTGAAGCTGGCTCACATGTACAGTAAGGCTTCGTCGTTAAGGAACAATGGTAAGTGACAGAGGCACTATCATGCGCGCTTCCCACATATCAAACTTTTTAAAAATAGCACTACATTGTAAACGAAGGCCGCTTTATCTTGCCTAGCTGTTGGTCGTCACTAGTTATAGTGACCAGATATACAGGTGATGACCACCTAATAGCTGAAAAAAATGCGATTCCAAAAAGATACGCTCACTAGTCTAAAGTATGTTCTATACAAATTAAAGAGTGATCACTTTTTTCCTGTGAATTTCCAGCCATTGTTGTTTTACAAAGGCTCTTGCAGTATTTCAGAGATCACTAGACGGATATAAGCAAATTCCAATATTTTTCAGGATCGTTCCGAAATATTCCCACTTTATGGACGTATCAGTAAATGTTGCAGAATGCTGTAAATCGGAAAGCTAACCAAGAGGTAATGACAATCCGATACTGAAGGCCCATGCAAGCGCAATAGCCACGTAAACCCGCTTTCGATGCTTCACGGTCTTATAATCGGCGGGTTTTGTAGCCGCAACAAGCCTGTAGTATTATGTGAAAACCTCTTTTATAGATGTATTTCATCTATTGCTACACTCTTACAGTATTTGTGATCACAATTTGTGATCACGTTGAAAAAAGGACAATTCTATCTTTTTTATTGCTTGTGCAAAATATTGCCAACGATTGCCCATAATCGTTTGACTCCTCCACAATGAAATCGTCGCAGTTGCAGAAGGACGATGTTTAGGCGGTCAATTCCATTGAGCTTATTCATGCTATCAACTCACCTCCACTTTCACATATGCTCACTCATTTGATGAGGAAATGAGGTTTCCTATTCCAGCGATAGATGCCCGCCATTGGATTATCTGGGTGAATCCGAAAGAAGTAAATATCATCAGCTCTTCATTCACTTATATTTGTATTAACATCCACACTCAAATCAAGCATCACCACCGATAAAAGTATGGACGACTTGCGTCAAACTGATTCGAAACTCGGAGAAGTCCATGGACATTCGTAAATACTTGAGTGCACAGCGAATGCTAATGTAGCAATTTTTTCAGAAGAGCAGAAAATCATGAACGCCAGAAGTTGGAAATAATGAGAACTGTATCCCATAGCGCTGATTCCGCAATAATTTTTGTGACTGACAAGGCTGAAATGCATGGAATAGCCTCAGTTCTCAGGTGGAGTGGCTGCATCACGATTTCCCTTAATGGAATCCTGGTATAATCACTCTGGAGATCCCGTTAGTACATTTAACTTTATCCGTTCGAGTACTATTGAAGCCGCCCGAAAGCAACCTGATTCAGTGACAAGGAGACTAAATTTCAAGGAGGATATTATACTATCCGTTTTTAATACGCGATCAGTCCTATGTAATCGACGATAAAAATCACCGTTTATCCAGCTGGAAAATAAATTACACCTAATATCTGTGAAACTGCTTAACGTAATTTAGCATCCAAATCAAGGCGATTTGTGAAGCGATCGAAATTATATTGGAAATGCCCACCTGTCGATGCTAATCAATACAAGATGCACTATAGAGCAAGTTGATGCAGCCACATCAAGTACGCAATAGAAATAACACATCGGCAAAGGAAGATGCCAATGTAAAGCATTCACCTAAATGTCATGAATTTAGCCGCCTGTATTTAAGGTGAATCTCTTGATCATCGGTTCTGCCATTGCAAAGGAAAAAATCATCCTATAAAGATCCCATAAAAGATTCTATAAGAAGGCGTTTCATCGTTAATGAACCTCAGGAGTTCATTAGCTTTTGAATTCGCTGCTGAGAACGTCTCAAGAGCTTTTGAATAGAAAGTCGAAGGATCCTAATGACGCTGCACGACTGTGTATTCCATCGACGATGTAGGACACCTTGAAGGCGACAACAAATGCCATTCGGAAACCGATTTCCCAAGACTTTATGCTGACACTACCGTTACAAGAGCTCGTCTTTGTCACCGTCATATGCCGTATTTCGAGCAATAGGAACGTTCTACCGACTGGATCCCCGGATCAGAAATACAACAAGAACTGCTGAAAAAACTCATGCTCTTCTCTATCGAGGCAAAGGCACAATCTGGATGTTAGAAACGGGGAATCAATCGGCTACAAGTATTGGAAGCCATATTGAAGCTAAACTAACCGAGAGGTAAATACTGAACGGCATAACGAAACCGCCGACAACAAGGTCGGCAATTGCAAGGCTCACAAGGAGATAGTTGGTCGGTGTTTGAAGGCTCTTCGTTGTCCAAACAGCAGCCACTACCATACAATTGCCGAGGATACAGGCTATGGGCACCACTGATAGTACAAGATAATACCATTGACGTTCCAGGTTTGCATCCAAATTCTCGGCTAATATTGTCGTATTTGTCGAGGACACTTCTATCTCGGTTTCATACCAAGTATCGCTCATTGCGAGCGTTAAACTTTATTGATTAAAGTGCTCTCTCAAGCGCTTGATTTGTGATTTTGGCGACACTCCACGACATAATCACCGGCCAAATATCGAACCACTCTCTGGAAGTGAAACGACAAGAATTATTTGAGCTGCACAATTCGTTAATGAGTAATTTCCGTTAGCTTCCTTTGGTGTAATTTATATTTGAAGCCTTGGAATATGCCTAGAGGTCAATAAGGATGACGGACATATTGGAAACAAAAGAAAAAATTGTGCACGAATTTTGAATACGCCAATTTTATCTCTCAAATGAGGACGCAAATAAAGAAGAATAATAGAAAACTTGCGATAAAGAAATAACCTCTTGCAGGAACGTCATCAAAAGTTGCAACATGAAGAAGCCATGAAAATGCAAACAAAGAGGTTAAAACATTTCAGTGTGAGGTATGACCCAAAGTGAAGAAGGTGAAAACAGTCCAAGTGCACCCCTGCCAAGGAAAAAGCAGAAAGGAAGGAGAGATGGAATGCAAACGGATGACGAAGCGGCTTGTATATATACGATGGAAGAACATCTTGCCCATCGCGATGTCAGAAAGGTAAAAAAATCGCTAGGATGTCATCACCTATAGCAATTTCTTCAAAAGCAGCTCGCATTTTCAGGCGATTGTACTGTTTTATAAAATGTTGTGAAGCCGAAGAGGTTCCATACTCTCAGGGAATTAAGATTTTCATACAACGAATGGTCCATATAACAGATTCGAAATACCAGAGACAATGGAAGGCCCACAGAGGAAAGTAAGGGTTTCAATGCGAAATAGTCTTCAACAGATATAAGCTAAACATGCGAATTGATGGTTTTCTCTTCCTTTGCCTTATTGAGAATTTGCGTTGGAAGCGTTCATTATTTTGCTAATTTCAACACATTAGCACCAAAACTGGAGTCACTAAGACTACTAAATCTGAAGAGCTGCTATCTCTATATTTTGTTCCCTTTTTTTCGGCAATCTACGAAAACAGTTAGTAAGGTGATTGGCCCGCAGAATGCACACCACTTTAAATTCACTGGGCTTGTTTCCATTTGTTTTTTCTGCACCTGAGCAAAACAAAAAAAACACAATTTTACATATCGAACTGTTCGCAGTAATTAATGAAGACATTAAAGACATGAGTATAAGACATGAGTATGAGTATAAAATAATTGAACCGTTTAAATAGTGAAAGTTTACAAAGGAACTGGGCTAAGTAAAATGCAACAATGTGCGATTGATTAAACCATCGCAAATATCAACGAGCAATGAAAGTGACGAATAAAACAAGAGCAATTTGCCTTGGCACTTCGCCAAAATTACAATTTTCGTTAATTAAACGAAGCCATAAATGAAATTTGGTGAAAACTCATTTTCGCTTAGATAAACGAGCACAATGAGAAGGTACAATAACCCGCCTCGTTAATAAGGCCTCACAAAATTTATTGCCATGTATTTTCTGGATTATGCTAATGCAACAAAACACCACTAATTTAAAGCTTATTCCAAGCGCAACAGGCTTAAATTCCTTTTTTTTTTCGCGCCCACGCATACAAAGATCACCTCTGCAGCGTGCAGCCATCATCCGTATGTCGAAAGCGTACTACGCGGAGTCTTAGTCTGAGGCAGAAATAAGCTGCACCGCTTCTCTAGGAAACGCTGATGTGCTCTGAAGAAATCTTGCACTAATGAAGCGCAAGGAAGGATAAACAACTATGGTTAATGAGCGTGAAGTTATTTTGCTCTCATTTTGACGCTATAGTTGACATTTTATGGCATGGCGTTTTACCTTGCACGCAAACTTTTGAAGGCTATCAACTCACTAGATTTGCATAGTGATTTAGCACGCAGTTTGCATATAACTCGATTTCGTGTTCGAATGAGCGAAAGAACATTATTCTTTAGCAACATCTTCCAACACAGATTGCATTAGTCTTTTTCCTACTATCATTTGTTGTGCCTTCAGAATTCAGATTCAAACTTATTGGATTTCGATTTAAAATCTATTAGTTGTGCACCTTGCAAGAACATGCCATCTGATACACAGAGCGTAGTGTGGCAATCACTAAAAACGGATTCCAGCGATTCTCTCATCCTCTCGCTCGCGCCAGTTTCCATCAGGCTAGGCGGAATCAATGACTTTCGAAAATGCGCGACGTTTGCGGCTCTATGTGAAACGTTGGGCCCCTTAAAGTATTGAAGCATTTGCCGCCAGGCTTGGATTGCTGCCTTGCAATCAAATGGAAGTCACCGCAAAGCAGTTAGAGCAAATGAAGTCTGCGAACATATTGCCTAGTTTATATAAATAAAATGCGTTGCTGAGTAGACGTAGGTGTTCGCTTGGCAATGCGTGCTTTAATGCACCTATGGCGAGTTATCACAATGACGATCACTGATTAGATCATCGTTTTGCAGTCTATCAGTAGATAGGTGACTGAATATTCATGTGGAAAGCTATAACACATCAGAAACACTCTTATAAAGAAGCCGTCAGATATAGATGTATTTCACTTCTTGAAAATTTAGCAATCTTTTTTGTGTTGGTAGAGTGCAGCTTCCGTTGTACTGAATTTTTGCGATCAAAAAGGCCTAAGCGTGCTAATCAAGTGGCCTATTTGATGAAAGCGCATTCCCGTGATGGAAATTCAAATCAACTACCTTTTTTTAATATGCGCATTTTCTCTCAAGACCACAACAAAAATATGCATCAACGTTTTATATGACTTCTGAATGTATTCGAAAAAAACAAATGCATGATGGGAATCTTCGGCGCATTCATTTCGTCTAGAAAGTAAAAAGAACTGAGCAAAGAAAAGAAAAGAGATTACCGAGGATAAACCGCGTGATTTAACTCCTCGGAAATTTATAAATGGTTTTGCTTATTCGATTATGATTAAATGCCACTCAGCGATATCCTAAGTGCATCGCTATGTCGATTTCAATTTTTATCCATCCTCAATGGCAAGGATGGATGCTTCAGACAACTCTGCAATAGTAAATCGATTTGATGGGGCAGACTGATGCTGCTGTTGCAAGATGAAAAAAAAATTGCTTTGGGCAGAAGTATATACAATGCGGCATATTGACGCTCTTTACGCAAATCTGTGGTCATTGCTAAACAATTTTGCTTCGAACGAGGAAGTGAAATTGGATGGGTTTCTATTGATAAACTTTTTCTCTCAATCCTTTTTTACTGAATACAGTACATTGCGACATGTCCGTAAGAAACCTTTGCAATCAACATCGGTTACCATTGTTCAGTTCTTTCTAAGAAGAAATATTTTAAAAGAAGAAGCTTTCTAGAAATCGATTTCCTTTAACATTTTTCAAAGAAGCAGTCACTGCAAACAATTTGCAGGATCGATGTGAGCCTAACGTAAGCAAGAGTGGCTTGGCACCTGATACTTTTTGATGGCGCCCATGGCGAGCTTCCTTTGGAAGAACCATGTCAAGATAGCGTTGCGAGTCGTTTGACGAATGCATATCCACGAATTCCTGCGATCTAGTTTATCGTTGGCCACAATCTAACGCAATCAACGTCACGAACAGGAAATAATAAAATCCATAGAAAGTATAGGTGAAGGCAATAAGCGAATGAAGCGCGCAGTGAGAGCGCGAAAGATTGCTTCGCGCAGAGAAATCTCAAATCGCCAGCTTAAATTATGAATGGCCGCTCTAAAATGCCTGCGGCGTAATAACGAGTAATTAACCGGATGCAAACGCATGAAGTAATGTGAGGTATGCATTCGGAGAATCAAGCTGTACTGAAAATATATCGCTTTCCGCATTGCTGATAGTTCAAGAGTTGAGTTTTATACATCCGATATTATTGGCTTTGCGTAGGTTTAGCAATGAAACGACAGTGATTAGGCGGCAAGCAGGTTCCTGATAAAATCCTCTTGCATCCTTTACCTTACTACCGGTAATCAGACGCTATTGAAGCGAGATGTCGTTGTTGTGTTAGGCTCCATATCAATTGAAAGATCGTCCAACCCGACTACAACATGTGTAATTTGTAGAGCTTATCAAACGCCTCAAAAACTTTTAAAATTAATTCAGTGTTGCTATATTTTTTACGCATAAAATTCAATTCTCAAATGAAATTATTTCTGTCGCACTTGTTGGTCAATTATTGTGCTGAATCGATGATTGTTCCCTTCAAGAGAATAGCAGCTATTCACTTATAGCTATTCGTCGGAGAACGGGGATCACGCATCATACTAAAAGAAACCTCTTAGCGAATCCACTTTCGAATGCAACGCCCATGACTATTGCAGAATTACAATAAAATTCATGAGAGTTGCACATTCTGAAGAATTGCTAAGAATATGGGTGTTGTCTGCCCCATAAGTGAATTCCTCTCTAATTTGCATTCCAAAATAAACTTTCATCATATTTTCAGCACCAGAAAAATTTTAAAATTTGGCTGGTTTTTAAAAGTGTTCTCTAGAACGATAGTTACTGCCCCCTCGATAGGAGCGAAACCTTTCCCAGCTCATATACTATTTAGAATACTTTTTTGATCATTAATCCTACAGGGAAATGAAGTCATCCGATGCTGAAAAATCTCTCTAACCTTAAGTTCATAAATGAAGTGTCCGAAGTAAGCGCTACTCTCTTTTCTCAAGAACACATGAGCAATAACATAGTTGGCTATTTCGTTTCATTTCTGTAGGTTGTGCAATCATCGTCGACGCTCATATAGGTTCCGGACAATCGGGAGTCTGCGCTGACGAACTTGTGTGCTTCAGCGCAGACTCTTGATTGCCCGAACTCTCTTTTCGTTTTTTTTTTTCGTTTCTTTCAACATGCTGGTGACAAAAGCTGACATGAAGAAGCTTTGTTGAATCTCATTTTGCGAATGTTTTGTTTCACCGCATTTCCGACTCACCAAATTCGTTTCTAGATATGTCATTTCGCACTTTGTTACTGTTTTTTTTAGTTCAGGAAACCGTTCTCCAAATGGATTTGAAATGTAAGAGCCAGCGACCGATATATTAACGTTTCCGATCATGTTCAACACTTTTTTTGGAATTTTAAGCGGACACTTGTTTGATGAGTTGAAAGTTAAACAACGCATGGGGTATTTGCGTCTTGGACTTATTTAGCTAGAACATATCACGAGAATTTCATACCTAATTAGTCTGCTAGATTGATCTAAAAAGGGCTACGTTATATTTATATCGCGAACGGGCCTCACCGTTTCACCAATTCGGCGTTCATGAAAAACATCATTAAGCTAAAGATTATCGGCTCAAATAACCAACTGCGGCTTGATGTGTTTACGCCTGAGAGCTTTCAGAATCCAATAAATAAAATTAGAAGAGAAGAGTGAAAAACTAGAAAACAAAATAATCTCTATATTTTCGAGCATTGATATGCGACGAAAAAAAAACGGGCAAAAGAAGTTCAATTAGCGGGCGCTGTTGCTATAGATAGTGTCATCCATCATTGACATTCTCACTTGCTAACAAAAGCTTTTGATGAACACAATATAGTGACGTCCGCATTAACTAAGCAAAGAATTGAAAAGGAAGCGTTGTACTACAGCATCAATTCGTTGCTTTATAATCAACTTCGACCTTCTCAGAAAATCAACAATCATCACAGCAAGAATAGAAATTTTCTACTGCGCTATTCTTACGATCGTATTTGCCTTACAACTTAAATTATTCGCTAATGAAGGACATTTTATGTGTTCCATAGTAATTTTCTAGATATTTATTATTGCCTGCAATTATTCATAATTTGACGGAAACAAATTTATTTAGTGAATGAATTTCAAAGAAATTATTCTCGAACGTTCATTGAAATATTTTGTGAAATCAGTCGAGGAATTTTAGTTGTCCTCTCAATTTTTAAACTCTACTCCAATCATCATGCAGTACGGAAATTAACGATACTTCGATCAGTATTTTTTATGAGAAAATATTTTTCCAGCATTGAGAGTATATGATGAGTTCGATTTTTTTTTCAATCTTCAGCGCAATGAAATGTGGCTATGAAAATGAAAAAATAATATCTTTCCGGTCCATAGGTTTTACCAGTGCAAGTATTAAACGTCACCGTATGTGGATCACAAGAATATGCAAATGAAAAACGATGGCACGATAGAACATGCGCTATGCTAGTTTATTCATTATGCTACCCATCCCAGAAAAAATGGGGACTAAAAGATGAGAATGTTTTTGCAATAGAGGGTTTTTCGCGAAAGGATCACAATCAGGAAAGCACATTGGATATATGCTTTCAGCATTTCGACATATCCGGTAAATTGATTGCCCAAACGCCCAAAATGGAATAGCACAACTTCTAATGATTTTCACTTCCATTAGACCAATCACATCACTTATAAAATTATATAAACAAAAAATACTTTTAACCGACTTCTTCTTGACTCAATATTCAAAGCAAATTGCATCTGCAAACTTCATGCCACAATTCGCTGTCGACTGCTTCGAAGGAAGTGAGGGAATCGAGTCCCAAAGGATACTCGAATGGATTCTCTAAGTGCAATTAACATTCCAAATTTCATTATGCAACTTATAATTCCCAAGTTTTATTAGTTTTCGTCCAATAGTTCGCAGGTTCAAGCAACCGAACGCAACGAACACATAAACATGCGCATAAAAATGATGTATCGACACAAATAGACCGCATAGATTTATATATGACGAGATACGGCGCTATTATAATAGCCTGCGGCAAAACTCTTCAAATAGTGCAGTAATAAAAATATCTTGCGCAATGTTCATACTTTATATCTATATCTATCAATAACACCTAATAATATCAATTAATAATAACATAACTGCAACTCGCAGAATTCCAATCACCAACAGCAAGAAAAAATTTGCAGTACAAAAAAGAAAAAGAATTCAATATTTTCCTTCCAATTGAGTCATAATCGATGCATAACAAAATAGCGAAATAAGACAATAGGCTGCAAAAAGTGACTTGCTCAAAAGACTCAACAAGGTGCATGAAGGTGCTCATTACGATGGAGACATCCATTTCCATGATGAATTCGATTCACCAACTTGTACTCCATTATGGGAATATCAGACGTTTGATCGATAGAGGAAGTCCGCTTCAGAACAACAGTAATCGACTCAATAGGAACCGTAAACTTAATGGCAACCGTAGTCGAATTAATGGCAACGGTAATCGATACTAACCGTATCGACTTAATACCAAACGTAATTGGTCAATTGGGTAAAAGTAAAATTTACTGTAAAAACAGTCGGCTTTTTAGTAAAATTCTCTGGTAGGACGTCGATATCCTATATACCTCAAAGATAAGTGCAAAATCAGTGAGAAAGTGGAAATTAAAACGCTTTAATTGCGATTACACCTGTTGTATGCATTTCATATCGAGCTTTAGAAAGAGCAAAAAACGTCTCCAAGAATGAAATCATTTTCCGCGCGATTGTTTCAACAAAAACGTTTGAATATTTTTAGGAAGGAACCTGATTGGCTGGTCTCTCCTCGAAAATAATCTAACATCAAATAGGCTGTTTTTCAACAGCCGAAATCACCTCATAGAAACAGAATGACGCAGACAGTACGAGATGATGAGTGAAACACGTCATGTGAAACACGTTAATAATTCATCACTGCCGTCTCGTCTTACTGAAATCTGCACCGTCAGCTATGGTTATACTGCGTTATAGGATTACATGCCATTCTCATTAGATAATTCTACTATGTTGCACTGGACAAACGTGGGAGAAATCGTGTTATTCCTGCAAAAAAAAATCTTCATTTTGCTCAGATCCCCGCCAATAAGGCATCCCGATTCTTTTCTGAATTTATTTTATTCTGGGTCAACATTCAGCTGGCGTGGAGTGAGCGACTGACTGCCTTTCGCCACGCTGACCTTGCAAGTGTGTGAAGCGCGCTTGTAGGAGGAAAGAAAAACTGAGTGAAAAAAAGGAACGCGAGAAGAACATTCATTCCATCGAAATGGAAACGGCAACTTCCGACATGCAACTAATATAGATTGCCCATAGATTTGTCAACGAAAACATGTACTAATGAAGGCAATAGCGCAAATGGTTACCAATCACGCGAGTAGATAATTTCGGCAATGAAGTACATTAAGTGCTCAGTTCACCTGTTCACATAAATGTCGCTACCTTAATGAATCTTGCATGTTCAGACGTAACTATGAATGATAATGCTTTAGAGTGAAAAGGTCGCATCGGAAAGTTCCAATAGGAATGAGCATTCAACGGACGTAGCTAACGATTACGCTTAAGAAAATGAATCACTGGCCTTGGTGACGATTTATGATTGCCCAATAAACATGCATTTTCATCAGACGCAAGAATTCATCACATCGGAAAATCCTCACCGGGAAATTTCGTTACTGCCATGAGACGTCATTAAGTTATATTTCAGTATGAAGTAGTCATCTGATACAAGAGAAAGTAAAGGGCTTCTCATATATGATACCAGTCGAGAAATCTTTATAATCAACCTTTACGTCCCTTAACCACATATACCTGATGGTCAACATTGTTCACAATGTCGATCGGAAGGCATTGAATCACATTGAATCAATATAGAAATAGCTAGAAATGCCTTTGATTGGAAATTAATTGGTGTCCAATAACAGAGAAAACATTGTGGGCATCGACAACGATTCGCATGATGGAAAGACTTGCATGCTAGAGCATTCCTCTCCTTTAGATATATGGCTCACTTAATCATTTAGCCACGACAATTTATAGGCTTAGATAATCATTGCTTCGGTGAAAGAGTATGCATATTTGAAACACTGATTGATCGAATGAAACCCATTGGTTTACTAGAAGTGTTTATTGAATATGTACTATGTACTATTTGTGTGTATTTGTAGTATATACTTTATGTACTATTTGCTAAAGAAGTTAATTAGCTAGATAGTGTGTACGATGTATTGCAGAAGTAGTATGTACTATTTGAATGCCGTGTTCAAAGCATCGTGATCGCGGACTGTATTCCTCGATTCATCAAGTATCTCCGTGCTTACGTTTCACCTCTCTTAACTACTACCTCGTCTTTTCCCTTCTCCACCTTTGCAATTGCCCGGTTGAAAAGGGGGGGTGAGAATATGTAGCCCAACTTTTTAGGACGAAAAAAATGAGAGTGAGAGCTGTGGCCGTTTTATTTCATCGTATGGTTCAAACATAAAGGGAACTATTGTAGACCGACCGGAAGGTACCATTTCAGGCCGTAGAAGTCTTGTAAGTAGAACAGCTTATTAGAATTTAGTAACAGAATATTTCAGTAATAGGCTTATCTCACATGGTTCCGAAGAACTTTCAAGTTAGAATAATATATCTCAAGAGCAAGAATCCTTTGATGGAAAGCCAATTCAAGAACACAAAATTTCTAAACTATGAAAATCACATTAAAAGCCAATGAGTTGATGAATCTTAAACTACTTTTTGCACCACAATAATTATAACACTAACACATATAACAAAAATATCCTCATTTTTACTTAATTTACACGATAAAAAATATTCATAGCACATAACAAACGTTTGAAATAGAATGAAATAGTAATCAAATTTTAGGGAGCATTTATTCGGTTGCCGATGTGGTTAAACTCGTAAACGCCTCTCACGAGATCTCATTAAACTATGAAGCTGCAGTGAAAGAATAAGATGAGCAATTTAGTTTGCTGCAGTATGTATCTGCATTAGTGAAAGTTTTGCAACTTTCACTTTGTTTGAATGTGAATTGTTGTTCAATTTTCTTTTGTTTTGAATAGATTACTTCCTTTCGGAAAGTTTTCATTTCATCTAAAATAAACCATTGAAAGTAAATTAATCGAGAATATTTATGATATTATTATAAAAAGAAAAAGTCAACGAAAAATTCGAAAAAGATCGTGAAACTCCATAATTTTTTCGCATAATGTATCGGCATTCAACAGGAAGAAAGCACGACAGAAAGGCGAATGATGATAATTAAAGACTAGCGCGATATATATGTCTCCAAGCACTATGCATTATATCAAACGGTTGAACCAATTTTTGTTCGCGCCAACAAATATTATTATTTTATATGATCTCTATGCTCGTTTGCAAATTCTTCGAAAGTCTAAAAACATTGATCCGTGTATCTCTTCAACGATCCCCAAGTGCCGATTTCTCTAACACTATTTCATTAGTACAGATGAACTGTGCATTGATCCTTAATTGTTACGTTTTGTTATGGTTTGGCACATTGTGTATGCATTGATAACATTGGAAAAGGTCGTTGAACTTTCCCTTTGAAGTGATTCACGCAATTCGATTTCGCAGAACAAACTCAACAAAAGGAATTTCGCTAAAGCTTCTAGCTATTTGGGTAACTGAATGGGAGCTCAAACTGAAAAGTATGCATCGGAGCAACTATCTACTAATTTCTTTTCCATTCCGCAGTTTGAACAGATTGACTGAGATTATGAATCGATATCAAAATTGCAGACACCGTACATATTCACTGTTAATGGCACAAGAACATTGAATGTTCCTTAGTCCGATGCTACTGATCAAACAGTCGATATTCCATTTGTCTATTTTTTAGACACTGTGAGAATAGTAGCAAAGTTTAACGAACGTTCAACAATTATCCAACAATGCAATATAAGCTGTGGAAAATCCATTAAAAAATTGCTTCTTTTCATAGGCAATAGATTCGGTTCTCGCTTTGGCAATTTCTTATTAAAGCTTGCGGGGAAGTTAATAAAGCAGCGGAAGAAACAGATTGCAAATTTGATGTATTAATCAAAGCAAAATACCATAATGCTATAGTTTATCTTCTATAAACGATAAATTCCACTAAAAGATGCGCAATGAAAGTGCTTAAGGAATATGAAAAAAATGTCTCTGCTGAGGCATTAGAGAATGTTTTCAACCTATGCAATCTACCCAACGTATGGTTACTGAAACGCGCTGAGGCAAAATATCATTTGAATATTCGCCATTCGAATATTTCTTATCGGTTAGAAAACATATGATCGCTCCTTTTGCCCGAATAGTCGGTCACAAGCGGCGTGAAAGAAGTTCCATATGGTAGGTCACAGAAAACCGACCCATCAAAATTTCTGACTCAAAATATGCCTCTTTTTTTTCAGAATACACAGCCGCAGCATATTAGTGATCATAAACCGTAGGTCAGCTCCGAATGCCTTCATTTATTTCCCGTTCCATAGTTCTAAGAGGCTTTTTGTGATGAAAAGTTTTTCAGTTGGATACACGATTCGACTCTTTCGCACTTCCTTCAGGTGGTTCAACCTAAAAGTTCTTATAGTTCAATCTAACGATAGTTCTTATTCAACTCGAACAAGTTTTAAGCGAGAAATTCACGCAACAGGCGCTTGACGTATTAGCAATCGCAGCCAGACGACTACGTTACCATGACGTTAGCACGATTTTAGGATGAGTTTACGATATACTACATTGACTATTTTCAATTTTCGAAGATGCGACAGAAGGGATGTTATTTTTGTGTCTCTATACGCCTATGCGGTCATATATTTATGTGGACGTGTATGCGGTTAGGTGCGAAAATGCATCACAATAGTGCAAGCGCATTCCAATATTTAAAGAAAACAACTGCATTTTCATACAAATAATGGGAATAATAATGAAAAATTGCTGCTAACGAATCGTAGAATGGCCAAAATAGAACATCTAATTTAACAAAGGAGTTTGATTCATTCATTAATGAAATATTTAAAAGAAGAGATGAAAAAATTGACTGAAGATTTCTGCTTCGTTATGTTGTATTTAAACTCTAATGGAAAGTTTAGAAATAACGAACAGTCATTTTCAACAAATCATTTTTTAACTGGCAACAAAAGAGGTCACTGGTCACTGGTCACTTCTCAATGCCCAGTGGTCAAAAAGTGGTCAAAATGGTCAAGCGAATAATCATTGGAAATATACAGCCCAATTCAATTCTACGGCAACGTTTAAGTGGCACAAGCTATCACCACGATTACGCTTAAAATAATACAAAAATATGCGCTCTGCGTTCTCACAGAGAGACTGCGTAATGTTGACCGATTGTCAAGCTTAGACAGTGGGAAAAATGCACACTGATAAGTGACATGTGACCATCGGAGAGGTGGAGTGTGCGCGAAGAAAAATGCGATGTGAATGAAGCGACTAATGACACCCTTGAGGCATTCATTGAATCTGCATCGTTAGCCGTTTGCATATCTCATTCAAGGATGCTTCTTCTATGATCACATCAGAGGAGCGTCGAATTAATCCTTGTTCTCAATCATCGATCCGTGAAAACCATTATGCTCGAGATGAGAGTGCTAAAGCCTCTTCGCTCATCTGAACTGCTCACATAGCTGCGGTGGTCATTCTACTGGCTAGCGACAGCGTCTCTAAGGTAGCATGATGGCTGAAAGCCGCTCTTCACATGCCTACAGCGCTAACAGCTGGAAGTGAGGGTCAAAAGATATAAACAGACTAAATTAGATGGTATCACCTGAAAAGCACATTGCGATACTAATGGGCCTGTCGACTCAGGTTCGATAGTGATGGTTTGTTAGTTCTGACAATTTCTAGATATATGTGCCGAAAACGAGCGCTGATGTTCGGCCTTAATTTTCCTCTCTTCACTAAGCACTTCGCATGGAAATGCTTTGATCTATACAACACAGTGGAATCACAAGCTCGAATGCCATTGTCTGCAAGCTTCCTACAGACCATAGTTTGCTTGAAATGAAAAACGATCTCCGTTAGGAGCGAAAGAACCCCGAGCAGCCCATCGCTGCGCTGCATCAAAGCGCAAAACCCTGAAGATAGACGCTTGCACCCAGCATATGAAGTTATTGCTTCAGAACATATCCAACAGCATATAGCAATCATATGTGAAAATCGCAGTACCGACAAATGCAAGCCCTCATCTGCGGGAAAAAATTTCAAATTTGTTGAAGGAGCTACCTTTGGGCCACTTATTATATCCGAAGCAAATTGCGAAGTAAATGAATCCTTGAAGATAGTATCTCGAGTATTTTTTTGTTCATTGCGCCGATTTTTATGCATATTTGCCGAGAAAAAAAATAGCGTGAATAGGGAGTTTGGCAAAAACGAAGACTCAAACATATGTTCGTTAATTTATTTCATCAATCAACACATTTGAATGCGCATTCGAAATACCGTCGCACTAATGAGCCTGATCGACTGATGTTCAGATAAAAACGGCGTCCGAATGGCGGCTGTGAAATGCTGAAAACTCTTTGCAACTTCACTTCAGCCTTTTTTTTTATACGACGAAGAAGTGCCACTGTAACGAATTCTCATTTATGGGGCTAAAGTTCATTTATGGGGCTAAACGAATTCATTTATGGGCTAAATTCTTTAATAAGAGGAGTTAGGCAATTGCATTGGTAAAACAGATGTAGCTAAAATATTCTGACTAAGATGCAACCGATTCTATGCAAATTACTCATAACCATCTCAGGTATACGATGACCTGGAGGAGTACATGACGAAATGGTTGGAGGATATACCAGAGGGCGAATATTTCCCTTTGGCGGCAGTTCAGTTACTCACTGACAACCCCCCACTAAACCCTCCCGCCAGAACCCGCCGGGGATCATTTTTCTTATTGAACACCAATGAGCCTTTTTATTCCTCTGGAATGCTCCGGGGTGAATTCCTTAGTGGGCGCATTGAGCACTGGTTCATTTTTCTCCTCTTCTATGCACTTTTTCTTTGCAGTAAAAAATGTACTGTGACCTCTAACCGTTTGCCTTCCACATAAATGCGTTTTTGTCTGTGGCTATTTTGTTGCATACTGATTTGCAGTCGAAAGTTCTGCAAAGCTTGTGGAGGTGGGAATAAGAAAATATATTCCTTGGCCAGAAAGTTGGGCCTTTTCCAGCTATCGCCTAAGAACCATTCCAAGTTATGCCCATTTATCGCATCGCTTTGCTCGTTGAAAAATGAACAACGTTCAATGTAAAAGCATAAAAGACCACAATTACAATCGATGAGACGAAGAAAGCTCCCAAAATGTGTGAGCCGTACTACATCAACGTTAACTGGCTTATCAACTGATAAGCCATCGTTGGACACTGACGGCGCAAAGATTAAGGTTTTTTAAACACAATAATGCCTATTTATGAAGAGTTAAGCCTGATAAGGTCTTACTCCGTTTCCAACTCATCACGAAGTCATATTTTTTACGCTAAGAATTATATTTTTGCCAAATAAGTGGGCAGTTGATATTCAATGAGAGAGGAAAGCGCCTGCAAGTTTTCCAAATGCTTTGAGTTGATATTATCAATGATAAAACTTTTTAGGTCAGATCCGCAACGATTGATGATTAGGTGTTCTACTCAAACGGCAACAAACATTCAAGGATTCAACTGAAAAGACAAATGCTTTGTAATCTTCATTGCCATAATGAACGCAGAATGTCCGGTTCTATTCGAAGGTCCGTCATGAGCACCACTTATAAATGAACTTTTGCGCATTTATTGAAGTATCACCTAAGCAGGATAAAATTTCATGTATTCATAACGCTTGCGCATAAGAAAGCTTCACTGTTAGAAAAATCGTATCTTAAAACATTTCCATCTTTCATTATGGTCATATATAGTGATCATACATTTGTGGTGCGTGGTGCGGGAGGAGGAGGTCAGTACGTCATTATGCGTGTTGTGTGTGTAGGGCGTTGTGTGTGGTCCGTTTCGGTTTGGCATCTGCGTGTGTGGGAGAGTGTGGTATATTTGGTGTGTGGGGCGTCGTGTGTGGTCCTGTTTCGCCTTGTGTGTGGTACCGATTCCGTTTGGCGCGTGTGTGGAGTGTGGTTGCATGGTGTGTGTGTCTGTGTCTGTGTGCACCTGTGTGTCTGTGTGTGTCTCCGTGTGTCTGTGTGCGTGTCCCTGTGTGTCTGCGTGTGTCCGTGTTTTTGTGTTTCAATTTGTGTCAGTGTGCGTCAGTGTGTGTCTTGGTGTCTCCTTGTGTCTATGTGTGCCTGTGTGTCTGCGAGGGTCTGTGTGTGTCTGTGTGTTGTGCGTGTCTGTGTGTGTCGGTGTGTCGCACCGTGACGCAGATGACGACCGCTATAGCAATAGTGTTCCCTCCCTCTTGATGACTACTAACAAAGTCCGTCAATTCGAGATCTTCTGCTGTTATTACCATCGCCTATTAAATGGTTGCGAAACCCTCATCATAAACAACAATTACCCACCATATCGTTTTTTGTAATGGCTCGATTGCATGAGCGTTACCGTGTAATGCTATAATCAAATAGAGGAATTTGGCTGACAAAATGACAAAAAGTAGTGAATGAGACCGGCACTGTTAGAGTGCGTAAGTTTTCAGAAGTCAAAGTTTTATAGAGTGCCTTCTCCTTCTTTCGTCTTAAACCAGTAGAGGTGCCGTTGCCTGATAAGTCACGTAAAAAATATCTCTGTCAAAAATGGCCTCATTAACTAGCATCAGCTGTAAGAAAATACATGAAAAACCTGTGAAAATAAGCGCATATAGACTTTTGATCGTCGTGAAAGTAAATATCCGCTTTATCTTGCGTTATTACACAACGCTTATGCATAAAAATTTACATTTTTAACGCATCATAAGCATTGATACAACAACATTACAAACGTTGACGAAATACCAAAGAAATCTTCGGCACTTATAATGCATAGCCTTATTCACAGATTTACTGCAAAGAAAAAGGAACGCACTATGTTGAATTGGGTACATATGGCGAGACCATCATTTTTGTCAAAGAAATGACGAGTAAGTTAATTGGAACGAAAAATTCCTTTCTCCATCTATTAAACCTCCAAAACAGTGAGAAAGGGCGAAGGAGGGGAGTGAAGGGAAAGGCGAACATCTGACCTTTCGTTAGGATCGAATGCACCACCAGATACACAGCACGCCTTCGATGCCCATTCATTTCAGCTCAGCTACCGTAACTTCTGGTTCTGCACATATTTGAATTGCAATGACGACCTTATACCTTCAGCAACGAGGGATTAACACCACAAAATACGTTTTACAAACGCACGATTAATGACATACGTTTATTTTAGTCTGTATCACGATCCAATAAACCATCATGTATTTGGATATATTATTGCACACTTAAGAACATATATATATATATATATATGTTCTTCAGTTTCATACGCGGTGCTCTGCAGATGAGAAAGGATGACCATTGCAATGTACAGTCGTTTGTTCGTAATACCTATGCAAAATGCATAGCTCAGGTACACCATCTATAAATCGACCTGCATGAATCAATCCTCCGTATGAAATTTTTGAATAGTTGGAACGCGAGAAGAGGAAGACCGCACAAAATTGTCATCTATTCGCTGACTAAAGCACTTTCCATGAGCAAGCTCATCGATTTCATGAAAGAATTTCTCGCTGTGTAATTTGCGCGCTTTTTTTTCGCTGTATCCGATGACGAAAAATTCCGTTGCATGGGCAACTCTTCAAGAAATAAGGCTGTGCAGGTTTCTTAAAGAAAACAAAAATTTAGGCAGAAATGAATGCCGAACAAACTGGATGAGCTTCCATCTGGAAAATACAATATCCAGTCTCAGGATCACATTCACCAAAGGATATAATGATAAATAAATGCATTAAATGAAGTGATATGATCAACGGAATGAAACATTTAAACACACTATAGCATAAAATGCATGTACAATTCCTCACATAAATACTCGATTAAGATCTCATTATAAAATGCTTTCAAAATAAAGTTTTAGAAGAACCAAAGAAATTGATGCGAATGTTCTTAGTACTTATCACAGAAGACGGAATATTGTTGAGAAGAGCAAAAGCAGGAAAGAGAATGACGTAAACGCGATGCCATTATCACCCGGGTCTCTTGGATCTGAGTGTCCTGAAAATCACAAGTACATTAATAAGTATTCAAAATAGATAAATAAATAAATAAATAAGTAAATAAAGCATGACCAATTTTTTCGCCATTAAAAACTAAGCAACATGTGCTTGCGAGGGCATTCCTCTTTCTAGTGTTCACTATCGAGTAATAGCGCACTTGCAATTTAGTCGTATTTAGAAACACAATACGAAATTTCACTAAAAAACAAGGAACTGAGACAAGATAAATTTTCAAGTCAAAAAACTCTAATGGCGCTTTCATTTGTGTATTGTCGTATGTACACATTTCCGGACGTATTGTTTGAAATGCTGATGACGTATCATTGAGGTAAACACTTCCGCAATGCATTTTTATAGTGCAAGCAAGTGGTCGAAAAATACAATTCAAATAGGCTAATAGCAATATGAAGTGAATCTTATCGATGATGGAAAGCATTTCTGAATCTTACAGAATGGCAATGAAACATTTGGACTGAACGATTTTCTTATCTTTCTATTTAATTCTCGCCAATTTCAAAAACAAATGAAAGTGGACTAGAGGCAGCAAGTGCCTTCAACAATCGAAGCAACAGCCGATCTCAAATCAACAAACAAGAACAAAAAATGAAGGATTTTCATAGAAAAGACGAATGATGTTGGTTCTATGTGCACATAATAATAACGGGCAAAACTGCAGTAACTATGCAAAAAAAAAAAAAAAAAAACTAGAGAGGCAATCATGATGAAGTTAAAATGACACATGAGATTTCCCTATTTTATAGCCGAATTTTCCGAACTTTTTCATTATCGGAATCAATAATCACTATAAACATGAGTTGGAATCGGCTTCGCCAAACGTAAAAATGTAATCCGCGCTGTTTTTTCAAGCTATGCCGGATCCAGCAGTTCGTGACTTATCGCAACAAACACACATATAATCTTCTAAGAAGATTAGGAATCAAAACCAAACGCGGTAATGCTTCTTCCTTGGCAGCAGCCTCTAAAAATTCCCGCTGAAGTTTCCTTATGAAGTTTCTGCCTTCCAGCTTACACTTCACATCAGTGGATTCTCAATGACGGATATTCATCTACTTCCATCTCACTTATGCACGCTAAGAATTTGGAAGAGAGTGTGGGAAGAGGGAGATGAAGTATCTGATATAAGACGATTTCAAACCAGTTGAGGGGAGAGGGAATTTGAGGACAGAGAGAAAACTCACCAGATGCATCATTTCCGGTACCCGTCTGTTCGGTTTGAGGGCCGCCGATTTGTTTCAGGATATTCGTTAGAGCAATTGTGAATTTACCCTCGGATAGCTGTTGATTTTGCCCGCTTACAATTGTATCGAAATCAGCCACTGCTGCAGAGACAATAAATAATATGAGTAAGAGACAATAAATGGTGCGCAGATGGTATATATGAACATACACCTATTAAGTTGACAATTCCCAGGCGAAATATCTTTATGGAAGAGGGGGGCGCAGGAAGGTATCAGCAAAAGAAATGTTAACAAGGATTTCTAGACAGATCAGGTGGTCATGAGCTGGGAATCGTAGTTTTTAGGTGATCTACGTGCAGAACGCTTTGACTTCTTCTGATGGAATGATCGTCTCAGAAACTAGGCAAAAACTGTGTCATTCAGTGCAATTTGTTCCGGACGGCATCTTGAAAATGCCTCAATGCGAAGATTTCATTGTCATTAAATTAAAAACAAACTTAGGCCGGTGTTCTCTTCGCCGGAATAATACAGTCTACGGTCATGAGCGGAGAGCACAAAAACGACCGCCTTCTTGCATTGACCGTCGATGTTCCATAATTTGTTGAGATCACTGGCTAATTTCTGATTTCCCTGCAAGGACGAAACGTTGGCTTGAAATTAGCACGTTCACAGTTTCCCTTGGCTGCATGTGCATTTCAAATTCATCAAAGATAATTCAGAAAAAGATTCAGCAGGAAAAAGATAATCGCGTTTAGTCGGGCTTGCAAAAAATTATATATAAAAATTTCATTTTTCATTGAAAAAAAGTAAATTTCTGTGGATTACACGCGGCCATTTTATCAAAAATGATTCGCTCAAAACGCATTCACATGACGACAGAACGTCCGATCTGCGTAAATGTGAAGGAAGCTCGAGGAAGCTATCGTGTGCTTATGATAAACTATTCACAATTCTCTATAAAGCCAATGCGATTTGAAATTTCGTAAATTCTCAATTGAGTCTCTTTCGTTGAGAGAATAACGCAAAAGTTGGCGCTGAACCAGTTCAACTTGTGGTGATTTTGTGGAGAATTTCTCCGCACATTTCCTTCCTTCAAATATAATCAAATTCCATCTCCTTAAGATAAATGTTTTTTTTTAATGATCGAAAAGATCCAGAAATTTTTATTTGCAGATTGCGAAACCTCGGATAAAGGTTCCCTTCACAAGCCCGCATCTCTTAAAGTTTTTCAAACAGAAAATAATGCATTATTTGCAAAGCGTCGTTCAGTCTTAAAACTCCAGAAGGAAGAGAATCAGCTGTAGATTAACGCTAAATTCGGTCGAAAAATATATGATTCCCAATGATGCTGGCATATACTATATATCATAGGAGATAAAGCAGAGGATCGCTGTAAAAATCCCGGTGATCTCTATAGGGAAGTTCCATTAAGGAGTCGATAAAGCACGATTGCAGCACGAGTCACTCTTGCTTCGAATACATCAAAGCAAATTAAATAGCGATTTTGCACTTAATGCATCTCGTAAAATGACGCAAACCACTTCAGCATATAACTATATCATCGTTTGAGCGCTCTAACATTTTGAGCACTTTGAATTCTCATATAAAACAATACCCTAAAAAGGTCAAAGGGCGTGCATTATACATTCCATTATAGGTACTCTGCAACCGTGATATAAACATATTCTTTGAAAAAGAAAATTTTCATTTGCTTAAGTTCAGTGTGATATAAATTCCTCAGTTGAGTGAAAACTATCCGAATCGAACGATGATTTTTAAGCATCCATGAAAATAAAGTGGAATGAAGCTTTAATTGCAATAAATGAATATTGAAAATAGTGATTAAAAGTCGTAATGTGAAATAAAGCTTTCCCAGAAAATAATCATGGATTTCATCATTTACTTTCATTAGTTATAATAGAAGAAACACCTACCGATTGCACGATTACAAGTATTGCTTCGATGCCTTTCTTCTCACAAAAATTCCCTTGTGAATGTGATGTGCGACGCGCCAGTTGAAGGAGATCGTTATTGAGGCGATACCTCTCAGACTCAGTTACAATCTATAGTTACAGATATATATCATCAGAATTTCGCAGAAGTTAACTTAAAAAATTACCTCCACATGGACGAATTCATTAGGGGCATTCTCATGCAGAAAAAACCTTAAGAGTTTTTGAGGAATTACTTTTCTTAAGAGTATTGCTTGAAGCGAAAATGCCGCCAAAGATACTCAATTCCGTAACTCAAGTGACCGAATCTATAAGAATAGTATCATCAACGATTCACCAGACGTAATGGTCCTCATGGATTTCTTTAGTTCCACGTGAAAAATGTTGATAAATCATTGCGCAATGTTCAATCTGGTATGGCCTCTCGCCGCCTGATTTGCCTGAACAGCGCGTGGATGCGTCTCGAGGTGACATATTGCAAAACACGAGCAATATCAGAAAATCTCTTGTTGGAGAGGAGAGGATGGGGATGGCGGGGTTGAGGCAACGCTTATGCTGCCTAATATCGCTTTCAAGTTATTAATGTGTTGTCAGCATTTTCAAAATTCTAGCCCTTTCCCTCGGCCTTCTTCATGCTCCTTCTCTTCCATATCCTTCACTCTTTTCCAGGACCTTCAGGACTCTTGGTCGCTGCTTGCAGCATAGAAGATGGGTTTTTTCCGCTCACAAAAAAGGTTCAAATAAGTTGCTCTTACGATCACCTTATTTCATTGGAATTGCGGAATTATTCTGGAAATTTTAATCTCGTTTTTTCAAGTTTTCGAACAGCATTGAATTACGCAACTCTGTAAAAGGTCTGCTTCTTTTTATCTTTTTTTTTCATTCGGCATCATTTCCGCAAGACATGCCCATTGGAAAAACGCATTCCCTCTCTCGCCCCCCCCCCAAAAAAAAATCCATAAACACTTCCATACTGGCCTCAATTTCCTAAATTAAGCGTATTCATAGGTTTGTCGATGCCATTCACAGATTCGCCGACTAACCTCGTCAGGGTCGCATACGCTAGCCAGCGACCGCATTTTGCATGCTTTATAGCCATTAGTAGTGCGAGGGTTGGGAAATTGTTGCGCTGACCATTCCTGTGCGAGCGATAAAACTGCCAACAATAAAAACACCAAAGCCTGCAGCATTTTTCCTGCAAGGATCATGAGGTAAGGCAAGAAGGCCGATAATAAAACAATATGAAGCGTTTCGTAGAGCTCGTGCTCCTATTCATTCAAAAGCATGGGATGTCGAAGCTTTGTCCAGGGTTCGAAGTCTCATAAAAGACTGCATAGTCGACTAATTGGTTATTCACCGAGCAGGTCTATCCCGAATATTCTCTCATAGCGTCACTTAGACGCTCTCGCGCATTTTGAAAGGTTCTTTGGGCGGAAATTTCGCAGAATTCACTCAAAACTTTGTCATTGCGCTATAGTCATTATCATGAAGCGCCTTAAAACCATGCCTACTTTTGTTCTTCAATTGTTCTGCTTCCATTTAGACCACTTCGTATAACCCCCTTTAATGACGCGTCATTAGAATCGACGAACTTAAACACTAATTCTAGTTTGCTAATTAAAGCTCTATACAAATATTTTTCTACTAGAGTAGCACTAAAATCTTTACCCTTATATTTCTTAAGCAGTCGTTTACCTTTATTAATGAAATGGGGCTTAAATGAGCACAGCTGGTTAATTCTAAAAATTTGAGAGATTAAAAGGTTTTTGCGTATAAGAAGTTGAATGTTACTCAACTGAGCATATTTATTTACTGAGAAACCAAACTGATCCGTTTTATCGTAGCTTATATAATTTTACGTTCATAAGGTTAGCTTATAAGACTTAACAGTGATAATCCGACTTTATAAAATTTGATAGACAAAAAGGAAAGTTAAGGCGGAGTTTTCATAATATTAGAATTAAATGGAATTATAGAATATCCTCAATAAGTGGGATAATTCGTTTGCTTCGATATCGATATCATAAAAAATGTGGAAATACTTTGCACCGATTTTCCAATTAGAGCTGTTTAGATGCTCAATTAGCATAAATATGGCGCTTTGCTGAGAATATAAACGTTATGTGCGCATTCGATAATTGCTCCGCTAAACCTGTGAGGGAAATTGTCATATAAAATCCCGAATAAAATCCAGAAGGAGTCAGCAGCAAAGAATGATTCGTCAGCCTCGAAATCATCATTGGTACGGATAAATTTATCCACAAAACAAAAAGGAGAAGAGCCTAGGAGTATGAGGTTCGGAAAATGAATAAATAATTGAATTTAATTTGAATAAAACTTGTAAACATATGTAAGCAGCATATAACAATGAATATTTTCAATCATTGGTCATCAAAAACACTCATTATCATTATAAAACAATATATTTGCTTGAAATACATATATTCAAATCAATGTTCAACAAAAAACTTTCAATAAAAAGATGCAAAATCACAAAATGTAAAATATGTATAGCAAGCATACAAATAGCTAGAGATTTTCCATCAACGAAAATAGCATTGACAAGATTTCTAAATTTCATTACCTATATAACTTTGGGAAAATATCACAGAAAATCAATGGATTATTCAATCGCCTTATTTTCCTGCTTGGGAAATTTTATGGTGACATGGAATTGCCTAAATGAATATTGATGATGATAGAGTACAATTACGATTGATCAATCTCCTATATTCCATAAATGTTCTAACAAAAAGAAAAACATCAAAAGACTATAGTTAAAGCAAGATATGGCATAGACAAATTCACACGTATACTCTTGACAAGGTAGCCAGGGGACTTACTAGATCGTAGTATTCAGATGGGAGGACAATATAGGTTTAAGAAAAAATAACAGGCATAAATTGCTTCGATTTGGCAGTTGAGACTGCTCATGCGAGTTGTTTTCCACAGTGAATGCGCAACAGAGAAATAAATTAAAAAAACGAGCGTGTTTAATCGATCAGTGGGATTTAGAAAACCTCATGCCGCAAGCAACACATAAATTTGGCATCCATCAAATCTAACTCATTGGAAAATAAACTTTCAATAGGCGCTATATTTTCTCAATTTTTTTTCAGCTCTATTCTCAGTAAATGTAAACGAAATATAAACATGGGCAATCCTTTAATAAAACTATCTTTCAAGTTGTTTTATAGAGTTTAAATTCTCCGGTTGAAAGTAACCGACGGATAGAAATGTGTAAACGGACGGACGAGCGGGCAGAATGTGCCTAATAGTGTAGGAGGCAAAAAAGCTTGTGAGCAATATCGATTATCTATCGGCCAATCGATTGACGCTGATGCTTTTTGTGCAGGTGCGGGTCTTTATTGTTCGACTATTCGATTGTTGAACAACCTCTGATCGAATATTGCAGAGCGATTAGAGAGCTGGAAATTTGATCCCTAGTGAAAGAATTTCAATTTTTTCGACCTGTACCCACAAAGATGTCCATACGAGATGAAGCGGTTTTTAATCGACGCTAGCAGATCACAACTTCATTTCCTCTTCAATAGAAGTTTTAACGTTTCACGTTTCACTTGATTGAAAAAACTTTGAAGCAGGTATTAGAGCACAAAAATATCAAAAGAAAACTGGACGCCGATTAGTTATGCCGGAGCGTGCATCGGTTAGATCGTATGAAAATCGCTTATTTTGCGAAGGAATTGTATAAGCGGTTGGCTAAACGCAGTGACAAGAAAATTCGACAAGAGATCAGAAATCAAGGCAGAACTTTTATGGAAATAAAGTTTTGACACGATTAGGGCATGATTAACACTCCTATATCGCTATTGCAATGAATTTTTCCTTAGCTTTTTAACAACGAAAACTATGCCTACTAAATAGAAATATGATGTTCGATGATAGCATATGAGAACCGTACTATAGATCTGACAGGAAAGGAATAAGATAACAGCATTCAAATTAAGTTTACTATTAAAGTTTAGTCCATACAAAGATCGAGCAGATAGATAAGGTTGCAAGCTGGTATATTTCGGCTCTATAAAACGACTGATAATACGCTTGGAACAGCATATTTAAAATCTAGAACATCGCCATACACGCATCACAAGCGTACTAGTCAAACGGATAAAGGCAGTGAGGGAGAATATGAGTGGAGGATTTCAACTTACTAAATGCATATAATAGTGAAATTTCTGGCTAATGCAAGATGCCCCTGAATACGTTGATCCTCGTAATGTTATTCAAAGCAGTGGGGAAAGCACTCGTAACTGAAGGCAACACAGCTTGTAGACCGTCCATGCGATATGTTTGAAGTGACATATTTGATTAAATTGCCACTAATACTGTTCGGCATGTTGCCTCTGAGGCATAACGAAATCTTTTTTTGTAACCATATTGATTATCCGAATAGTTCACTTCTAGAAGTCGTTATGAGGCCACGATTTGCTCTTCAAACCTCTCGTGCTTGAATGATTGACTTTTTCAGCTGGTCCTGATAACCGAGAACTTTCAATCCACGATGCCTTCAGTACTATTTCGATGAAATCAAAAAAACGGCTACCAAGCAATGAACTAACTGAAGCGTAGTTACATTAAAAATTCTTCTTGCATAATCAGGTATCCGCATAACGTACCTCTTAAAGGTATGCAAATATAGCGGAAGGTTGTCGATTTTGAATTATTGACGATGTAATTCGACCGCAAATATGTCATTCACCTAGTTGCAGCCGCGTGATTTAAAAAAAAATTTGACATCAATCGAAGATGTGAGAAGACATTCACTAAGCCGGCAGCATTCAATTTCAGAGTGTCAGTTTCTTATGTAGCATATTTTATTCTGCATTGGGTGACATGTGACAATGACTGCTGTGGACAGTAGAATGCAAAAGCGCTTGTCGCATTCAGTGCCACTGAGAAGCATCTTCATTTGAAGGAAATACGGTCCATTAGCTTCAGCTTGTGACATATCTGCTATCCAACGAACACTG
>JAZARR010000098.1:0-104434 GCA_037389465.1 Baylisascaris procyonis | reverse complement strand
CATATCACAAGCCACCCCCACACGCGCAACAGACATACATACACGCACGCACTCCGCTCCCCTCCACCCCCATAAATACCACACATATCGCACCCTCCCACACACATATGCCAAACGGAATCTATACCACACCAGCTGAAACGGACCACACATGATGCCCTAAACGCACCACAGTGTCCTACACGCATGCCAAACTGAAACAGACCGCACACGGTGCCCCACATGGACATGCACACCTCCCTCTCCTGCACCATACACCACAAACACCTCGCACCAAATCAAATCCCCCACCGCCTCCTTCACCATTAAGCTTACCCTCTTTCCAATGCTTAACCGACTGCTCCGTGCTATGCTGTATACACCCTCTTATACACTCCCATACGAGAGTGACACCTCAAATATATAGATAAACACACAAGCATTACTCCAAGAAAGAGACACCGAAAAAACACGTACACCATATAGAAAGAAGGGACTATATGAAACTATGAGGAACATGGGAAGAACTGAGGATACAAAGCCCTAATGTCTACCTGGATTTTATTTCAACAACACTATATATATATATATATATATATATATATATATATATATATATGCGTATATATATATATACACATATAGTGCTGAACGCTGGAAAAAAACTTACTAGATAATATAGGCGTCAGGATGTGTTTGGTCTCTGCGATTATAAATTTTATCGGCCTTTGATCGACGCTTTGAGTTTGATTGCCTGCAATAGTATTGTTGCCCATGAGGCAAGATAAGCGTACGGCCAAGAAACACACGAAGAACTGATTTTTTGATGCAGATCGTGAGCAGATATTCCTCAGCGTTTGCGCAGAACATACACTTTTTAATGTGGACGTCTTTGATCCAAATGATCAACAAAATAAGTTTTTCCTTTCTGCAGACGGCTCATAAATATAACCACTCTTCGAAGATTCAAGGTGACCGACAGTACCTCTGGTATGAACTCATTCCCCTTTATACAACAAAAGTAAAATTTCAGCTGATGACAATTAAAAGATTGAAGAAATTCTCCTGCTGGAATAAGACCTTCAAATGAAACATAACAGCTCGCTAAATATGTGCACCTGTGCTCACACGCGTGCGTGTAAACTTATATGCAATAACAGTATTCCCCATTTCACCAAATATTTTTTGACCTTTGCAGGATTTTTCTTACCGTAAAAGTGTTATGAATCTGACTGTTAGAAATTCCAAAATCACTCTTAATTTTCATCTTAAGGATTTCAGCGTTCTTTTATTTCAGTTCATCAAGACTTCATCTAACAAAGCAGCACACATTGAACGCTCATTACTAACGGAAGAAATCTGAGAACGCATCAGAGAGAAATATCTAGTTTGTATACATTTTTTCCCATGAACCCTAATTTCAACCGTCCTTTGTTATGACTATCAAACGAAATTGCGAACATAAATGGGGAACCAACCGTTCGCGATCGCGTTCATTCTTCTCACTTGCTTGAGCGAATTCACTTTCACTATTGTCAGTTCTACTAGACACATCTTGTAAACGCAAATTGGCAGACCTTGAACTTGCGTCTCGTTCTGAAGCACTCAATGATATGAGTATTAGTTTGTATCAGTGATGAGCCTATTGAACGAGTGCATTTATGTATGTTATATTTTATTGCAGTGATTAATGGTGAGCAGAAATCTTATTTTTTTTAAATGTCGATCGTTTTTTGCAATCCTCAATTACTATCTCTTCTCTTTGAAAACGGAAACGTCAGTCGCTTTTTTGTCCCCCCAAAAAACTGCTTTTAAGCATGTCCATCTCATTATCCATCCTTTGAGATGGTCTACATATTTTCTTCATTCTTTCCAAGACTTTATGTGCAAATCATTTCTCATGCAAACACTATCTTTACTTTTTGCCTTCTAAAATTGCTAATATTCATCAACAAATAAATACCGCTGATGTTTTTTTTCGCCCATATCTAATGCTTCCCCCCGTATTTCTTCCTAAAACGTTTAACATAACGGGATCTCTCGTTTTAGCCTCACTAATAAATAATAGCAAATGTTTTTATGCGCTAATAAATTTTTGTCATAAGCAGAAATCTGTAGATCCTAGTACTTTTTCGTTTTTGAAGGTAACTTCTGGCGGAACCAACGACGGTTCCTTCGTCGCTCTCCTCGAACGCACTGATATAGCCGAATCCGCTACTGATTGATTCATGCGGTTTTGGTGGTGCCTCATTGAACTCGTCTCGCCAGTTGCTACCACTTCCATCGATTTTCGTCACAACTGAATAAGCATCGTCGGCTCCGCGTAAAACTAAAATAATTTATATATTGCCTAAAAAGTCCAAATTGATAGTCTTTTTTCGAGTGGAAGGAGATTGATGTTATTTCAAATGCCTTCATCCTTCGATAACTTCCCTGAAAGAAAAGTCCATCGGAACAGTCACGAATCTTTTTGCCACCGGACATTTGTAGGAAGTTCCTTCGCAAGAAGACTGCAGTGAAATTCAACTAAAAAACTGATGCGTGCTCAGTATAGAATCCTGTTCACTCATTCGTTCACTATGAATTCTGCAAAAATCATTCGATCTGTGCTCACTCAGCATATTCGAAAATTTTCTATTATAAAATTGCATCACCGAAATAATTGCAAACGTAAATAGGAGAAAGCTAGTATTGCAACACATTAGAATACAGTGGCCTGCAAAATAATGTCCATTGAGATGCCACAAATTTTCAGAAATATGGAGATGAGCTGGAATATGTCTTATCATGGCAGCCACAAGCGCTGAAAATTAGAGCATCGGTAATAAAGTTCGTACTGTTATTATTGGCGCTAACTGACATCTGCGGTTACTGTCATCCGATTTCGTTCCCTTGACGTTGGCGCACTCCACTGTGAAAGGACGTTGACTTGCTTCCTTTCCAGCAACCGTATCGGCGGACTTGGAATTCGCAGTAGTGAAAGTACGGCTCGTAGCTGTATCGGTCGCTGATATGGCTAATTTCGACCAATCGCTCTTCCTGTCAGAAAAAGGCTTTCTTTCCGAATGTATTAGAGAACCTTGTGCAACGAAAGAATTTATAAATCATATGCGATTTATTGATGGTGTTTGCATTTCGAATACAGCAAACATTTGGAGACATATGCTCCCCACTGGTGCTGCATTTTTTTCGTTTGAGATTATCACACAGCAGATGATTTGCGGAAGAAAAAACTTGAAAGAGGAGGAAAAGTTTGTGTGCTCACGCGTCTTGCAGTGGCCGCAAAGTTCGGTTAGATAGGAATTTCTTTGAATGTCCTGAATTTAGTGGCTAGCGCCGTCCGTGGGATAGTAATGTTGGTTGCAGCTATAGAATACGAATAGACCACATTGATCAGGTACTTCGTCGGTCTAGTGTTAACGCGAGCGTACTGTTAACGGCATTTTCATGGTTGTGTAAGCTGATGTACACGAGGGACTCAGCGGAGGGGAGCGGGAGAGTGGAGAGAGAGGGAGAGAAGCGCCATGTAACGACGTACGTGCGGAATTTCGATGTTTCTAATGGGCATCTGCGGCAACATTGCTCATCTCAGAGACAGATGTCACGTCCCTTTCGGGCAGTTATCATTTTCAGCTGACCAAAATATATCCGAAGGTACATGAAGCGAAACTAAATCACCGAGGAGATGATTTTATAGACAGTAACATATTTTGCCTCATATTGAGTTTATTCAAGGAAACAATTATTTTATCCGCCGCTTCAAATTATTGTCATCTATACTAGGCCTCGCCATCCTTCTCGGACGTTGGATGCTACCAGAAACTTCGAGAGTATGGATGCTTCCAGAAGCCGAGAGTGTGGAAGCTTCCAGAAGCCGAGAGTGTGGAAGCTTCCAGAAGCAAATGTATGCTTATGCCGATGTCAGTTACGAAGATATCAAGAGAGACTAACATACCATAAAGCAAGTATAGCGAAGTACTGAATGTGCTATGATATGCACACGTGGATTTACGAAACTCTGACTTCAGAGAACACGATTTGTAGCTTGCGACGATGCTTAAGATAATCAACATAGTGGTCAGCTAGCAATGGACGAGAAAAGAACTGGAACCAGATGTGCAACGCAAAAAAGTGAGATCGTATAGAGCGTCCAAATGGGCAAATAAGTGGATATATATATATATATATATATATATATATATATATATATATATATATATATAAAAGGAATTAGAACGAGAAATAGTTGGTACAGCGAAAGTCCAAGTAGCCAAACAAGACGGAGAGCGGTGGCGCAATCGATAAACAATGAACACTGGTCCATTATCATAGCACACAGAACATACATAATGTGATGCCCCTCGAGGGAGTGTTGCAAAAGCGTCGCCCAAAGGCATAATTTCTTTGTAACCAAGTGTTTCGAGAAAACTCGAAAACAGTCCTTACAGTGACCTGCTTAATAAAGGCTACACATCAGAAGATCATAGCTCTGAAGCATCGCATCCCATCAAAGGTTCGGCCAAATGAAGTTAAGCAAGATCGCTCGTAATGATCGAGCCTCGTGCCTAACGAGTGATCCACGGGGAGGGTAGGGGACGGGGATCTAAAATGGGAGAACCGCCAATAAAAGCCAGTTTCAGTGATTACAGTGAACTGTACATTTTGAGTGTTCAGGCATTCCAAGAAACTGAGAATCGGGCACGCCATTTGGCGCCGCTCTAGTTCCAACCTCACAACGGTTTTACTCTTTTGTGCCTCCAAAAACAAGTAAAAGTAGATCATCAAGAAATGTTTAGAAACTACGGTGTCGTTGCCCTTCATGAATCAGGAACATATTCATTTGAATGGTTTTAAATTATAAATTTTGCAGGGATTGGCAAATCTTCATATAAGCAATGAACCTTAGCAAAATTTAGCAGCAGGTGTAAAAATTTTTAAGAAAATTTTTCGTGTGACAGCTCATATACAGACCACAGAAATATTTTGGCAAATAAATATATCGGTGAACGATGATTGTAGAAGGCGACAGCAAATTGAATTAGCTTGTTGCACCTTAATCTGTTCTCGTCGAGATTGCACTCGGCTTTATTTATGATTTCATATGCATTCGAAAGCAACACCTGGAGGCTATAGTTGGCACCACTGGAATAATGCAAAGATTACGAAGCTTTGACAACTTTGATCAACTCACCCCAAGTCAAGTGGTTCACTGCCAGCGACAATATACGTATTGCCGTCATGGATTTGATCTTCGTCGTCAATGAGATGACCTTTGAGATCATATAGACGTTCAGCAACGCCCTGTTCGAAGCCCAAGAATTCCCCTGCTTCCTTGATAAGGCTTTCAAGCTGTGGGATTCTCCAAACGCGCCATACGAATAATCTTGGCCTGAAGTAACGAAACTGTAAGTCGCAGTGCTCTCGGTCCTATTCTGAAGCAGCGTTCACAATGCCAAATTCCCTCTCTTCTCACAACTTGAGTCAAACCATTCTCATGTGTAGGCTGCACTCAGTGTTACAAGGACGGATATGACAATTCGCTTGAGCGCGTCCTCCGTGTCCTTAAACGCTCAAGGCGATCTGGAAGCCGACAGGCTTCCACTGCTTGTAAGCAGTGAGAGGAGGGCGATTTTGGTATCTTCAGCGCTTGATCAGCTATTTCGCCCCACCCTCTCGGAGAATCTGAAGCTTACAAATATTGACTACAGGATCTCAGAAAGTCAATGCCGCTTTCTTATTTAGAGCCGTTTTACTTCTCCCGAGGACTCCTACAGGTGAATATTTTCTTCATCATTCCAGTAAAGGAAACTAATTTTTGGCAAGGAATACACAGATATGAAAGTTCAAATGTACATTACACCATAAATACCTGAATCTGGCATCTCCGTTCGGCTTGAGAAAAATTTTCTTGACAGTCGGTGGTGGGCGGTTATATATTCTTTCATTTTCCGGCCTCTCACCATCTCCCCGTTTCGATTTGTTTATTTCCAAATAAGATACACGATTATAGGGGTCGTATGCACCTGGTGCTAAAAACCGAATTTTAACTGGCAGCAATTCTCACAGATTGCGAACGCTAGATTGATTAAACGCTCATTAAAGTAGCAATAAATTTTGAACAATAATGAGGAGTTGCTGCATATTGGCGTATTGCGGTTGAACCGTTGTCAGTGGCTGCAAATACTGTAGTTTAAAACTGATTTTATAAGTGAGGAGTTCATACTGCCAGATTTCCTGAAATTCCTATTACACTTTCAGAATATTTAATAATTCTTTCATGATTTTGCCACTTGATCGGAGTAAAATAGATACCAGCGTGTTGAAAAAACTCCTGCTTTTCGGCTTCATAGCTGTGTTCGAGCTTGGTGGATAAATGCATTATAAATAGAGTTCATAGCTGTTAGTTAGCGAACATGCGGTCACACAGCAGAGTGCACTATAAGTATCAAATTCCACAAAGACATCTTCGAAATGGAAAGTGCGGGAACAAACTGTGTTTCGAGTGTTTCGAGTAACCGAGTAGTCCGGAATACAGCCACCAATTTAACTGTCTACTGGCGTCTCTGAATACTTGGCGTCCTTAGCCAAACGTTCTTAGGATGTTGGTGTATTCCCTAGCAGATCCCATATATTAAAATAGAATTTATTTTTGACAAAAGAATAGCATTCTCCTAATTCATGAGTTCATGAGGAGTTCATGAGGAATAAAGCATTGCCTCAGGACAACGTTCCAACTGCCCTTTTCCGCTATGCATTTTCTTCATTTTGAATCGTATCAGATGGTTGTCATTTCATACTCAATGAGACTAGGAATGGCTTGATCATAAAAAATCAGGTTCTCAAAAGAAGCTTATAGGAAACCCCCTGTTGGGATGGTTTAATATTAACTTAATGTTTGAAAGATGCAGTTCTCTAGTACTAAAACGCACTCCTAGCCCGAGGTGGTGCCAATGCAGGATATTCGCCTCGTTATGCCATAAAAGAAAATCAGGACAATAGTCATACACATACATGCTTGTCAACGGATCAGGTTTCACTTAAGTCCAACAGAGCTTGTTGGACCAACCTGAAAGCTGGATGGCTCATGGGAGGATGCAGGTAATTTGCTCAAGCAGGAGGTTCTCGAAGTCAAAGGAAAAAGCCCACCATTACCGCGCACTGCTAACGTCACTGCTCCAGATTCAGACGGAGATTTCAAAGTGCAATGGGACCTTGGTTCTCATATTTCCTTTGATGAGCGTTAGGCACTATGTACTAGCTCAAAAATCGCAAAATGCTGCTGTCAAATTAAGCTACCTCAAGAAATACTGGAGGCAGCGGATGCAATAAATCCGAGATTCTGATTGAGAACAATTTTACATAAAATCGTTTCAGAAAATCACTTACTGAAGGCCATGCGATAGAGTACTTACTAGAAAACACTGCCCAATATCTCGAAGGACATTTTCTGCCATCTTACCATGGGAACAATTTCGTCGATATCTGTTTCTCTTGGAGATGCAATTCCTAACTCTCTACACTCTAACACAGAGATGAGATAATTGAGACCATGATAACCAATAGCAACTGCTGAGGCGAATTTTCAAATATATTTGGATTTAATCTACTTCAATACTCACCAGATAGTGCGAACGATCAGCGATATTGTTTCGAATATTTCCGAAAATATTTTACGCACTAGGCTGTACTTGTATGGCTGCACAGTTCGTTTAGTAGAGCGTGCGGAGTGAATCGTACAATCACGATGTCAAGTGTATCGCCTGGAAAGATGTCCTAGTGAATAGAAGAAGAGTTTGTGACAGCCTGTTCAACAAGCTGATATTCGACACCACATTCTGCAAGTTGTTTATGAAGTCTTCACGACGAAACATCCTTCACTGTGGTCTAGCAAAACGCTTCCTTCATTATAAAAAAGCCAAACATTCCGAGAATTTCGTAATTTCGGATGAACTTTCCTTATATTTGTTGATTTTTAATTCTTTCTACTTCTGACCACTTCATGAGCATCCAGAAGTTTGCAAATAATTCACTTCACGGAAATGGAAGTGTTTCGGGTGGAGTTGCCCATGTGTCAACGGAGAAATAATGCTGCTCAATAGTCAGCTTTATCAGTGATACTTTGTCGAATGCGCCCTTAGTTTAGATTGTGTTTTCGAAAATGTCAGCTTTATTAATTGAGTGCTTCAGCTGGAGCGCTGCATTGTTTATCGACTAACTGTTTCGTATGTTGATGCAAAAATCCTTCGTGGGCAATGCTGCCTAGACAAAGTTGTCCGAATTTTCCGTTCCGTGAGGTCTCCGTAGAATCTGAAGGCTCGGAGATTGTTTTTATTTTATTGGACGCTCTTTTTATATCAATTTTGTTATTGTGCTCCATAAAACATAGTCAGAAACAGTGTTCGAAAATTCAATGTCAACTACAGCGCGGCAGTCACATCAACATATCTGGCACAAACACACTTTTTGATTTCATCCGCACTGGCCGTACTGAACGAGTTGCATTCCGAAACAATGGTCTATGAAAATTGCAGTTACTCAAAAATTGCTGCTCCACTGAAGTCTACTTTAAGACATAGGCGTACTGCACATTGGCGTTAATATTTACATTGAATATTTGCACCCAATGCTGTTGTTGGGCACCAGGAAAATGTATCACAATTAAACTTTCTCGCCTTGTTCGCGATTTACCCACATCGGCCGTCATCGCATTCCTCAGCTCCCTTTCCGACAGCGAGATGAAATTTCACAATTCGTCTTAGTTCAAGTAAGTTCTCGGTACAGATATGCAGCTGAGATTCGCCTGAGTACTCGAATGTCGTTTTGTGTTGTGATAAAATCATTCTAACACTTGGAGAGTGTATGGGATATTTTTGTCGATTGTGAACTTTATATTCAACATTGGCAGTTCAAATACAATAATGCAAACAGCGATGAGAATGAACAAACGTTACAGACTTGACCAAAATAGTAGCAAAAAGCCCGTAAATGAAATAGCAATAAGGGGCCCAGAAAAGTTTTCCTCTCTTCAAAAAAATTTTCAGCTAGTTAAGAGTAGCAGCGAGCTTTCAATATCGGGCAAATCGTGTTTTCAAACTTCTCTAAATGTCGATAAATTGAATGAAATCAGCAACGATGAGCTCCGGGAATAGAGGAAGCAATTTTAATGGGCACAATTTGGAGTTACTACGTACCGTACGCTTTCAATCATTCGGTGACCCATCATAGATAAATTTCGAATTTGAATGAATAATTCATTGCATTCATATATTAAAAAGAATTGTGTTGATTCCTCTTGGCTGAGTTTTTGCTTTTCCTTGCAAAAAACGATCTGCGCTATGAATAGGCACATTTTATCACATAAGCTAGACGTGTAGCTGCAATGTTAAATATTTCGGGTTGAGAAACTTTCACTACCGTACACTACCGTATCTTTTTGTCATACTTCCGGAAATTATGCTGCAAAAAAATTGAGAAACTACGTTTCAGAAACTTCTGAAAAAATTCAGCCAACTATCATCATCTTATTCAACAACACAATCAGCAGACTCTAGATCACTATATTGGAATATCACCGAACGGGGTAAAAAATATTTCACTGAACCTATCAACTCTTTTGGAAGCTTGGTCGTACGATGCAATCTAATTTTACGACTAGCGAATTCGTTAAGTGATGTTTTTCATCCATTGGGCCATTGTTAGTTAGCTCTAAGGTTAGCATTTGCTGCCATCTTGGCCATACTGCTCAAACATATGTGTTTTTGTGTCGACTCCGTTGAGCGGCATTCGACCGCGGTACGGAGGTAATCGAATTATGAGTCGCTCGTTCACCACCAGGCGTATGCGACATATTATTCGTATTACGAGGCGGACCATCGAGATTGGATTGCCGCGAGTAGCCTGCCATAGTATCGGATTGTGCAGCACCCCGCGATCTCTCAAAGAGGTCGTTTGGCTTAACCCGCATTAAGAATTCCCTAGTAGAATTATCACTATCAGTCGACGCCTGAAAACATAACTGATGATAGACGCTGATATCATCGAAACATAATATGGAGCGCTTGAAAAGATTTAAAGCAAGAAGCAGTAATAAGCGTGATTTAGGAATGCAAAGGGACCATCATGCTAGCAGTGTCTCCACCTTGAATGACTCCCGCTCAAGCCTCATAATGCAACATGGGATTGAGAGCTGAATGAACAACTAGTTCTATGCATAATCAACCGCGAAACATCGCAAAACATTACGACGAGTCTATTCTCGCTTGCATTATGAGTATTTCCACATTGAGGTGTTCTTCCTATGTTGATATAAAAATATCGCGACAAGCAGTTAATATAACCGTCATTAATTCGTTATGGATTAAATGCTCAACTGTGCAACACATCCAAATTTATTTGATTTCATGATTTGCAAGCTTTCGCAGGATCATTGGATCAGCAGGTGCAAAAATTCAAGTGCACATGCAGCGTTCACCCAATACCTGAACGTTATGACGTTTCGGTGATGTGGATATCCGGAAGCGTGGGGGTTTCACCATCTGAAAGAAGCGTCAAGTCAACCAAAAACGGGCGTCCCAGCTATCGAATTGCACAGTGAGGAACTCTATCGCTGCAAAGAATTGGAACCAATAGGAAATGCGCAAACTTGGCCACGGAAAGCAGAATGAGTCAAGTTGGATAAAAATCCATCCGTATAGGCAAAAGTTAAGGACAATTTAACATAGACGGCCAAGTTTTGATCAGAATGACTGAGCAAAACAGCTTCACCTAAACTAACACAAGTTGATAGCAAAAATTTTGCTGTTGTCGCCAGCTGCTGTCAATTTCTGAACAAATGTGCTATTCTGCTGGCTTAAGACTATGCACTGGATTGAGCATCGGCCAAGAAGTTTTTGTTGGTCAGGAGCAGATGTTATGAGAACGATTAAACTTGACTTAAGAAGTAGCATGATCAGGATATGAGCCCTAATCGGTAACACTGAACAGAGTGACGTGCAAGACGCGACGGTTTAGGTGAGTGTTTGGCACATTCGAGTGACTGTTAGCACTATTTCCCTTCCGCTTTCCGTGACCGCCTATTCGTTGGAGCGGTCCAATCGGCACAGCTTCAACAACTTCAATGACGGCGATGAGTATATACATAGCTTTCTTTTAGCATTTTGCATATGCTCAGGTTTAGAAGGGTCCTTAGACATAGACAGATGACAATAGAGGCGAACTGATTGCAAAACTATGAATTTCTGTTTGTTTGAAAGTTGTACTGTGTATGAAAAACCGATATGACTGCGCAACAATGCTTCATTCTCAATGATGGTTGAGGATCAGCAGTTCGCATTCCTTTACGCATGAAATATATGAAAAAATCGTTTCATAATCATAGACTTTTATTGCAACATTAGACCTATCGGCTGAGATGGAGTTATGAATGCTCACTCAGTGCTGTAAACGAGCAAAATCACATCATCATTCGCAAGGGGTTACACAGAAAACCACGTTCAATTTACTCGATATGAATATTCTAGTAATGGGATATAAAGAAATTCAGAAAGTGCACTGAAACTTCCGTACGAAACTTCTTCTCTTCAAATACAGATCGTTGAAGCCTTGTGAAGGAAACGCCAAGGAAGTTCTGGACCGCTCTGCCTTCTTCCTCTGACCTGACTATCTCGGCTGTAGTGATAGTAAGTTTTTTAAGTCAAGGAAAGTGATTTCTGATACAACGATCTAATACAACAGCGAATTTAACAAAGTTTGCAGACGACAACCTACCGCTTCGTGGTGATTACGAGAGGTGGATGGCGCCTCTGAATGGACATGCACTTTAGAATGCCTCCGCTCTCTGTATTTCGACCTCGAGCTGAAACTGCCTCATTAAGCAAGGAAGTAATAAAAAGAGTTATTAGCTTGCACCATACAACTACAGCCACATCGCATCATCTGCGGAAAACTTGTTTTTAAACGTTAACTACATCATTAAATGGTTCTGATTCAAACGCGATTTATAGCACATTAGGCAGCATAGAGGAACGAAATCACGAGGCGAGACGCATAGAGGAACGAAAAACATAGAGGAACGAAAACAACATAGAGGAACCATCTGAACATAAATTAAAGATGGAGGCGCAAAATGCTTTGCGTCGTGGAAGAATTGCAAAGGAGCCATTTGTGTGCCGAATAAATTCATCTATTATAGACTTGCGATTCGTATAAAGCTATAATGTTGCAATATTTGAAAGAAAATGCGGGTGCATATTGAAACAAAAGGATGCCAGTGGTCACCTAAAGACATATGAATCACGAGGATAACATTTTCAAACTAAAGCCTCGTGTACAGAAAAGAGTGAATACACATGACCATCGTGCATAAAATCTGTTCCTCACTTTTCTACGTCATGAAACCAAAACCGTTTCTTCGAAAATATAGTGTTTTTTCAGTATCTGTAGCGTTTACCTTAGGTACACTCCAGTGCGCATCAACACTCATTTTTTCACCTCATGAATCGAGAAGTGTAGTGCAATATTTTCTTTCACTTTTTTTTCAGCAGAATTGTATGACCAGCGAAAGATGTCATCATAGCAGTGTGCTTAAAAACTTACTAAAGACGACTAGACTAATACATGAGGTTTAAGCCTCATACTTGGAGTTGCCCGATATCGCGAATTTTTCAGATGAGAGGTTGCTTCCTTCTATACTATTAGACGACCGCTTCCAATCTTGGTTGACCCTATAGTGCTCAAAACCATTGGTGCTCAATTGGATAACTCCGCATGATTGCCGGTATCGTAGTCAAAAAAATATTTCAGCAGTCAAAAAGAGCGATTACGTATCGTAAGGAAATATGCTCACGAGTGATTATGTATAAGATGTGTTGTTTCGGTTGATCTGTCGATGTCATCGTCCATATCAGATTCGCTTAATGTGGGACTCATTGTCTGCATTTCGATTATTGGCGACATCATTGCATTTGCGTAACTGCAAACCTATAGGACTTCAATCTCGGAAGAAGTTATTAAGAATAATATGTGCTACAAGATTTTAATAGATTTCGTTTCAGTATCGCAGATCGGTGAACGTGGATGCCTCATCTCCCATATATTTATTCATCTGTAAAATCGTCTAGTTTGATGGACGGGGCACAAAAGTATATATTTGTGCCACCCTCTTTGGTATGCTCACACATTTGCTTTGTTAATGATCATGAGTGTGTGCTCAAATAAAACTAACTGCTGGAAGGGAAAATCCAATCCGTGAATTTTTTTAGGTATCATGATTTCTGGAGTAGACGATTTGTTTAGAAAAAAAGAATTCAAATATGATTCGACAGCAAGGCATATACGCATACAACCTAAAATATTCATGCTGTAAATAGGCGTATCATTGTAGCGACATCAAAGACGACATCATCATAACGTGTTTTTTTGCATAAAATTTTAGCATGTGCTGGAGAAGTTCCGAAATGCAGAAAATTATTGCCTCCTTTGTGGAAAGATTGTGATAAGAAATCAGTAGGCTCACCTAGAATATGGGTCAGAGTAGACAATCCTAGGATCGGATAAGCCGAGATATTCAGGCCTCGCGCTAATTGCAGGCAGAATGATTGATTCCTTGCATGTGCCGTTGCTTTCATCCGAATGTTGACTACGAGTGACCGATGGCTGTCGACTGCGTTGCGGTGTTGGATCTCGAAATGAAATCTCTTCCGAAGATGGCGTAGTAGGATCAAGATATGCACCTCCATCGCTGTAATGGAGCTGCCTCAGTGACCTGAAATGTGACACAATCAAAGCTCTTAGAGCAGATAAAGGGGAGGAAGCTCTTGAGGTAGAAATTTTCTGTGTGTGACTTCTAACAAAATATGTAAAAATCGAGAGAATTTAAAAATTTGTCTGAAGAAAAAACGCACACGTGTCTTTCTAATTTCTTCAACGAATCTATTTCACAGTCATCACTATTTACCTTCGATCATTTGTTTATAATTGTTCTATTATCACATATTTCTATTCCTTTGTCGCATCGTCCTCATTGGTTTATCATATCCTTTGCTTTGTTATTATTTATTGTTGCGTTAGCATTATCATACATTGCTTAATTACCAACAATTGAGGAAGAAAATCTCCCAAAAAAGAATGGCAGAAAAAGATTGCAGAATGGCCATTCAGAGATCTCAATAAGCAAGGAATGTGATACACGGATGATACAATTCGGAAAGCGGTAAAACATTGCACGCGAGCGACAACCAAAAGGGCAAAGCAATAGCGGCTTCGAGACAGCACACAAAAGGGAAAAGGACGTGCGCTTCTATCTTTGTGCAGAAGTGAACAACCAGGCACACTTTATGTTAATGCACAAAGAAGAATACATGTACAATTGAGAGGGTGGCACCAGAACTTTCGAAACAACTGACGAAGCGTATGTAAACACTCTCAGGATCCAAGCGCATATCCTTTTTCGTGTATATCCTTTATGGCGCAGTTAATTTAAGTCGGATAATATGCCGGTTAGGAATCACGAAGGTTTGGTAAAGATAAGATGCAGAGCAAAAATTATAATAGTTCGAATACTCTCGCACCAGATTCTTAGTAGCTGAAATCCATTTAAAAAAAATCCATACCTTTCATTGTCGGGGAGGAGTGGTTCAAGAAGCGATTGTGGTGAGGTCACAATAGAGCGCTGTGATGACGAAGGAGTGCATACGGAGGGCGTGTGTGAATGTGAATGGGAATGCCTCACTGATCTCCTATCGTCAGGTCGCGGCGATGCAGAATGTTTCCTTCGATGGTCTTCAGGCACTTGGAGAGTGCTGAAATGGGACAATGCTGTTTCATGAAAGCCAAAGTTTACCCTACCCTGAGCAAACGCGATGCTCGCATCAATAAAAACACCTCGGCGAAGTGCATCCATCTCCCTCAGTTCACACGAGCATCGCCTTGTTCCGAAAAATTTACTCAAACCTCATTCATATTTCGCTTCTCGTCTGCACAGTTCATCAGTTCGGACCGACCCGAAACAATGCTCTACATCATACTCTTCACATGCCATCTAATTCACGTACCTTTAATCCCGCCCCATCTGAAAAACTTTCCTTTCTTCTCGGAGAAATGGCGTCTAAGCTTGTGGAGGCTCTCCGACGAGCGACCACGCTGCGAGTCTGCCTATAACTCGTACTGGTTTCACTACATCGCTGCAACACAACACTCTCATTCCTCAGTGAACTCCACTTCTACCAGCAGACGTTTTCCGTCTGAGAATTCCAGATGACTTTTTTACTAAATGTGAAATATGAAATGGTGGTATAGCAGCTTGCAAAAGTTTTGAAAGAAAAATGCGCCTTTTTCGTGCCCTTTTCCCGTTGTTTCTGTCAAACAACGCGCTCAGAGAATGGTGGCCTTAGCATCCAAGTCTGCTTCTGTGTTCAAACAGATATTGCATAAAGCAGTGAAATATGTTGAAATCAAGAATACCTTCAAAACTGACCTAATCATACTACCCTATAGTCATCTCTTCACTCGTTCTGTTTCAGTGCTAACATAAAAAAAATGGAAGAGAAGAACTTTAGATTCCATGGAATGAAGTCCAATAATTTAGAAGAAATGGAAGGAGACTCCGATTATTGAAGAATAAAACAGTGAGGATTCAGAATTAAAAACGATGAAACATTAATGTCTAGGTCAAAAGAAATGTCGCTTGTGCTCGGAGGATTGATACATGCGAGTTTCTTCGTCACTGTATAGAAACCAAGATTTTCGGCTTCTTTGTAAAAGAAACATTTTATACCCGTTGACGCATTCTCTTTCGTCAGAAAATGTGCACGCTTCCTCCCATTCCTTCACTGGATGAAAACGACCTGAACGCTAGTACAGATAAGGTCACGAAATCTTTAGCTATGTGGTTCCTGTTCTGTCAATTTCCTTTTGCGAAGGTTAGGAAATCCCAGATATCCTTCTTTCCTTCGCAAGTGCCCTCGCAGACGCGATTAGTTGTGCCCTTAGAATAAGAATGAGAGCGTCGATGCAGAAGTAATTTAAAGCACCTTTGCACGCATTCGAGGACAGTGAGCTTAGTCTTTTTTGCAGATCGAATAATGGCTAAGCAAAAACATACTTTGAATACATTTTATGCGCTGAACGAGTGGGACTTGACGAAGAGGAGTGGTCACGTCCTGTCACATATGATGTTGGAGAGGTGTCGCTTTCACGGGTTCTCGATCTTTCATCTGAGCACGATCCACTGAAACATGGAACAACTTTGTTTACTTTATTTCTGAGACACAGTAATTCCAACTAAATATTAATCGATGTAGATTCGCCAATTTATGAAAGAATCGCTTCGATCAGTTCACTTTTTTATGCGCTTTTTGGTTTTTCTTTGTCGAATCATTAGCTATGGTGCCATTATGTCTGCAGATGCGTTCGTGTGTAACTGAAGTTTATTATTTGTCTATCTGCATCGTGTTCTTCGCTCACCAATCAAAGAAATCGTGTCAGTGAAAGTGGTTATAGCGTACACCGTACGATGATCGATTTAGGAAAAGTTCTTTCGTATTGGATCCTCCTTTATCATTTCTTAGTACCGAAAAGTGTCACGAAAATTCGCAGCAGGTGAAGAATAAACTTTTCACTGTCGATTTGCACAAACAGTCGAAATTGTACAACACATCCCAGCAGACGGAATGTTGTTCAAAGCAGATGCAACACGATGTAGTGATGTAGCCGATTCGCAGTGATACCGGCGCATTTCTCCTTGAAGGATACCGTTAGGAACAGCACTCTACTCACGTTCTTTTGCCACTTTTAATCCTTACCACCATCAAGCTACTATGAAAATCACATATTCGAAAAAAGCACCACCTGCTAGCCTCACGTCGAAATGATGAACTCGTATTATCGGTACTCCTTTTTGTGAGCTCCCATGATGGTTCCTTCCTTCTGGCCCAGCGCCTGGTTCATTATTGACTGTCGAAGCACAGTCGTAATAGGATTGGCTAAACGTAGAGCGGTTAAACTTTCTGCTAAACTTGCTCTAATAAAATTGCAATGAAATACAAGTTTAACAGTTTTCTAGACTGTTGGGAAAATCAAGGTTTGGATGGGAAATTACATAGGTTTAGCCAGGAAATTGTCTAGCTGAGTGAATCAATCGCTCACTTATTTGTTGAGAGATGATATCAGGGGACAGAATGAAAGGTATGGAAAGGGTCACCATTCTCATTTTATCAAGTGATTTCCTCAAGCTACGTCAACACACCCGAGAGGCGAGTTTTCGTCGTGATTCACTGTTACAATCAAACCGCGATTGTTCAGGTCAACTTTCTGAAGTATTTCCACTCGGAAGATATACTTGGTCATATATAGGCAGCGCAAGCTAAAAAAGCTTGGAAGACGCTGCGACAGTCAAATGCTGCAAAGATATTCCGATCACTTCGGTGGCTAATTGTGACACTCAACAGACGAAGCTGGAGTGCTATGCAAAATTTGACGGTAAGACGATCCATCATTTCAAACACTATTTTGCTCGCACCTCAAAAATTCTGGATATTTTCAAACCAGAATCGGCAAAGTAAAAACATATTGACCGCATGTTCAGGAAGAAAGCCTATCGAAACTTTAGAAATAAAATGTTTCCTTCTATCTTCACACTGAACTCTTGTGACGGTGCGCATGAAACAATGCAGCAAATACGGTAATTACTGGGAATGAGCTAATGCCTTTATAGAACATACTAAAGCTGATAAAAAAAGACCGTCTAAGAAACGTTCCTATTTTGCCACCTCTGAGTTGCTCCCCTCAAAGCTGGGGTGGGAAAAGAATCAGATGAGGGAATGGGGCAGTTATAAGCGCCGTTCACCTGCAACTGCGTTCATCGCTCACGCAATGTGATGTATACGATCCGCTCATTGAGGAATACGAACGTTGATCCTCGGAGGTAGCTTGCTCGGTTGATTTCTTGCCGGATATAGGCGATTCGTCTTCTTCTTCGGCGTCATTGTCGTGTCCCTCCAAAGGCTGATGAGCCTTAATTCTGAAAGTAATCAAATTCTAGCATCTAAGAGTCGCATTTTAACAAAATTGCCTATGCGCTGATCGTGCAGGTTATGAGGGCACTTACAGTAATGAAAGTCGCGATGGAATGAATAAGTACGCTGGAAATTGCACCCACTATTACTGAACAGAAAGGAAGGACGCCAGAATGATCGCGGGTTCGATTCATCTCCGTCGAATAACTGGAAAAAGACGAATTTAAGGTTAGAAGTAATAACCGACGTTTTAAGATCGGTTAGCCCAATGCACAACAGGAGCCTTTGCTTCCAGGTAAGCTTTAGAGGCGGTGTCCTTTGGCACTCTCGCTGCGATTCGCCTTCTGTCAGGTCGATGTGCCCCTCTTCACTAACGCTGCTGAAATTTTTAGTTGAATTACTTTCCCATTATAGGCAACAGTCTTCCTTTAACAGATTTGCCGGAACGTTGTATGCAGTGCGCGTACTGATCGTTACTGATTGTGTCTGTGTTGTCTGTGCTTGTGTGTCTGTGTTCATTTGCACGTAGGTGCGTGTTTGTGTGTCGTTTGGCGTTTGCATGTACGCTCGCGTGCTGTTATGTTAATAGGCTGTAATGGCTGCCCTTAAACAGTCGTCGACTATCAATGCTAGAAAAAAAGCGTTAGATTCTCGTGTCGAGAAATGTACCCTCAGCGCATGCTTTTCTAGGTTCTTTTCGGTTAATGTTGGAGCCTCTATTGTAAGAAAGAAAACGTTGATACTTCGTTGGAAAGTTTCATTAAGGTAACCTCTGCTCCTTTCTGGCTACATTAACATGATAAAATCACGCTTCCATATTTCGTAGGCTACAAGATATAGATGATACGGTTCCTAAAATGTTGTGCTCACAATCGGAAATGGCCGAAATCGGATGAGCAACTTTGCAGCATTATGTTTCTGACTTCATGATGAATTTATAGTGCACGATGGCCTAAGAGTACAAATATGCAATTTTGTGTTGAATTCGAAGAACTTGCACACGATGGCGCACTCATTAGCAGCTTTATAGCCTTTTCAACGTAAATGAGGCTGTTCTCAGAAGGTAAGATAACGAGCGACATATGCTCATCGCTCGCAACGCGTGATGAGTCGTAATTAGATGTGAAATACTAAATTTCTCCTGCATCATGGTAAGTTAAGTATAGAAACTCATCGTAGAACATTTGAATCAATCTGCTTGCAGAAATGTCGAAAAGGATAAACTCACGTCAGCGATGGTATAAACGAGTGTATATCTTTGCTTCGTTGTGATGGTGATCTATCTTCATCCTAAAAAGTTTTTTCTGTGAGAGTCAATTTACAACGATCATAAATTTCTATAAGTTTCAGTTTTCTTTATTCGGTCTTTCCAGGATGTTGCTAATAAAATCATGATGCAAAACGTTCAGAGCATTTGTGGCCAATTAGATGATGTGAAGAGAACGTAGCACGCGTCAGCTGAACATATCATATTTGCTTCCACCAAGTTATATGATACAGTTACACTACGGATGTGACATGATGTTGTCAGTTATGACAATAGAGGCAGACAAAACAGGAAAAAGGAAAGCACTCCGTCCTTCACTGGGCAAGTTTGGACAATTGTTTTCTAACTATTGACTGAACAACGAGAGGGCAGGTCTTTTTTTTTTACTAGCTCACCATATAAAACCAGAAGGAGATTACAAAGATGAGGATTACTGCGAGTATTTAAAATGAAAAAGTGCCTATTGCTTTATGCATGCTAGACAGATATTGTAAGGATAAAAGAAGAATAGAAAGAGAACAGCAACTAACCGAGTGATTGCTTCCCGAGCTGCTTTTTGTGCTATTCTCTCTGCGGTTCGCTTTTGGATGAGTCCCAGCCGAGTGACTACTACTTTTCTTCTTCCCGCCTCCCGCTAACTCGAAGATTTTTTTCTTCTCCTCGGTTCTTTCCTGATAAATAACATATTGAAGTTCCTATGCGTTTTTCAATACGACGTCACATGCTTAGTCAATAAGAATATAATAAATCCTCGATATCCCAACAATCATGAAGATCAAAATGACTCTCACGGAAAACATTCACTGAGAAGGAGGCACACATGAGAATATCATGGATAACAAGGAAACCTTTTAGAAATTTAGCGTTCTGCGCGTTGAACACCGCAATTCAGATTCATTATACTACCTACCATGTTTTGTCACAAAAGGCGTGTATTTGTAGAGCAAACAACGAATAGCACATTCGGAGTTGCTTCCATTGGAAAGGCGTAAATCAAGTTTTTCTGGAATAGAGATGACAACGAACAATATCGCACCTGAGATTGGCAAATCCCGGCTAATCTGATCGAAGTGGTATTTTTCTCAGCAGAATTGCTGCAAAAGTTGCCGAAGAAGCAGTGCCCCTCTCTTAAATATACGGAAATAGCTCCAGGTGCTTAACGTCAAAGTGGAATGCGGTATTTCCACAACCTATAGCAACCTAAACATTGGTCCAGAAAAGAGTACTGTTGAGAAGTCAGCGATCTACCAGAGATGAAACAACAACTGCCGTCGAATCGCTATTCCGAGGGTACATTAAGATTATAATCTCTTGGTGGATATGCCTCAACAGAAAATTTGTCAATGCTTTCTTGTAAGAGAAAATAGAGAAGCGGCAAACTTACATGCATTAGCTGATTGGAGAGATCGGTGTTCGCCTCACGCAATCCCCGAACTAATGCAAAAAGGAAATAGATAATAAGAAGAAGCAATAGCAGGACAGGAATAACGATACCAGGTGATGTCATATATTTGATCGCCTCGACCAAACCCTTACTGAGATTTTTATCAAGGAGCTGAGTGATGACGCTGTAGAATGTCTCCTGGCTTCTGAAGCAGCTTGCGAATTAGCATAATGTTGCGCAAGACAACTTAAATTTTATTATAATCGGAGCTTAGCTACTATCGTCATAGCATCGAGCATAACGCACCGAACTGTAGTATGATGCTGTCGCTTAAGAATTTCACCTTACCTACGTCAGTTTTTGCAGGAAACACCTCGCATATGTTCTGTTGATAATGTGAAAGAGAAACCGTCTTAAAAGAGCATGTAAATATGAGAACAGGACAAACATTGAATGAACAGATGGGTATATTCTATGCTGACCAGTGTCAGCACAGCAACAGCATTTCGTTTTGGAAACGTTCCCATAGTATCTTCTCTCTCTCCCACTGGCAGTGGCGAAAGTTTTGATAGACCCATCCCGCTATGAATGTGAGCGGGACAAGGAGGATAGAGGAATCACAACGATATAAGGGACTGTCCTGCGAACTGTCTTTATCTCTTATTGCCGCCAGCATACAAATGGAACAATACTGCGTGATATTTCGCTTGTCAGGACGTGGTCAAGCAAGTAACTGTTCCGGGCATAATCTCTGTGAATTTTTAGAACTGATACATCGCAGCAGTTTGGAGGTTATCGGTTCTTGATCGGACTGAACTTCTGCATTGCCAATTTCATAGGAAGTTCAATAAACGAAAGGATAGCGGATCGAAGTGGTGTGGGACTGTCTTTTGGAAACTTAGCCCAAAACAAGCTTGGATATACAACTTGCATATCTTGTACGATCACAAATAGGGATTGAAAAAGGGATATCCGAGATCCGCTCAATCTTTCATTTTTTCTCATGCAAAATAACTTTGTCCGTTCTTATAAACAGACAACTGCATATTCATGTATTATATGAACAAATCACGAAGCGCCTAATACGAATAGGTCAGGAAATGACGAACGAAGCCCCAGAAATGGATCGTTTATGTTAAAGTGCATTCACAGGTGAATACGCAACGAACAGAAGAGAGCGATCCGATTAAGTAGTGATCAGGTGATTGGATATCGAAAAGTAAAACGCATACCCGAAAGGGCCGCAAATTTTTGATGGTTTCTTCGAAGCGATCACATATCCAACAGGTAGCGTGCAAAGAAATAACATCAGTAACAAGAGCATCAGATAAAAGTTACTCGACCTAAACCATACGATTGTATTTTTCCATCAATGGATATTATTCGACAAGAAACTGGTTAATGGTGACTTTTCAATTTTAAGAGACACTATATAAAACATATGCGCAAAAATTCTGAAATATGGGCCACTATTGACTGATGAATTGAGAAGGGTGTGCCCAACCAATGCGCAAAACACTACGATCATAGTGAGTGACCAATATTCTCAGAAATATTCGTTCCTATCGCATTTATTTCCCCTTAAGCGAGCAACGAAATCAGCTAGCGGCAAAATCGCTATTGAGGCATTTAATGAGATACCACCCTTAAGGGCTAGTCGAACAGAGCAGTTGCGTAGAACTACTCGTTCGCAGGTAGAACACAGAATAAACGACTAAACTCTGTATTTCAAAGAAGAGATACATAAAATTTTATGCTCCGTTTCGCAGGCCCAGGTCGGCACTTACGTACCACTCTTGCAATTCTTGTTTCGTGAATGTCAGCTATAAACAAGAAAAACACAACAACAGCAAAAATGAGGAAATAGTGTCATCCAGTGAAGCTATAACCTTTCATAAACTACATCAACAAGAGCCCATAACTTCCTCCTTATCCCTTGAAGCGGAAGTCTGCAAAGACATTTCATCACATTCAAAGTGCAACTTCACTTGAAATGTATTGCCGCATGCACTGTACAATGGCGTCATGACGACGCATAGTGGCAGTAATAGCAGAGCTATCTATTTCAACATGAAACGTGACGACCACTATATAATGCCGCAATTAATACATCATACCACCATGGCGACGAACAGTGTATCACAGTGGCAGTCAGATACACAACAGGAATAATACCTTGAAGCTCTGAAGATTTGGCGAGCTGGCACATTACAGGTCATAACAGCCCATGCACGAATATACATTAGAACGATGAGCTTGATATTATTGATTGCGGGCAGCATTGGTACGAAGAATAGACCAAGCCAAATCATGCCTTGATTATTCACCAGATGCAACACATTCTCAGCCACCTTGAACTCACCGTATTCAGGCTGAAATAACCAAGTCTCCATCTTTGCATAGCTAGTTGCTCAATTCCGCATGTTATTTTTTTGCGCTTTGACATGTTCTCGCCTACAGAGTGCTGCTTATCATGACGTCGTTCTTATGCATGTGCATGCGTGCTAATGGCTATCCGTCTTCTGTATGATACTTCAGAATTGTGGACCCCTTATGCTTCAGATTAGAAATTATTAACTACAGTACGTACCACCGTATCACCCCGCACACTACATTCCACGAAGATTGATCACACAAAAGGCCAATATGACGGACACTCTAGGAAGAAACAAGCTTGGATACACTATGTACCAGTGGGACCACATGAGAGATAATAGTTTGCGGGGGGAGGGATTTGTAGGAGTGGATGAAGTAGATAAACTAGGATAGCACTGTTATCTCAACCTCATTATTCATCCATAATGAACAAAAGTGGCTTATTTTATGAGTGAAATGCAAAAAGCACATGTCGTGTCAGCTGTTCTGGCACACTTCTTCATTTTTTTGGAAACATTAGACAACCTAAGTTGCTAATTAACAAAGGAAGCAAAAACGACTTGCACAACGCAAACTGTCAAGGAAAAGCATGAGTAAAGCAGAGGCTTCAAGGCGCAGTGAACATGGTGGAGAAGGATGTTATGTGGCACTCTTCTGGAGGTGAAGATAGCGCTAAGGTCGGTAGCTAGAATGGATATAATATTTGAAATCCAAGGCAACATCAGATATACGATGTGATACGCAATGAATCAAATTTGGAAAGAAAAATTCTCGTCAGCGGAAAAATTAAAACACATGCAATTTGCTAGCATCCACTATTACTGACAACCGTCGTTCAACGCGAGTGCCTTCGAACATGCTACTGATGGTAATATTATCAAATGCATTCCCGAAACGGATTCAACTATCGACTAAGCAGTCTTGTGATCGATTTCACATCAAATTTCTGAAGAGCTTGTGGCCATATCTATGCAGGGGTGTGGCTAAATTGAAGTAGGAGATTTCACTTCATCGTCATGTAGAACCTTGAGATTACTCTAGAGCAATTGAGGTCTCGCCCACCTCTCAAAACTATAACCGATGCAAGTGTTTGAGTTCTCAAAGTGGTCTAGCATTTTGCATTTTTGAATCCATAATTCGTCATCGAAGAAACAATGGAATTTTTAGTGAAAGAATCTAGCGCATTTTCGACCGCAAAAAATCCTTTATTGGCATGGCGAACGTCTTCAACGTTTACGAAAGCGGACATAGGTTTTCAGCTTTGAAGCATTTAAGAATATGTGTATGGTACGGATGAGTCAATCAAGCAGTCTTTGCATGTGTTTTTACAAGAAAGTTTCTCCTCCGCAGAGTGTCGACGACCCTGAAGTCCTGACCTAAATGCCAAATGCTCGTCACTTCCGATGCATGAAGTTTTTGAACTGAGACATCGTGAACATGCACTGAACCTTTCATTTTTGTGGAGGGTGGATGATGTAAAGAATGCTGGAAATCAAGTATAGCAGAAGCAGCCTTACAAAAAGCTGATGTGACCGAAAATGGCGAACCGCCAGCATATATTTGGATTCTCAGTGTTTGCACATATATCATCATCACTTTTGCTTTCCACTGTCTACGGATTGAGGTAGTATATGCGAAATAGGCGATCTAACAATTGGGCGATCATTGAATTGCTTGATATGAAGGAAACTTACAAACGTGCATTCGAGATTCCAAAACCACCATATATTGCAATATCGAACCCAGAGACCACGTAGAAAGTCGATAACTAGAATGGATGCGATTGTCATAGCTAGATCCATTGTGACCAGCTTCGTTATCTCCTTTAAGAAACGTATGCAGTTATCGTTCCAGATGATAAGCTATCCTTTCGGAGGCAACCTCTACCTTTTGAATAGTTAGAATTGCCTCATTTAAACGGGCGGAGAAACGGAGAATCCCTTTTAGAAAATGTCCAGTAGAATATATGACGCAACCTCGAAAATGATAAAAATCTGAGAAGGGTGTACGGTTCTGGTTTCGGCAAATATGAGGTACCATGACAAAGAATTGAACGAAGATGGGCCAGATACTGTGAGTCTATGATGAAAGTACACACCTGTCCGATGAGATTCTCCCAGCACTCTTCATACCAATCAGTAGTCAACCTCTGCGCTGTGATAGCCCTTACTGAAGTGGAGTAGTTGAGCTGCATTGGCCCCGAGCTCAAATTTTTATTCCAATCGCTGCTACCAATAGGATGCGTATAGAAGGTGCTTGAATTTGGAGGATTCTTCGAAATGGACGATACGACAACTTTCGGATTAGCCACAGCAAAAGGTCCGAATTTTGGCAGTACCTGAAATAATGCGCTGAAGGATCCAGCAAAATAAAATTAATTATAATATTCAAACTGAGTGTTTCTGCCTACATACCTAGATGAACAATTAAATCAAACGCTGCGTTTCCCTGCAAGCAGCAGATCTAAAATCAATAAGAAAACGGGCATAAAAATTATTGAAGAATTTTATGCCTAACCTCATTGCCATTGATGAGGAGAACTATTTGCAACTGCAGCGGCAAGAAGGCCAAAATCTTTTAGCAGCAAATTTCGCAAATTCGTAACTGCTAATTTCGAGGCTAGCAACTGATGCCACCTTTTTCTAGGCCTGAAGGGTAAGGTTTACGGTAAGGCAAGGTGTAGTTGTGGAAACGAAAAGCCAACATATGCGATTAATCTTGCCCCACATAGAATTCGTGCATCTTTTCATGCCCTGGGTAGCAAAGGCAACTTTTCCAAATAAGCTGCCATAAGAAAGCGTTTTCCAGCAATCCACATTCTAGATTCTAGACAGCGAGTGCCGGAATCCTTCATCGGGCGCGGCGATCGAGACTCGATCCGTTGAAGAAAGTATTTGAGAATAGTTTATTGTGCCGAAGACGACATTTATTCTGCGGAAGAAGGCTAACAAGACGTGAAATTGTTCAATACCGACGAAGCTTGGCGTCAACAGGTGGTTGCATGCGGATGATGGAGTCAAAGCGCTTTTTTGCAGTAAGGCTTAGAGGAAGCTCGCCTATACACTAAGATGTTCACTCGCTTTCTGATCTTTTTCAGTGCCTTCATGTTGGCGTCCTATTAGCGCTCAAAGATCTAACACATGAAGAAGCTTAGAAAAATTGTTCTGAAGGCTTTTTAATTTCGAATTCTTTGCGTTATTGCCTTTCTGTAAATGTTCAACCGCATGTAGCGAGAAGGAGCCTTACCGTAGTCCACGGTGTGGTAGATGGCGGTAGGGTGCTCATCGCTGCTTGAAACACAGAGGCGTTGAATGGTGATAAACCAGCTGGCATTTCGAATGTCACTTGCCTGCTAATCCTGAATTTATAAGTGCATCAGAAGGGGACATTTAATGCACCAAAATTTTCTTAAAAACCAAGCGCTTCAGGAAACTTTGCATATATATATATATATATATATATATATATATATATATATATATATATATATATATATATATATATATATATATAGATAGATAAACTAACGGGCAGACAAATAAAGGCATCAGAAAACCAAGCTGAATTTACATATTATGATAAAATCCAGATTGGAGTCTAAACAAATGAATTCGCGTTGGTAGCCTCATCTCTGTTTACTACGTAAGGACCACCACATGTGTAGGTAGATGTAAATATGGAGCGCACGCGTACTCAGTTTCTGCATGAAATGCACAAGCGTACACACAAACATTAAAACTGCACATATTTTATGTCACTAACGTGCGTTTTTCGATAATCTCTGAAATTATGCCAATAAATGTCAAAAGATGAAACTATCAGCCCACCGGCTGGCAGAAGCCGTATGCTGGAAAGGAAGAAGTAGAGATTCGTCACTATAATGGGCAGCGACCAGCAATTGTTGGTCACCACTCCGTTGGCTTTCCATCGTGTTCAACATAAACATCAAAGATACAATCAGCGTATAGTAGTTCACGATGTACAGAAATAACACTCTGAAATCGAGTGCGCATAAAACATAAGACGCCGATGGAAAAGACCAACAAGACGAATAGAGAAATGCACGTGATTTGCCGTGTTTAGTGCTGATCTAATGGTGGTAATACTACTTTCTTTTGATGCGACTTTTCTCAAGTCTTTCAACTAAGAAAACAATGCGTATAAATGTGCAATTTATTATATCTTTCAGTTTTTTTTGTCTCATTCCACTGAAAATTCTCGCATAGATAGGTGTGCGTATCGGTTCTACTTTTCATATTTGGGAATGTTTTACAATGGCTTTTCCACTTTTGTTGGTGATCTGTGAAATTTGCGGGTCAACATCCCGCACCATAGCTGCATATGATCTCAAGTTAGCGGGAAAAGAATCAACGGGAATATTAGAGGCCATTGATCGAAGTAAAATATCAATGAGCTGCAGTGTTAATTTCATCGATCGTGAACATCAATCATTTTGCCTCATCAGTCATACCCCTACTTTATGAGCCCCAGTGACAATGCAACAACGAACCGAAAAATTTCAGCTAGCAACAGAACAATGTGTAGAGTCAACGTGACCTGAAGCCAACAGCGACTCGCTAGATCCATTAAAGTTTAGGAAATCTGAATCGGTACTGTTAACGATATCCAATTGTAAAATTTATCAATTTCCAATGCATATAGTTTGTTAGGGAGGGCTTCAGAAAGTGATTTGTTTTATGTCTTTTAATTATTCATTGATATATTGAAATATGGAGAAGAACGAACCTTGCGAGTTGTATCCGAAGTGTGGTTCGAGGATGATAGCGTTCAATTTTACTGATGAGATCGTAGAAATTCGGAAATGTTAAAGTAATAAATGATACCGTTATCGAAACCGCATTCTGAAAATCTTACGCTCTATTATGAGCGCTAATAAGAGATGATTTCAGCGGCAAAATAAAAGTTCTTAGAAATGAAGTTTTTTCATACAGTCTCGATGAACGATCGAGTCATTTCTTGAAAAATCTAACAGTCACTTATAACTGAATTCTTTGTTTAAAATGATAGACGATTTCACATGGAAAAACGAAATTAAATGTTGGGCATCGTACGCACGGATTCAAAAATCTGCATGAAGGCTTCAATTCATGCACATTTTGGGGGCATAATCTGCATGTAAAGGGCGCCAAGTGGAGCGCTTTCTATACTAGGGACGGTAGAGATGGGTGCAACACATCGCACAAATATACTCGTTTATACTCACGCAGCATAGAAAAGAAAAATAGGGGATGTTGCTTATTAATGTTCAACAGGCGGTGATCATCTATAGTCTCAGCGATGCGATGCGTGCCGAAACCGCGAAAGCTGAAATTAATTGAAAGTCGAGAAAAGCGTCAATGAAAAAATGAAGTAGGAACGAACTCGCTCAATAAACGTCGTTTTCGTAGTAATCTGACTGACTTCCAAAATCGCCCAAACGGAGCCGGCCTGCAGGATGAGCACGAGAATATTGGCGAAAATTCGAAGAGACAGTTGTAAGCAGCTGAAGAGTAAAACGAGGGATTTAAAAACACTATAGTTTGTGGTAACATTATTGTTTTTCTTTCACAACTAAGGATGCTATATGGATTTCTGGTTATTCACAATCGATCCCTTTGTAATCCTATAAATGACGAATCACCATCGCAGAAGGTAAGCATACGCCACTGAGAACATCGTAATCTTTGTGTTTAATGCTACGGTGGTATCCGATCGTTGAAATTGTCTTCTTAATACGCTTTTTCTTATTTCTTATCTATAATAATATCAGGCTTGTGGCATAATTTGAAAGATGAATGAAAATTAGAATCAACAAAGATGAAAATCGAAACTTACTCGAATTTTTTCTTCATATTTACATTGTATTCGGCGATAACTTCCTGAAATGGGGAATATTTTACGAGATATTCTTCGTACCATAGATAATTTCATCGTTTATCGTTAAGCACTTTCTCTCATGCTGCATTGAATTGCACACATCATGATACTCAAATGTCAAAATTCTCGCTCTTGTAGAATAATAGTTATTTTTTACATAAAATAACACTATTTCATTTGCGCATTTTATTTGCCCTTCTACGTGATTTCGATCATACATTGTCCTGAATATAGTGATCTTACTGGTAGATATTATTTAATATTTTCTTGCACACACAGCGTTAATACACTTGGCACAAATAGGACAGTAGTCGAAAAGCAGCTGGGCTAACAAATGATTGCTCGTATGCAGGGCGATTTTCCCGTAAACATTCATCTCCATGGAGAAAAAACACTTCAGCCAGTCTTCTTGCTAGCTACATATGCACCGCTTTATCGATGCATGATTCAAAACGCTACTATCACTTCTTTCGCAAAGAAATGTCTCAACATTTTTTGTCGTTATACATACAATGTTGAAAATGTTGAATGACATCCTCTCCCAAAACTTTTAGAATTCCTCGAAATTAAATCGCATGTAGGACTTGCCGATGAAACTGCTTATGTGAATGCGAATGGAAAAATATTCGAATTCGTTCAGAATCTTTAAAAATTGTTCTCAGAATCATCACACGAAGGTAGTCGTATGCTAAAACATATGGGTGAAATCTGCTCCGGAAATCACATTTACATGATCCAAATGTTGATAGGTTTCTGAAAACGGGAACACATCCGGAAAAGCCTTTAAGAACCTGACCCTCGGCCCTCAGTCGATAGAATGAGTTAGTGAATGGAGAGGAATCAATGATATAGCTCACTCGAAATTTGTTGACGTTCGCCATAACGACATTGGTGGCAGTATCGGGATTACCGATAGTATAGTCCCAACCGGTGAAGAGCTTCCAATTGAAAACATATTGTTCCGCTTTGCCACCCGACAGCTTACTATTGCGAGCATTAGAGGCCATTCTGCAACAGAATTGATGACTGATGGATTCCATACAAACGAAAACTTTCTAAGCTCCACATGGAGCAAAAGCTTTTAGGCGCATAGAGAGGAAGCATTCGATCTAAATCAAAAGCGCTATTGCCTAAGAATTTGTAAAGGAATAAAAGTCATCTTAGCTCACTTGCTTCAGGTCAGTGCTAAATTACAGCAACAAATAGCGTGAAGCGCTTATAAGCTATCGTTGGAATAAGCAATAACAAATTCGACGATGTGGATGCAAATCGAACCTTCATTTCATAGAACGGCAAATGCAAAACCATGGATTGCAAAAAATATTGCCTAAAGTAAAGTGCGCTGAAAAGTTAAAAGTCGAGCGACTCATTTTCGCAATTGTTTTTTGAAATGCAATTCGTTGGCGTAGTTGTTTATTACCATAGAGTGGCAATTGTAAAATGATTTCAATGAACGTTGCATTTGTACTATGAAGAAAAAAGGGATGGAAAATACAAAGGTGATAGAATTTATTAGTAATGCATCGTCAACTAGTATGAAGCGCTAATTTTAAACGAACCTCATTTAGCAATTGCAACGTAAACGCCAATCACCCTATCGCTTCGAACGACCGTGCAGGTGACTATTGGTCTAATGAACAACTTTATAAATGACTTCGTTCAGAGTTTCCATGTGGTGTCAACGTGTAACGCCGAAATGAATGTTTGGATAGCTTCCCATAAATCTCGGCTGCTTAAGGGGGAATGGGAGAGGGGCAAAAGAGAAAGGAGACGATAATTGCTTCCTTTGCAGTCTAATGAGAGGTAACAATAGTGTAGCACGTAACGTCGCTACCACTGAACTCTACGATATCGTTTATTAGCGAAAGTGCACAGCTGTTGTAAATATTTTGACAAGGGATGAAGATTTCGATGAACGTCTTAAAAGTCGTACAAATCGAAAAGCGTTCGATACTCCCACACCGGCAAAAAACTATATTAGTAAGGATTTCTGGGAATTTCGCAGTCCGAAATTTTTTCTCCCCTCCTCCTCCCTTCCCAATCTTCTTTCGAAAAAAAAACACAGGAGAGAAAAAGTGGCAATGCAGAATAAGGAGTACTAATAAATCTTATTGCTATCGCCTTCATATTGCTACTTTTTTCGATGTTTTTCTAGCCAGTAATTTTTCCAAATCGCTCACTCTACAAGCCACACTTATTATCGGCAGTTGCTTTCGATTCGATCGAACGGAAGATATTGCAAGGCAAATGAGCTTCGTTAGTGCTAACGTTGATTGAAGGCGTACTATCCTTACTAGAAATCAGAATGAATGAAATTACGTGACTCAACATTGAATAGTTTGAATTTGTATGTCTATGCAAACGTCAATGAGCTTACTTTCGGAGAATAACGAAAAAACTATATCCAAGAATAAATAAATTAACGACAAAATATGCGACTGGTACACTATATTGTACAGTATCTCCGAAATATGTCTCACTGCTGTAGTACCCATAGAACAGCAGCGAATATTCAAAATAGCCCTGAAAATTATTTCAATAATTGCAAAAAAGATGCAATGAATTTAGTAAAAAATGTACTCATCATCATACCATTCACATAATAAACACAAAGCGTAGTGGAATCGACGCCTATCGAGTTGCTCGAACGAATTTCGCTCTACTATGGTGTTCGGATTACTTACATACTTATTAACGGAACGAATGTACCTCGAAAAATGGCAACCGCCGCGAATTTCTTGATTCTCATCTGCTCATCACAAAAGGGGTCACCAGTGCCGGCAATTGGAAAGCCAACATATGCTGACATTTTACTGTAGTCGAAAATACACCGAAAACAACGTAAATTGATTAATGAAGTTGGGGAAAGATTCACCTTGAAATCCAACACCGTGTTCAGTTCGTCAGCTTTTTCGATATCCTTTGGTTTCATTACTTTAATATTATATGTTTTGTTGTATCGAACTGGATCAAGCCTCGAATCAGCCAACCACTAAAACAGAAGTTGAAAATGAAAATTTTTAAAGCAAACTAACGTTGAAAAGTTTGGAGCCTTATAAATTGCAACTGAAAAGGTACGTGAGAATCATTGGTTGAACGAGCGATCATCAAGCAACCTTGAATTGGCACACTATGTTCGGAACGATTCGACATTATCAAATCCCTTAAATGTTTAGCGCGTGCCGGAGAAGCCTGAATTTTGGCTTCAAAAAAGGAATGAAAAATTCAGATAATGATTCATGAGAAACCCTATATCCTGTGGAGTTGGCAAATGCATTTTGGGCTCCTTCTCACCAACTCCAGCAGATGAGCTGACCAGATTTAGAGATAGAGCATTCTTTTTCGCGCGCGGGAAAAATACAGTATCATAGTTTACTCACGGCTTCGTAGGAGGAATTCCCTCCGCACACATTCTTCTTCCCATATTTTTTCTGCCTGCTCCTTATAGCGTTAGTCTAATGCAGCTAGGTGCTCGTCTTTTCATTCCAGCGAGATCTAACACTAAATCATGAAATGTTTATCCCTGATGAGTTAGGTGACAATATCACCAACAACCGCTAAACGACATATAATTCTTGATATGTTGTATCTAGCTCCTTGATGCGCTCATCTGCACTTCTTAACCATACCACCAGAATTTCTTCTCTTGACAACCTTTGAAAACGCTGTTTATAAGCTGGGAAACCCCCGATTCATTGCACATAAAATAACCATCCATTGCAATGAGTGAAAAACTGCACTTTCACGAATGGGATTGAAAAGGAAAATCACTGAAATTTCATTAATACACCGCCAGGGTGAAAGTCCACTTCAGCAATAGAATCCATTCGGCATGTAAATTTTATTTCTATAGAAAAATATCAAATAATTGCGCAAAACGCCCTCTTCGATGCATCAAAACTGAGCAAAGGTAACAATGATGAATTTCAAACCTCTGGAATGGTAACGAAAAGCATCATGATAACAGTCATAGTAATGTTTACACTGAGCACCCAACGAAGAAACGTAAAATAAGATGAGACCACCGAACCGTAATGGCCTGAAAGCAATGCAACTTCAGATAGTAGAATGAAGAGAATATCCATTTAGGCTCCTATAGCAATCAATATAATTGGGAAAAAATGCCTGCGCAAACTATGCATTATTAAGAAGTTTTTTTTTTTTTTTAATGGGAGGCGGTAGTGAAGTTAACTATGACAAAACAAAGCAAGAGACAATCAACTTTAAGATATAAGAAGAGCTTGCCGATTTTACTTTTAGACGGTAGAGAATTGCAGCGAAGAGTAAATAAATTCCACATGGCAGCAGCTATTTTTCCAAATGAGATAAAGCACTTTCGTTTCTATGGAAGAATCACCTTTGAACAAATGGCAAGCGCTTATAAAATATTCACGATTGATTTCTTATGGATACAACTTCTACGAAGAGCGGTTTTTTTTGTTTTAATGAAAATTTTAAAAGAAAAATGTCTGCAGAAAGAATACAACAAGTGTGTAATTTTTCAAGAAAAAGCATAATATGTGAAAACATACCTATAAAAATGTGTGCACAAAAAAATTACACTTTAAAGACACCAAAGATGCGTCAAAAGTAACGTATTTTACGAATGTTTCGGGCCTATGTGCCAGTCTATTACTTAATTCTCCAACACTTAATTCTCCTTGGTTCGGCATAAAACTCCACTTCGATAGTGCACTGAACGTCGTTCTTAACCAATTCGATCTGAGAGTTTTATATTCATCGAATCTCCTATCGAGTTGATTATTGCTTTCTTAAAGCCGTCATCTCACTACTCAAAGAAACTCCATGGTAGAATGTTAAGAAGCTGAAGAATTCGAAAAGAAAAAAGGCAAACTAACTTTCAATTCCTTTGATCTTCGCTTCCCATGGTATGAGATAAATTTTCATATTATCGCACCATCTGCCAAACTGTGTCAACCTTCGCATCGTTTCAACTTTCCATAAGTGCCATTTAGATACTTTCTGTTTTTGCCTCTGTAGATAGCGTCTTGCCACCCTAAATATGAGATCACCATATTTGTTAGCTCCTCTTTGAAACTTGTCAATATTTCTAGAAATGTTTTAAGAATTTTTTCAGCATTTAACACCTGAACATGCCAATTGCCATGAGCGTTGTCGAATTTTCATGTCCAGGTTTTTTTCTGATATACAAAGAGAAAAGCAAATAAAACCATTGCTTTCTGCCTCATTCTTCGAATTTCTGACAATATATGCGCGAAAAACGGTGCGCTAAACCCCCAATCACCTATGAAGAAGAGCTCGAATGACATTCTGGAATGAGCGAAAAGAAAATGCACAACAGCGGCAAGATAGGAATATGCGATGAAAATGTGATTATATCATTGTGTGCTTAATAGCGAAAAACTTATACCACCTACTGGCAAATGCTATCGAACTCTTTTCATAGGTTTCAGATCAAAAATGAAAACATAGATTATAAAAGGAAAGAACGAGGCAAATTTGTACTGACGGAATCAAAACAGCTAGTACTTCGTTTCCTTTTTGTGCTGAAGTAAGTCAGTTATTCGAATCAGAACAAACTAGGATAGTGCACATCGATGGATTCTGCTCCTGTATTAATAATTCATTCACATCGATTGTTTCGAATGCAACTGTTAAGCAAGCTTACTTGAGAGTCCTTAACTTTCGTTTCATGCTCCACGGCTGGCTCCTTAGTTTGGTGATCACCTCCTTCTTTTGCCGGATCGCTTCCAATACCCTCTCCTTTGACATGTTTTTTGCCTCCTCCAAGTCAAAGTCATCGTCGCCACTAAATGTCATGCACTCATATCCAGCGACCACTTTATTCCTTTGCAATAAAAATGAGTTGATGTTTCCATTAAATTCCGTGAAAATAATCAATTTCGCAGCTTCTGCACTTGCACGCTGTGCAAATATATATTTTTCTATTTTATGCATGTATGTGTGTGCATGTTTTGCATGCATTTATGTGCACGTAAATGGCAACATCATTGCCCATTTGGTTATATGTTTTCGTGCATGTTGAGCATGATTGTGAAACGAAATTTCTTCTCGGCCTAATTTTTGATTGGGTTATTCACCAAAGTGAAATTAACAATAGGCTTGGATATTCTCAGGCGGCAGGTGCAGATCTCTTTTCGCAATTTTGCAACCTTTAAAAGAAGTTCATGAAAGCAAAATTTTCTCATTTCTGCATTACACTTCGGCTAATCGAACGCACATCAATATACGTTCCAATTTCCGCGCAATTCCTACTGGGATCGATGCGATTTAAGAAAAAAAGGTCACTTTTCTGAAAGGCAGTAATTTTGCGCAGCAATTCACGAATTGAAAGTCGGTCATTGGCACCTGCCAGCTGGAGAGTTCGGCTGGTTCATGAATTTTTGAGGGATGGAACCTATATGATGTTTCACGTTTGGATAGACGAAGGTCTTCCCAATGACAGGTAGCTGATGAGGTGAAGCAGAAGTGATGAAGCGTAAATTTTTCTTCTCTTTTTTGAGAAATCGCAGCAAGGTTTCATTATTTTCTATTGCAAACACATCGTTAGGTGCATACTTTGTTTCTCTCGAAGGATGTTGTGATAGATAATTCTCTTCTGAAGGACTGTTGTTCATATTGAACGTCTGTTTTGATGAATTCAACATTGGCTGCATCTTCGGTGCAGTATTGAATATTTGAAGAGAACAAATTGCCAGCATAATCAAGTCTATGACGACCAACTGAGAGGAGCGATGGATGGGGAAGGACAGGATGGGAGAGCTGCGATGTGGAGAGAAGAAGGGCCACCTGCTTGGGCCCAGCTACTAATATTTTCATTGCTTCTTGGCGGTAAAAATGCAAACAGGAATTCAGCTAAGGTGCATAGGAAAAGAATGGTGTCTGATTCGATCAATTCTTTTGTTGTTCTTTGCTCGAGTCTAGCTCGAACTCATCAAAATTGTCAAAGTTCGCCTGTTCTTGCCCGCCTTGTTTCGGTGGGTGGAGCGTCATTCCTCGCTGGAAATGCGTCATTCTCACATTCCAATCTGTTCCGTTTCGATTTGTTTCGATCTTTTTGAATCGCTTCCGCATTTTTTTTTTTTAAATCAGCAAACGTCTATAGATGCCTGTGTTTGGAAAAAAATTGAAACTTTATTGCTCATTCACAAATAGTAACCTACCCTTGATCAAGAAGGTTTTGACCAGCTAGCCGCACGGATTTGCCAATACTCGAAGAGGATCGCCTGAACAGTGATATCAAGTCAACCTGCAAGTGGTGGGTTTTTCTCAGCAGAAAACAACAGTGCCGAGATCTGAGTCAGCCTGGTTTTGCATTTACCACGACTCGAACCGCTCTATATTTCTTGGTTGTTTTCACCTGCAGCATATTCTGACATTTCAGTTTTCTGCTCAGTTGTGGCGTACTGGGTTCCACCTGTCGAAATCTGGCTGTGCTTTCTGCTCTGTGGTCCCTGAATTCAACGACAATAGTACTGAAAAGACAGGAGGTGGTTGTCTCAGAGCCGAATTTCTTTCATTGGGCAGCAAGTTCAATTCAGCTATTGTTAGGAAACATTTATATATTTCATGTATAATTTCTTTACGGAGTTGGTTATGGCCTTAGTTGCAATGTTCGGATTTAAGCTTGCGTTTATCGTGGTCACAGTCTTACACTTACAAACATTAGCACTGACTCAAATGCCTATACACCCACGTGAGCACTTTCACTACAAACATACACACCCCAACAATACAAATGAACATAAACCTGCATACACCCGTACGCACGGATATGCATACACTTGCACGCGTGGTTAAGAATGTCGGTGGAAAAAATGAAGCACATCATTTAGCATAAATTGATAAGCAAAGCAATTTGGGCAAAAGAGAGTGGCATATCAGCAAATGCCAAGACAGTTGTCCTCTCTGCTTCAAGGGAAATTTATCTCTGATTTAGTGACTACAAAGTTACTTTGTCCGTTCTACTGAGTTGTCACGCTCCACGAAAAATGTTCGGATTTCCCGTTTATAAAACACTCTATTGAACAGTTTTTCAATGCTTTCTGTCTATTATGCATTCGCATACACAAAGAGTTTTGTAGTTAAGTAAAAAAACATTTTTCCTTTTAGTACTCACACTATGGATTAGAAAAAATGCTACAGTCTATACTTTTGCCAAAGAGCTAAAAGTAACAGCCGATTAGGAGATTGACCAATTGAGCTCACCAAAACAGAAGATCGTCTAGAGAGCCGTGCAGCCGAAGATTCGTCATCCGTAGAATCGGGTCCTCCAATTGGATCGACGACCGGTTGTCGGAGTGCTGTCCTTTCAGCCTCCAAGTCCGCATCGTTACTCGCTCCCATCGGACCAAGGCATGGGTTCAACAGTTGACGAATCGCGTAAAGAGCGCGTATCACGAACTCTCTCATTTGTCACGGTCCGGTCGATAGTGATTCCGGGTGCAACTTAAGCAAACACTTCTGGAATTCTCTGCTCTCAATGTGCGAAGCAAAAGTCAAAGGCTACACCAAGTGAAAATTGTCATTCCAATTCGTTACAACTGCTTTCTTGCTATTCTGGCAGAAGAGCCGTTGCGATGAATAACCATGCATGGTGCTATAAACACCGTTCGTAGTTTCAGCACTTTCGATGAAACTTTTTCTAGACATGTGCTCACGCTTTTGACTACAAACTGCATCTGCTCTCGCAAAAGAGTGCTCAGTGGATATAAAACTATAGGAAACGATATGAATGTTAGTGTAACCATATGGAACTACCTTGTAAATAACAATATAGAAATAAAATTATAAGCACATCAATGGATCGTTTCTTATCTATGAATCTTTAAGTATTAAATTTCCACATTACCCGTACATATGCTAAATATGTAGTACATGTGAATACGCAAAAAATACTAAGCATGAAAATATAAATAAAGAAAAAATAAAGCCAACTTAGGTCTCTAAAATGAAGGCGAATTCTTTCAGCAAATAAACACTATAGGAATAAAGCATCTGAGCAGCAGTAATGGCAACACAATATTCTCACACAATTATTCATTTGCATCCGTTGAATAAGCAGTAGCCGAAAAATATTAGGGAATCATGAATGCAGCATTCGTTTAGTGTTGCTGTTGGCTTCGATCGTATATTTGTCATTAGCACCTTAAGCATGTTAGCGTCGTTTATTGAATAGCAACAAATCATTATTGCAGAAATTGGGCAATGAACATCTCTTTTTTTTTCAGCACACAATTCGTTAGTGATCTATTCGAAGGATTAATTCGTATTGCCCAATATAATATTCGCCTTATAGGCCGTGACGTTTACGAGATCAAACCATTCATCCTTCAACGGCCTTCTGAAAATCAAGTTTCCACATGAATGCATATTCATGAACAGTATTCCTCTGAAAGCGATTTACAGTTAAATGAACACAGATTATTTTGTAGTTTTCATCACTGTATTGTATTCTGCGTGGATATTTCCTCTTGTTAAGCATGAATAACATTATCGTTAAATGCATGAATATTGAAAGACCAAAAATTTAGTTTACCAAAGAAAACATTAAATTTAAGCCAAGTAATGATATCAATGCCTAGAATGAGCTTAATCATCTCTAATCGTAAGCAATTTTCAATCAACGTGTGTGATTTTCTCAGACCGGAACCTTTGAGTCTCTCATATTAAGAGCTGCATTATGAACGAATCTTTCCCTCATGAAGTGCTGCTTGAAGGAAGTAGGGCAATCGAAAAAAAAAGAAGACTGAGCTCAATAAAAATTCACAGAGTACAGCGATCTATCGAAATATTTCATAGGAAATGTGATTCTATGATAATTCACTCAGTGCATTTACCCGCATTGATGTCTTATCTACTTGTCGCTAGTGTTCATGATCAATTCTCATCGGTTGAATGAATTTTTCATCCTATATTCAATCTGAACATCAATAATATGAGGAGGTGTTTTTTTGAAATCAATCTCATGCCTGATGTATACTTTCATGAGAATATTCCATAGAAATGTGAAAAAAGAATGATCTAATAAGATGGAAGTTGCAAGTATGCCGTGTACTACTCATTTGTTGAATCTCTTCGCTCTCATCTTCTTCCAACTGCCGGAAGTGGATAGGATGGATAAGCTTGACGAGGGAGACGAGGAAAAGTGCAGCAAGTAAAACGCAAATGTCGCCGTGTGTTGAAACATAACACTGCGAGTCTCCGCACTAATACGCAATGAAAAGACGTTTCATGATCGAAAATATCGACACGGAAGACTATTGCGAAGGAACAACAGTGGCCTGTGGGGATTGAAAATTAAATCATGATGTAATCCAGGTAGACAGCCGACGCCTGTACATGAAAAAAGTTAAGAAGCAAAGACTCCTCTACATTAAATATCAACACATAGAGCAGCCAAAATGCCATTTTTCTCATATAGGAGCAGGGGAAACAGGATTTTCGAATACAGAGTTCGCATACTCAGAGTCTTTTTTTGCTTTTTTGCGTTTAATAGGAGAGAAATTTTGAAGGGTTTCAAAGCACGACCACAAGTAACCGCTTCACGTTAAGAATTCACAACTAAAAATAGGTTCATTTACGCTGATATTTACTTGGCGAGAACTAACTCTTAGAACGTTTGATCCAACATGTTTGCAGGCAGCGCGGGGAGAGATCTCCATTCCATTGCTTTCGATTAATGGATTGAAGAAATATTTGGTTCCATTATCACAATCACAATAAATGGGTCATGTCGAGCAACTCCAGAATTTGATGCCTTACAGAACTCAATATGTAAATATCTCCCGATGAAACATTTAAAGAAGCTTCATGAATATCGAAACGATCCGTTGTGTGTGAATATAGGTATTACGCCACTGCTACAACGCGCCGCCATTACAGAAGGTGTTCCAAAACAACGTTCTCTATTCGTTGCTTTCGCTCTGACAATGCACAAAGCATTGCCTATGGTAACACAACGCTGCGTATGCTAAAAATGAGAAATCGTAGTGAATGAGATCGAGAGATCATTTAAAAGACGCATTTGGCGAATAAAATATAAATCACTGAAGAAAATGATCAGTTTCTTAGCTTCCAGTTTTTTTTTCGGCTATCGGCACGCATTTGATTCATTTGCTTCGATGTATTTGCAACAAGTCGATGCGCTATCTTCAGGTTATCTCAACGGCACTGTAAGTACCCTATTCGACGGAACTCACAGTGGCATCTTTGAGAGAGCTTTGTTTCGATCCTTTCGCTTTTGAGTGCACATCGATGCGACTGGTGATCTGTGGGACTGACAGGAATCGAAAATCTGGCTAACTCATTTCGAATCTTTTATCAAATTTAATGTCGATTTATAGGATGTTTTAGCTAGTGTTGCACGCCAAAGTGATTCAGGAGGGTATAACAACCGAAATAACAGGTAGAAGTAGAAGGAAAAGATGATAGGTACGAATTTGGTGAAACTCTGCCGAAGACCTTAAGCGATACGGCGAATTTTGTCCCACTAGTAGAAGTGTTTCAAATGTGATGACGAATCTTCGATGGAATTTGCAAATGGTACGCGAAATGCGATGATTTCATAACGGCAACAAAGGAGATGATGGTTCCATAGGCACAATGGACTTGGAAAATGTTTTAGAACATACGAGAGTATGTAGACGTCAGCGCAAGAACCTAGGTAGAGCTATTGGTTGGCAAATCCCGCTTACGTGTTATCGTTTGCTTTTTTAAAGTATTCGATCGCGTTGAAAGAGCTCTGCGACTAAATAAACGTTGTCCACGAGCACGTCATATCATAGTATGGTTCAAATATGAGGTAAAGAAGGCTGATGCGGATCATGATAGAAGGTTGTTGCCCAACTGGAGGATTTCATTACTAAATAAGAGTTCATAGAAAGAATATTCTTGGAAGAGACATCGAATGATAGGAAGATGTTTGTGTTGTGCACTCCGAACTACTCAATTTAATAATCGCTTCGCCAATCGCCCACACTTCACCTGTTCAATGGAGCAGCTGCCAACGGCAATGTGTCATCTCGGCAGTTAATTGACCATTCAATTCCGAGAAAGTTGGTTGTTGTTGCATACGACTGACAACATTTTATTTACTCCTCAAATGTGCGATAAGCTTCAGACCAACGAAACAATTAGTGTGCGGTCACCAGAAAAAACTTCACTGTTCTAAAAATGTCTCGCTTCACCCCCACTGTAAGAGATATTGAGCTTTGCAAGAGCAATTCCTAATAATTACTGCTCTATTCACAATTCACGTTCCAAAATAAAATCACCTGAATGGATAGGAGTCGGAGTTTTAAAGGGAGAAGAAGTTTCCGTTATATTCAGTCGACGTATTAATGCATGTTTGGTGCAATTTCGCCTTCCGCTTTTCGCCAATCCCTGAAGAAAGCGTATTTTCCCTTCCCTCTTTCGCGATCGGTTCTCCCACTACTTTTTTTTAGGTCAAGTCGTAATGCCGGTGCTGAAGTTGATCTAAATGTGGGTAGCAGTACTCAGCCATCCCTGAAGCGTTAGAAGTGATAGCTAGATTACTCTCAGTAGACTGTGGGTACACATACATTTGATTATTTTATCTGCATAACAGCTTCACGTATCCCCATCAGTTATATCAGTATGATCTAATGTACATTTTGTTCTGAATGCTGATGATATAGAAAAGGATGGTGATATATGCAATCTAAGCGTAATCACTTCATTCTATAAACCATTTATTCAAAAGCGAAATAGCAGAAGATGAATGCACGCGCTAAAGGTGTAATGGACCAGATTGAAAGACACAATTATTGGATGCTCTATATTCGAGAAAACTCTTCTGGAAATTAGTGGATCGAATTAATTTCCATCACCCCACAAATAGCGCAAGAAGAGATAATGGCTCATGCTTCCATTCTCACGGATTTTTCAGGCGCATGTTTATTTGTATTTATTTATTCCGCATATTAGCATATAGAAATTTTTTGTGGTTTTTGTTACAAAACATCGATTTCAGCAAGTAACTCTATCTAAATAAACTATATTGCGCAATCCGAGAAAGCTTTATCAAAGCTTATTTACAAGGAAAAGCATGGATCAAATGCTGAAATTCACCTCACAGAACAAAATATAGATACTCACAATTACATTTATGGATTTCAACATTGATGGTCAGACTATTTCCTCGCAGGAGTTCACATGAGCTATTTTCATTGCAGAAGATTGCGTTCAATGCAAAAAAAAAAAAAAAAATTCAGTCTCCGAATACGTCATCAATAAGTGAGCAACGTTTACTACGTGCTAGCTGAGCTCTTAAAAGCACATACATGCCAATTAATCACTCGTTGATGAACAAAGAGCGATTTTGTGCTTTATGCATTCTTCGTTTTGGGACGTTTCAAAATTCTTCGTCTATCACTATCCTGCCTTCCTTCAATTCCTTCAAACATCATCAACGCAACTTTATCACTTAATAATTTTGTCGGAGGTCAATGGTTTTAACATGCTTTCGCAATGTTACGTCTGGAAAGTGCGTTGTTCCATCACTGCATCTATACGTCTGCGTATGCGCACATTACAGGGTTGTTTGCACATGTGGGGACGGGTCTGTTTGCGCACGTCTATATATACTTGTGTCTTTCTTTGAGTGTCTCCTCGGTAATTCAACTCGGGGATGGCTGAAGTAATCAGATTTCTTGGGCATAAACAATGACTTCCTCTGCTTCATCACAGGCGTAAGTGCATGCGGCTCGATGTGCCAAAAAAAAATTCACTAATGTTTTGCATCGGTGAACTCGCGAAAATCAGAAAAAAAATTTTGTGGTCAGTTTATAAGGGGTTGCAGTCACTTGATAATGGATGATCTATTTGGCATTTTTTATTGCTTTATAAAGTTGGTTCGCGTGGTGAGAGGAATGTGAAAGCACATATTCTCGCAGTAACACTTCCATGCTTCATCACTTATTTCTTGAACTTTCGGAAAACGCAAAAGCAATAGCATCAGCTGATAAACACTGAGGTAATCAGCTGCCGACGTTGCAATCCATGCTTGAAATAGAATGAGAAAAAAAAGAGGAACTTCTGGAGATGACTCATGATCGTAGCCTTAAATGTGATGCATAGAATAATAGAATAATTTCGTTCGAGCAAATAGTATAGTCACCTAAAATGCATCACTGGAAGCGAGATCTAACATATATTAGTGGAGATCTAGACAAAGACAGATTAAGACAGACTAAGACAAGCTAAACATACTAAGAATAGAGCAGACCAATACAAATTTCCCACTTCCTCTCCATGCCTCCTTGTTCGCTTAGCCAATACCTGCTGGGTATCTGCATTGGCCGTGTTCGCTGAAAATTCCTATACGACCACGAACTGCTACTGAATTTTCATAGCAATTTGTCATGAAAGAAAGTTTAGTCCAGAAAAGTAGTGCAAAGAAGTGCCTAAGCGATTAGCACAACGCAATCTTTGCGAATTGCGCTGAGCAAAGCAACAAACCGAATATGATAGCAGAATAAGGCATTCAGGAAAGCAATGCATTCATATTTCGATTTGTACTTTGTCGATGTAGGTTCACTATGAACAAATTATTTGCATAACCGAATCGACTGGAATGGAAAAACAAAATATTGTAAAATGAGACAAGTTTTGTATCCACTCCAGTATCTCTAGTTTTCCCCTAATTTGACCAAGCATGGTTACTATAACTGAGAATTTTAGTGAAATCGAAAAAAAAAATTGCACAGAGGGAAAAAATTGAAGATGATGGAGTCGACGTAATTGTGCGTATTGATACATTAGAACATAACGTCACGAACAGCATGGAAGCTTTGTGAAAACCATAGAAATCTCCTTCATGTAATAGAAAAGAAAACAGTTCATAAATGAAGGCACGGACAAGATTGGTTTTCATTCTCAGCACATAAAATACGAAACCACAAAGTAGAATAGGCCACATCTCATGACAAACATTGATTATACTGAACGAAAACGCGAAAAGAAACACAGTGGAAATCATGTATGCTTTGATCATATAGTGGGTTGATATTTTCTACACACTTTGCCACTAGGCAATCATTTGAACATTTGAAACGCTTATGACCATTCACGTTGGTCAGTTGGCCAAAATGCAACCATGCCTACATATCGATACATATGCAGCATCAAAATATATTACTCATCGATCCACTGCAATACATCTCACAGTCTCCTTGATCTGAGAAATTAATTTTTTATGATGGAGTCAAATAAAGAATTGTGGCATAAAATGCATTTTCATATTCTCCGTTGCCTTTCTGATCTTACACTTTATTAGCCAGCAATAGAAAAAACGATGAACTGGTCAAATTTCAACCTCATAGCAGAGGGAATATAAACATTCCGCGAAAATTTCGCTTTCTGTGCATACCGCCAAGGATAAAACTAACTTAACTGACTGCAAAAACATGTGATTTTTTGCGCACTTGAGGAATTATAGTTGCAGTTGAAATTGATGCTCTGTGACCTTGAAAATTCGTAAGACAGGTGTGCGTTATGGTGATCACTATGTTTCCATTTAACATCTCAATGACTCAACGTTGAGATCAGCGTGAAGAGTAACTGAAGCGCAGACCCGGCTAATGTGTGCCTCTGCAAAGATTTTTTTAAGAGCTCCTGTTTCGGGGGACCACAGAGCTCTGCGCGAATACAGAAACATGCCGAAGACACCAAATCTGTTCGGAGTTCCTGAGTCTGGTTCTAGGAAAACAGCGTACCCCCGATTCCATGTGCCATCGAAGTGCTCACCCGAACTCCAAGCATAAGTGGTTCGAAAAACCAAAAGTTCTACGAAATTTGTAGGACCAAAAGTTCGGGCAACGACGATCTGAGCAATGACATCTGGATGCACTCGTTTTTAAGCGTGAATAGCAGCAATGACAGGGCTCCAAATTTTTGAACGAACGAAGTTTTCGCGCATCAGAGGCTTGAGGCTCAAGATTATATAATATATCGCCATAAGCAGTTTCGCAAATGGAGCAGTGTGAAAACTGATCACACGCGAGGACGTTTCTTTGAGAAATTAATCCAACGGTTTTGAGTAATTGAAAAAATGGTGACCGTTAGGAAGCAACTTCTGCTTTTGTTGCAAACACCGCAATGCGTCGCAATCTATATGTGCTGCAAACAAACAACCTTCAGCCAATGAAAATGCCTGAAATTCGATCAACACAAAACAATACTCTCAGTATAGAGACACCAATTCAGCGCCTCATTTATAAGCTGAGAAACAAACCTAGTACAGCGGCACAAAACACATAGAGAGGCGTGTTCGATTGTAAATGATAAGTGAGTTATATGCGGAAAAACCGCCACTGATCGAACTTCCAGTGAAGCTAAGCAAATACGACTTAAGTCATTTCATTGCTTAGACGATTTTAGCAAATATGAAATTGCACTTAAACAGAGAATAATTAGATCACTGATAGGATTATGCCCATATAATGAGAGGTGCAAATTGAAAGAGTATAAATGAATAGGATGAGATAAGTTAGATTGGTAGGATAGCGTGAGTGAGTGTGGCTGTTCGTGGTCGGCTCGCTGAGGAGCGTCAACGAATCGCACTACGAAATGTTGTCAGAGGTGCGTATCTAGCTAGGCGAGCCTAATCAATGAGTTCAAAATGAACACCACATTCGTGTCAGTGGCAACTGTTCACGATTGAGCAACACATTTATCAAACGATCCTCGCGTACAGAAATCTTTAGCGCTTAATTCGCGTCTACATTTCTATATATGACCGGAAACGATTCGCCACCCTTTTGTACATCATGTTTATAAGAATAGGCTGAAAAATATTGGTGATTTAATTATTTCAGGGAAGCAAGCACCTTATAGAGTGATTTTACTTTGAGAAGCTATCCGCATAACATCGCCGTAAAAGTCTTTCTATAATGAAGAAGGATGAAATTTTCTCGAAGGTAATAGGAAATGAATCCGATCAGGACTACAAAGGTCTCAGTCACATATTCGACGAAGTTAACTTCCTTTGCTACATCAAACAACGGCAATACACGCTAAGCATAAACAAGATCACAAAAGGTGGCAGGCAAAGTCTTTTTTGCAACTTTGTTCACCTTAGTAATCAGCAACCAAACGTTCGCACTATATAATAAAGCATGGGCACTTGCGAACTGATAGCTTGGCCAAAAAATCGCTCGTGTAAATAAAGATTTTTCTTGTCAATATGCCGTACATAAAAACACAACTCAGCTAACCGCAGTCTCTGACCATATTCAAATGTTTGGAAAAAATTTAGAGCATATTTGAAGCTGAATGGACAGACTGAACAATGAAAATGAACGGAATTCTGAAACTTTCACTTGTGCAATCCTTTACGATAAGCGTCGGCATCATCGCTAGTTTCGAAGTCGAAGCGGTTATCCGTACACGAAAACAGGTCATCTGAGCACGACCTCACCGAAACCTGCGTTATGCAATCTTTCGGCAACAATAATTTTTATCAAAAAAACGAACAGAGAGTCACGGGGAACCTGAAATCTGGTAAATGGGGAGAATCCTTACATGATAAGGAAATGTGGAGAACAAAGCACCCGTACGGTCTCAAAGAATTATCGGTGTAGAGGAGTACAAACAATTCTTTACCATGGACAATGCTCTTTTTTTAGACGCAATTTTTTCAGCGAAAACAATAGAAAATCACATTCATTGGTAGCTGGGCGTATATTCCATGCAAATTCCATTCCCAACTCATAGCTTATTCCATGCAATTTGCATAAATCAAGAATTTTTAAAAATCTTAACGATTTCAACTCTTTCAATGGCGATTAAAAATCGGCATCGTTATAGCACATCAAAGAGCTCTATATTTTATAACCAACGGCGAAACGCAAGGGCTGCATTGCGTCTATAAAATTAAGTCTGCGGATTTCTACCTGGAACGAGAAAAACGTGACCACATGTCATTCGAATTGGCAACTCTCACAAATCGGTTCAGATGGATTCCGAAATTTGCAAAACTTTCAATGAAACTTTCTCACCTATGGCCACGAAAAGTTTTCCCCCGTGGGAATTTTATTAAGTTGTCAGTAATTGAGATTTCTCACTCAGTAAAGTAAGAGTTCGCCACTGAAGAATTCGGTGGCGAACTCCACTGGTTTTGCATTTCGACCACAGTTAGGCTTCTTTTTCCTTCGCCGAGTGTAGCGGGAATTACTTCGCCAGTTATTCCGGTTTTAATCGTGGCAAAGCAACCGAAAACATTACGGTTATTGGAACTCGGATAACGAAAACTCTGAATTGTGGCTGAACGAGAACTGCTACTGTTTTCACTAAGTTTCCTCAATAGCAACGATTAAAAAAGTTCCAATCACTTTGGTGCTGTTGCAATTCCTATGTCCCAAGTGTGGATTCAAATTTCTTCAGCGATATATATGATAATAAATTTCGATGACGCTTAAACGGTGCTGAGTTTGCTTGCAAAGGTGAGCAAGTGATTTGTTGCAGTTTCGTGGAGTTTGCATAAGCTACTCTGGCGAGTTCAATTGCTCTAAATTATGCAGCGCTGCGAATGAGTTACATGAAATGGCGACACTGAAAATTCCATAGGATCGAATTGAATCCGCTTTTAAAACCAGCTTGAGTTATATCGGCTTCTTAAATTCCCAAATATCTTCGAATTGATCATGCGAACATCTCCGAAGCCTCAACAATTTCTTATTTCTTTGCAGCACGTGCTTATTTGACTTGATCATTTCTCAACCACACTAAAGATCAGCGGCATATAGCGATTACATAGTTACAGCTCGAGATATTGGTATAAATTCTACTTTAGCAAAATATATGAAGTTTGTTTTGATCATATAAAAATCTTCACTTTCCGCCCATCGCTCCATTGACGTAAATGAGCCGTTTTATTGCTGATGAATCATTCTCTAACAAATATGAAAGCTTTCTTGTCGCTAGTCGACGGTGATGATTGGTTTTCATAGTGGTCTATAAGTTGGCATGGCTCAACAAGCGCTTGTATGTTCGCCGACGCTATCGTTCGTGCCACGTGTTTGACCGACAGTCTTGTCGAGAGTGCTAATCTTTGCGGTTGGCTGTTCGATCTAAATGTGCGCCAAAGATGCAATATGATGATTTCTAGATGGCCCTGTAATGCATATCGATGACAAGCAATCTTTTCTAGATCTCATACACAAAAGGAATTGACATTTGCTGCAGAAATGTTTCAGCGCAGCATGTTTATTTCAGTTGCCGAGCAATTCATTTCACGAAACGCAGCATCAGCGACTAGCACATAATGTGGCAGTTGCTTTAGTATAGCAGAACAAATGATGCAATGCTTGAGTGTTACTGAACACTTCAAATAAAAGAATTCACACTAATATTCAATGAGAAAAACTTTGAAATGCCTGATGTAGGAAGGTCGCTCAGGTGAAACGCATATAAAACAGGTGCGAGAAAGTTGAAATGAGCTGCCTCATTGATGCAGCAGCCCAGCAGTACTCTTACGCTACAATGCCATTGTGGCTACTATTCAACTCCATCAAATCGATCAATCATCGAAAAGCACTGAACAATGGGCAGACGAAGTGAATAAACGACAATTCATGGAGTAGTTTCTTCCACTTTTTGATTGGGAACTTCACTAATAGATGCCAAAACATTATCTCAAGTCTTAACAAAAGAGAGCGTTTTTATTGACAGCAGCATTTCTAAGAAATGTCAAGAAAACGCTTCTATCTGCTCATATATCACAGTTCTTATAGAAATATTATTCAGAAATACTAGAGCTTGAGCACCCGGACAAAAACTAGAGCTTAGAAATAAGGCTGATAATAAAAAGCTCATGCTTAATGGGAAGAAATGTGAGAAAACCGTCACCTCAGGTGAGAACTGCGACAGCGAGGCGACTCAGGTTTTCGCCGCCATATAACGGAAAGAGTAATAGGGATAATAGCCCAGAATTTTTGAGCACCTCCTCACCTCAGTTCCATAAGGCGAGCACGAGAATTATGACGCTAAAATCTATAGAAGCTTCTCAATATGCTCGGGAAAGAAACTCGTATTAAAAGGGCACCAAAGATCGAACTCACCTTGCAAGCTAAAGGTCGCATGACCTTTAGTTCAGGCGAAATAGAAATTGATGAGTGGTCTGCTCAAAAGCAGTCTGAAATACTCAGTATTTTAATACTGATCAGCCGGAAAGCTATTCCGCAAAGAATGAACGGGTTTTTCCTTCTAAGGGCCCCATACGCTACTCTCATTATCTCTTTAGCAAACTCAGGATAGTCAAGTGACAACTAACTTCTATCTCCGAAGAACACCAAGGATCAGGGTGATTTCTAAAGCTGCGCCCGCAAAACAACTATTACAGCGCCTTGTAGCTATACTTTCTGGAAATCGGAAATACCGAAGTTGAAATCTACTATACTTCCATATGAGGCTTTGATACTTGTCCAAGACTTTGCCAAGGAAATGAAACTGCTCTCGCGATAATTCGTTTCCTTATGTCTTGTCAACTAAATTAAAACATAGCTGTCATTAAACTACTCAAGGGAGATAAGCTAGATTACACCTGAATAGACAATAAAATCGTGAACAAATTATCTCTTATGACAATAGGGAAAGACTGGAAACGTTTTGAAAAGAGCGTGTTTTCATAAAGCAAGGCCACTTTTTCCGAATGTCGAATATCTAGAAAAAATGCTATTGAAAGGAAGGGAAAAAAGGAAAGACCGCCTTTTTATTCAATAAAATAGTTGCCTGTTCCTTACATATGGTCTCATCATCTGCAGACACTTCCACAATTATTGCTTCCAAGCAGAAATGATAGGATAGCAATCAAAATTAGCTCGCAAGCCTTTTATATTTAGCGGTCAAAGTTGGTAAAAGCGCAAATTACCTGACTTGCTCACCGAACAGTATTCGTTAAAAATGTATGAACGTTTAATGTTGGATGAATTTACTCTTGACAAACTAACACGCAGAATGAAAACATCTTGCCGAGACCGAAAGTTTCAGATGGCTTTATTTTTACATTTCTCTTTTCGATATGTTTTGAGGACTATGATGGGGCCTGCAATGCTCGATCGGATTCGATTTGAGTCGATTCGATTCGAGCCGATTCTGCTCGATTCGATTCGGTTCGATTCGGTTCGGTTCGATCCGATTCGGTTCGGTTCGATCCGATTCGACCCGATCCGACTCGATTCGACTCAATTTTATTCGACTCGATTCGACTCTACTCGAATAGGATCGATTCAGTTCGATTCGGTTCGGTTCGATCCGACTCGACCCGATACAGTTCGATTCGGCTTGATTCGACAAGAATTCGACCCGATTCGGCTCGATTCGACCCGATTTGGCCCGACTCGACCCGATTCGGCCCGATTCGGTTCGGTTTGGTTCGGTTCGATCCGATTCGACCCGATCCGACTCGATTCGACTCAATTTTACTCGACTCGACTCGACTCTACTCGAATAGGATCGATTCAGTTCGATTCGGTTCGGTTCGATCCGACTCGACCCGATACAGTTCGATTCGGCTTGATTCGACAAGAATTCGGCCCGATTCGGCCCGATTCGGTTCGGTTTGGTTCGGTTCGATCCGGCTCGAAACGATTCGGCTGGAGTCGGTTAGGTTCGACTCGACATGACTCGATTCGGGTCGGCTCGGTTCGGTTTCAAACGATTCGACCCGATTCGGCTGGATCCGACCCGATTCGACCCCATTCGGCCAGATTCGGAACGATTCGGTTCGGTTCGATCCGATCCGACCCGATTCAGCCAGATTTGGCCCGATTTGACTCGATTCTAGTCGACTGGGCCTGGTTCGACCCGATTCGACGCGATTCGACCCGATTCGGCTGGATTCGGCTCGACTCGAGTCGATTCGGCTCAATTCGGCCGGATCCGACCGATTTGGCTGGATCGGACCCGGTTCGACTCGATTTGATCGTTTTCGATCCGGTTCGACCCGATACGACACGATTCGGCCCGATTGGGCCGAAACCGACCTGATTCAACCCGCATCGACCCGATCCGACTCGATTCGACCAGACTCGGCTGGATCCGATCCGACTTGGACCGGTTTTACCCGATTCGACACGATTCGCCTGTATCCGACCCGATTTGACCCGACTCGGCTGGATCCCACCCCATTCGACCCGATTGGATTCAGTTCGACTGGATTCGGCTGGATCCGAACCGACCCGACTCGATTTGACCCGATTCGGCTGGATCCGATCCGATTCGACTCGGTCCGGTTCGGTTCGAACCGATTCGACCCGATTTCGCCGGATTCGACACGATTCCACTCGATTCCACCCCACTCGGCTGGGTCGGGCCCGAATCGACTCGATTCGACACGATTCGTTCGGCTTCGTTCGACTAGACCCGATTCCGCTGGAAGACTCGACTCGACCCGATTCGGCCCGTTCCGACCCGATCTGGCTGGATCCGGTCCGGTTCGGCTGGATCCGACCCGATTCGGCCGAATCCGGTCCGATTCGGCTGGATCCGGCACGGTTCGACTAGATTAGACACGATCCGATCGGGTTCGACCCGATTCGACACGATCCGACCCGATCCGTCCCGATTTGACCTGATTTGGCTGGATGTGATCCGACTCGACTCGGATCGGTTCGATTCGACTCGATTCGACCCGATTCTTCTGGATCCGGCTCGATTCGGCCCGATTCGGCAAGGCTCGACTCGATTTGACCCGGTTCGCGTGGATTCGGCGCGACTCGACTGGATTCGGTTCCGTTGGATCCGATTCGACTCGATTCGGCTGGATCCGACCCGATCCGAATCGATTTGACAAGATCCTTCTTGATTCGGCTCGATTCGACTGCATTCGGTTCGGTTGGATCCGATTCGACCCGACTCGGCTGGATCCGACCCGACTCGACTCGATTCGACCCGACTCCGGTGGACTGGGCTCGATTCGAACCGATTCGGCAACTTTCGACTCGATTCGACCCGATTCGTCAAGGTTTGACCCGATTCGACACGACCCGACCCGACTCGGTCGGAACCGACCCGACTCGGCCCAGTTTGACCCCATTCGACCCGGTCCGACTCGACTCCGCTCGATTCCACTGGATCGACCCGAATCGATTTCGCCGGATCCGACCCCATTCGACTCCGTTCGACCCGATTCGGCTGGATCCGACCCGACCCGACTCGATTTGACAAGATCCTTCTTGAATCGGCTCGATTCGACTGCATTCGGTTCGGTTGGATCCGATTCGACCCGATTCGGCTGGATCCGACCCGACTCGACTCGACTCGACCCGATTCCGGTGGACTCGGCTCGATTCGAAGCGACTCGGGAACTTTTGAGACTCGACCCGATTCGTCAAGGTTCGACCAGATTCGACTCGACTCGACCCGATTCGGCTGGATCCGACCCGACTCGACCCCATTCGGCCGGATCTGGAGCGATTTGGTTCGGTTTGATCCGACTCGACCCGACTCGGTCGGAACCGACACCATGCGGCCCAGTTTCACCCCATTCGACCCGATCCGACTCGATTCCGCTCGATTCCACTGGATCGACCCGATTCGACTCGGCTGGATCCGACCCCACTCGGCCGAATCCGATCCGATTCGTCTGGATCCGACCCGATTTGACGCGATTCGGCTGGATCCGACCCGATCCTACTCGATTCCGTTCTGTTCGATCAGACCCGACTCGATTCGGCTGGATTCGACCCCATTCGACTCCATTCGACCAGATTTGGCTCGATCCGACCCGATTCGGCCCGGCTTAACCCGATTCGACACGATTTGCCTGGTTCCCACCCGGTTTGACCCGATTCGGCTGGATTCGGCTCTATTCGACCCGATTCGATCCGATTTCACCAGATTCGGCCGGAACCGACGCGATTCGGCTGGATCCGACCAGATTCGACCCCATTCTGCCGGATTTCGAGCGACTTGGTTCGGTTTGATCCGACTCGACCCGACTCGGCTGGAACCGACCCTATTCGGTCCGGTTTCGCCCCATTCGACCCGATCCGACTTGATTCCGCTCGACTCGACTGGATCGACCCGAATAGATTTGGCCAGATCCGACCCGATTTGACCCGATTCGACCCGGCTTAGCCCGATTCGACACGATTCGCCTGGTTTCCACCCGATTTGACCGGTTCGGCTGGACCCGAGCCGATTCGGCCGGATCCGGCCCGATTCGGCCCGATTCCATTCGATTGGACCCGATTCGGCAGGAACCGACCCGATTTGGCTCGATCCGACCCGATTCGGTTCGGTTCGATCCGATTCGACCCGATTCGGCTGGATCCGGCCCGATTCGGCCCGACTCCATTCGATTGGACCCGATTCGGCTCGGTTTGACCCCATTCGACCCGATCCGACTCGATTCGGCTCGATACGACTGCATCGACCCGAATCGGTTTCGCCGGATCCGACTCGATTCGACTCGATTCGACCAGGCTCGACCCGATTCGGCTGCAACCGACCCCGATCTGGCTGGATCCGACAAGGTATGGCCGGATCCGACCCGATTCGGCCCGGCTTAACCCGATTCGACACGATTCGCCTGGTTTCCGCCCAATTTGACCCCAATCGCCTGGATCCGACCCGATTTGACCCGACTCGGCTCAGCTCGACTCGATTCGACCCGATTCGGCTGGATCCGGCTCGATTCGAAAAAGATTCGACTCGACCTGACCCCATTCGGCAGGAACCGACCCAATTTGGCCGGATCAGACCCGACTCCGCCCGGTTTGACCCGACTCGACAGATTCGCCTGGTTTCCGCCCGATTTGACCCGATTCGGCTGGATCCGAGGTCCGTCCCGACTCGACCCGATTCGGCAACTTTCTTCTCGATTTGACCCGATTCGGCTGGATTCGGCCCGATTCGACCGGATCCGACTCGATTGGACTCGACTCGATCCGATTTGGCTGTATCCGACTGGACTCGGTTGGATTCGACCCGATTCGGCCGAATCTGATCCGATTCGGCTGGATTCGACCCGATATGGCTCGATCCGACCCGACTCGGCCCGGCTTAACCCGATTCGGCTGGATTCCGCTCAATTCGACCCGATTCGGTTCGGTTCGATCCGATTGAACCCGATTCGGCAGGAACCGACCCGATTTGGCTGGATCCGACCCGATCCGGCCTGGCTTCACCCGAATCGACACGATTCGCCTGGTTCCCACCCGATTTGACACGATTCGGCTGGATCCGACCCGATTCGGCTCGATACGACTGCATCGACCCGAATCGATTTGGCCGAATCCGACCCGATTTGGCCCGGTTCCGCTCTACTCGACTGCATCGACCCGAATCGATTTCGCCGGATCCGACTCGATTCGATTCGATTCGAGCCGGTTCGATCCGGTTCGGCTGAAACCGACCCCGATCTGGCTGGATCCGACAAGATATGGCCGGATCCGACCCGATTCGGCCCGGCTTAACCCGATTCGACACGATTCGCCTGGTTTCCACCCGATTTGACCACAATCGCCTGGATCCGACCCGATTTGACCCGATCCGGTTCAGTTCGACTCGATTGCGCTGGTTCCGACCCGTCCCGACTCTATTTGACCCGATTCGGCCCGGCTTAACCCGATTCGACAGGATTCGCCTGGTTCCCACAAGACTTGACCCGATTCGACTCAGTTCGACTCGATTCGGCTGTATCCGACCCGATTCGACACGATTTGACCCGATTCGGCTGGAACCGACCCGATATGGCTCCATGCGACCCGATTTGGCCCGGCTTAACCCGATTTGACCACAATCGCCTGGTTTCCACCCGATTTGACCCGATTCGGCTGGATCCGACCCGATCCGTCCCGATTGGACGCGATTCGGCAAATTTCGACTCGATTTGATCCGATTCGGCTGGGTTCGGCTCGATTCCACCGGATCCGACTCGATCCGATTTGGCTGTATCCGACTCAACTCCGCTGGATCCGACCCGGTTCGACTCGATTTGACCCGATTCGGGTGGATTCGGCGCGCCTCGACTGGATTCGGTTCGGTTCGATTCGATTTGACCCGATTCGGCTGAATCCGACCCGATCCGTCCCGATTCGACCCGATTCGGCAACTTTCGACCGGATTCGGCCCGATTCGTCAAGGTTCGACCCGATTCGAAACGACTCTCCACGACTCGGCTGCACCGACCCGATTCGGTCCGGTTTGACCCCATTCGACCCGATCCGACTTGATTCCGCTCGATTCGACTGGATCGACCGTAACAGATTTGGCCATATCCGAACTGATTCGACTCCATTCGACCCGATTCGGCCGGACCCGACCCTATTTGACCCGATTCGGTTCAGTTCGACTCGATTCGGCTGCATCCGACCCGACCCGACTCGATTTGATCCGACTCGGCTTGATTCGGCTCGATTCGACTCGACCCGATTCGGCTGGATCCGGCCCGATTCGGCTCGGCTTAACCCGATTCGACACGATTCGCCTGGCTCCCACCCGATTTGACCCGATTCGACCGGATCCGACTCGATTCGACTCCACTCGATCCGATTTGGCCGCATCCGACTCGAGTCGGCTGGATCAGACCCGATCCGTCCCGACTGGACGCGATTCGGCAAATTTCGACTCGATTTGATCCGATTCGGCTGGACTCGGCTCGATTCGACCGGATCCGACCCGATTCGACACGATTCGACCCGGTTCGGCTGGATCCGACCCGATTCGGCTGGATCCGAACCGATATGGCTCGATCCGACCCGATTCGGCACGGTTTCGCCAAATTCGACACGATTCGGTTAGTTCCAACCCGATTTGACCCGATTCGGCTGGATCCAACCCCATTCGGCTGGATCCGACCCGGTTCGACTCGATTCGACCCGATCCGATCCGGTTCGACCCGATTCGGCCCGGTTTAACCCGATTCGACACGATTCGCCTGGATCCCACCCGATCTGACCCGATTCGGCTGGATCCGACCAGGTTCGACCCGATTCGATTCAGTTCTACTGGACTCGGCTTCACCGGATCCGATTCGGCCCGGCTTGATCCGACTCGACACGGTTCGCCTGGTTCCCACCCGATTTGACCCGATTCGGCTGGAACCGACCCTATTCGGTCCGGTTTCGCCCCATTCGACCCGATTTGACTTGATTCCGCTCGACTCGACTGGATCGACCCGAATAGATTTGGCCAGATCCGACCCGATTTGACCCGATTCGACCCGGCTTAACCCGATTCGACACGATTCGCCTGGTTTCCACCCGATTTGACCGGTTCGGCTGGACCCGAGCCGATTCGGCCGGATCCGGCCCGATTCGGCCCGATTCCATTCGATTGGACCCGATTCGGCAGGAACCGACCCGATTTGGCTGGATCCGACCCGATCCGACTCGGTTTTTCCCGATTCGGCTGGATTCCGCTCGATCCGACCCGATTCGGTTCGGTTCGATCCGATTCGACCCGATTCGGCTGGATCCGGCCCGATTCGGCCCGACTCCATTCGATTGGACCCGATTCGGCTTGGTTTGACCCCATTCGACCCGATCCGACTCGATTCGGCTCGATACGACTGCATCGACCCGAATCGGTTTCGCCGGATCCGACTCGATTCGACTCGATTCGACCAGGCTCGACCCGATTCGGCTGCAACCGACCCCGATCTGGCTGGATCCGACAAGGTATGGCCGGATCCGACCCGATTCGGCCCGGCTTAACCCGATTCGACACGATTCGCCTGGTTTCCGCCCAATTTGACCCCAATCGCCTGGATCCGACCCGATTCGACCCGACTCGGCTCAGCTCGACTCGATTCGACCCGATTCGGCTGGATCCGGCTCGATTCGACCCGATTCGACTCGACCTGACCCCATTCGGCAGGAACCGACCCAATTTGGCCGGATCCGACCCGACTCCGCCCGGTTTGACCCGACTCGACAGATTCGCCTGGATTCCGCCCGATTTGACCCGATTCGGCTGGATCCGAGGTCCGTCCCGACTCGACCCGATTCGGCAACTTTCTTCTCGATTTGACCCGATTCGGCTGGATTCGGCCCGATTCGACCGGATCTGATCCGATTCGGCTGGATTCGACCCGATATGGCTCGATCCGACCCGACTCGGCCCGGCTTAACCCGATTCGGCTGGATTCCGCTCAATTCGACCCGATTCGGTTCGGTTCGATCCGATTGAACCCGATTCGGCAGGAACCGACCCGATTTGGCTGGATCCGACCCGATCCGGCCTGGCTTCACCCGAATCGACACGATTCGCCTGGTTCCCACAAGATTTGACACGATTCGGCTGCATCCGACCCGATTCGGCTCGATACGACTGCATCGACCCGAATCGATTTGGCCGAATCCGACCCGATTTGGCCCGGTTCCGCTCTACTCGACTGCATCGACCCGAATCGATTTCGCCGGATCCGACTCGATTCGATTCGATTCGAGCCGGTTCGATCCGGTTCGGCTGAAACCGACCCCGATCTGGCTGGATCCGACAGGATATGGCCGGATCCGACCCGATTCGGCCCGGCTTAACCCGATTCGACACGATTCGCCTGGTTTCCACCCGATTTGACCACAATCGCCTGGATCCGACCCGATTTGACCCGATCCGGTTCAGTTCGACTCGATTGCGCTGGTTCCGACCCGTCCCGACTCTATTTGACCCGATTCGGCCCGGCTTAACCCGATTCGACAGGATTCGCCTGGTTCCCACAAGATTTGACCCGATTCGACTCAGTTCGACTCGATTCGGCTGTATCCGACCCGATTCGACACGATTTGACCCGATTCGGCTGGAACCGACCCGACATGGCTCGATGCGACCCGATTTGGCCCGGCTTAACCCGATTCGACACGATTCGCCTCGTTCCCACCCGATTTGACCCGATTCGACCGGATCCGACTCGATTCGACTCGACTCGATCCGATTTGGCCGCATCCGACTCGACTCGGCTGGATCCGACCCGATCCGTCCCGACTGGACGCGATTCGGCAAATTTCGACTCGATTTGATCCGATTCGGCTGGACTCGGCTCGATTCGACCGGATCCGACCCGATTCGACACGATTCGACCCGGTTCGGCTGGATCCGACCCGATTCGGCTGGATCCGAACCGATATGGCTCGATCCGACCCGATTCGGCACGGTTTGGCCAAATTCGACACGATTCGGTTAGTTCCAATCCGATTTGGCCCGATTCGGCTGGATCCCACCCGATTCCACCCGATTCGGTTCAGTTCGACTCGACTCGGCTGGATCCAACCCCATTCGGCTGGATCCGACCCGGTTCGACTCGATTCGACCCGATCCGATCCGGTTCGACCCGATTCGGCCCGGTTTAACCCGATTCGACACGACTCGCCTGGATCCCACCCGATTTGACCCGATTCGGCTGGATCTCGCCCGATTCGACCCGATTCGATTCAGTTCGACCCGATTCTTCTGGAACCGACCCGATTCGATTCACTTCGACTCGATTCGGCTGGATCCGACCCGACTCTACTCGACTAGACCCGACCCGATCCGGTTCTACCCGATTCGACACGGTTACCCTGGATCCGACCCGATCTGACCCGATTCGATTCAGCTCGACTCGATTCGGCTGCATCTGACCCGATTCGACTCAATTTGACACGATTCCGCTGCATCCGTCCCGATCCGTCCCGACTTGACCTGATTCGGCTGCATCCGATCCGATTCGACTCAGTTCGGTTCCATTCAGCTCGATTCGACCCGATTCGGCAAGGTTCGGTTCGATTTGACCCGACCCGGGTGGATTCGGCGCGATTGGACTGGACTCGGTTCGGTTCGATCCGATTCGGCCCGATTCGGCTGGAAACGAAACGATTCCACCCGATTCGATTCAGTTTGACTCGATTCGGCTGGATCCGACCCGATCCGACTCGATTTGACCCGATCCCTCTTGATTCGGCTCGATTCGACTGCATTCGGTTCGGTTGGATCCGATTCGACCCGATTCGGCTGGATCCGACACGATTCGATTCAGTTCGACTCGATTCGTCCAGGCTCGACCTGATTCGGCTGGATCCGACAAGATCCGACTCGAATCTGTCCTCTCCGAAGAGATCCGACCCGATTTGCCTGAAACCGACCCCACTTGACCCGATTTGATTCAGTTCGACTCGATTCGGCCGGATCCGACACGATTCGATTCAGTTCGACTCGATTCGGCTGGATTCGACCCGATTCTATCCAGTTCGGCTCGATTCGACCCGACCGATCTGGTTCGACCCGATTCGACACGATTCGACCCGACTCGGCTGGAACCGACCCGATTTGGCTGGATCCGACCCGATTCGGTTGGATTCGGCTCGATTCGACTCGATTCGGTTCGATTTGACCAGATTCGGCTGAAACCGACCAGATTTGGCTGGATTCGAACCGCTTCGGCCCGGTTTGACCCGATTCAAAACGATTGGCCCGAACCCGACCCGACTTGACCCGATTTGATTCAGTTCGACCCGATTCGGCTGGATCCGACACGATTCCATTCAGTTCGACTCGATTCGTCCAGGCTCGACCTGATTCGGCTGGATCCGACAAGATCCGACTCGAATCTCTTCTCTCAGAAGAGATCCGACCAGATTTGCTTGAAACCGACCCGACTTGACCCGATTCGATTCAGTTCGACTCGATTCGGCTGGATCCGACCCGATCCGTCCCGACTGGACGCGATTCGGCAAATTTCGACTCGATTTGATCCGATTCGGCTGGACTCGGCTCGATTCGACCGGATCCGACTCGATTCGACTCGACTCGATCCGATTTGGCCGCATCCGACTCGACTCGGCTGGATCCGACCCGATTCGACACGATTCGACCCGGTTCGGCTGGATCCGACCCGATTCGGCTGGATCCGAACCGATATGGCTCGATCCGACCCGATTCGGCACGGTTTGGCCAAATTCGACACGATTCGGTTAGTTCCAATCCGATTTGACCCGATTCGGCTGGATCCCACCCGATTCCACCCGATTCGATTCAGTTCAACTCGACTCGGCTGGATCCAACCCCATTCGGCTGGATCCGACCCGGTTCGACTCGATTCGACCCGATCCGATCCGGTTCGACCCGATTCGGCCCGGTTTAACCCGATTCGACACGATTCGCCTGGATCCCACCCGATCTGACCCGATTCGGCTGGATCCGACCAGGTTCGACCCGATTCGATTCAGTTCGACTGGACTCGGCTTCACCGGATCCGATTCGGCCCGGCTTGATCCGACTCGACACGGTTCGCCTGGTTCCCACCCGATTTGACCCGATTCGGCTGGACCCGACCCGATTTGGCCCGCTTTTACCCGATTCGACACGATTCGCCTGGGTCCGACCCGATTTGACCCGATTCGGCTGGATCTCGCCCGATTCGACCCGATTCGATTCAGTTCGACCCGATTCTTCTGGAACCGACCCGATTCGATTCACTTCGACTCGATTCGGCTGGATCCGACCCGACTCTACTCGACTAGACCCGACCCGATCCGGTTCTACCCGATTCGACACGGTTAACCTGAATCCGACCCGATCTGACCCGATTCGATTCAGTTCGACTCGATTCGGCTGCATCTGACCCGATTCGACTCAATTTGACACGATTCGGCTGCATCCGTCCCGATCCGTCCCGATTTGAATTGATTCGGCTGCATCCGATCCGATTCGACTCAGTTCGGTTCCATTCAGCTCGATTCGACCCGATTCGGCAAGGTTCGGTTCGATTTGACCCGACCCGGGTGGATTCGGCGCGATTGGACTGGACTCGGTTCCGTTGGATCCGGTTCGACCCCATTCGGCAGATCCGACCCGATCCGACTCGATTCGGTTCGGTTCGATCCGATTCGGCCCGATTCGGCTGGAAACGAAACGATTCCACCCGATTCGATTCAGTTTGACTCGATTGGGCTGGATTCGACCCGATCCGACTCGATTTGACCCGATCCCTCTTGATTCGGCTCGATTCGACCGCATTCGGTTCGGTTGGATCCGATTCGACCCGATTCGGCTGGATCCGACACGATTCGATTCAGTTCGACCCGATTCGGCTGGATCCGACACGATTCGATTCAGTTCGACTCGATTCGGCTGGATCCGACACGATTCTATCCAGTTCGACTCGATTCGACCCGACCGATCTGGTTCGACCCGACTCGACACGATTCGACCCGACTCGGCTGGAACCGACCCGATTTGGCTGGATCCGACCCGATTCGGTTGGATTCGGCTCGATTCGACTCGATTCGGTTCGATTTGACCAGATTCGGCTGAAACCGACCAGATTTGGCTGGATTCGACCCGCTTCGGCCCGGTTTGACCCGATTCGAAACGATTGGCCCGAATCCGACCCGACTTGACCCGATTTGATTCAGTTCGACCCGATTCGGCTGGATCCGACACGATTCGATTCAGTTCGACCCGATTCGGCTGGATCCGACACGATTCGATTCAGTTCGACTCGATTCGTCCAGGCTCGACCTGATTCGGCTGCATCCGACAAGATCCGACTCGAATCTGTTCTCTCAGAAGAGATCCGACCAGATTTGCCTGAAACCGACCCGACTTGACCCGATTCGATTCAGTTCGACTCGATTCGGCTGGATTCGACCCGATTCTATCCAGTTCGACTCGATTCGGCTGGATTCGACCCGATTCGGCCCGGCTTGACCTGGATCGAAACGATTAGCCTGGTTCCCGCCCGATTTGACCCGATTCGGCTTGATTCCCTCGATTTGACTCGATTCGACCAGGCTCGACCCGATTCGTCTGGATCCGGCTCGACTCGGCCGGATCCGAGTCGATTCGACTCGACTCGATCCGATTCGGCCGAATCCCATCCGATTTGGCTGGATCCGACACGGTTCGACTCGATTAGACACGATCCGATCTGGTTCCACCCGATTCGACACGATTCGACCCGATTCGGGTGGATCCGGCCTGATTCGACCCGATTCGGTTCAGTTCGACTCGATTCGGGTGGATCCGACCCGATTCGATTCAGTTTGACTCGATTCGGCTGGATTCGAGCCGATTCGATTCAGTTCGACTCGATTCGACCCGATCCAATCTGGTTCGACCCGATTCGACACGCTTCGACCCGGATCGACACGATTCGCCTGGTTCCCACCAGATTTGACCCGATTCGGCTGGATCCGACCCGATCCGTCCCGATTCGACCCGAATCGGCAACCTTCGGCTCGATTTGACCCGATTCGGCTGGGTTCGGCTCGATTCGACTAGACTCGGTTCGATTTGACCAGATTCGGCTGAAACCGACCAGATTTGGCTGGATTCGACTCGCTTCGGCCCGGTTTGACCCGATTCGAAACGATTGTCCCGAATCCGACCCGACTTGACCCGATTTGATTCAGTTCGACCCGATTCGGCTGGATCCGACACGATTCGATTCAGTTCGACTCGATTCGTCCAGGCTCGACCTGATTCGGCTGGATCCGACAAGATCCGACTCGAATCTGTTCTCTCAGAAGAGATCCGACCAGATTTGTCTGAAACCGACCCGACTTGACCCGATTCGATTCAGTTCGACTCGATTCGGCTGGATTCGACCCGATTCTATCCAGTTCGACTCGATTCGACCCGACCGATCTGGTTCGACCCGATTCGGCACGATTCGACCCGATTTGGCTGGAACCGACCCGATTTGGCTGGATTCGACTCGATTCGGTTTGATTTGACCAGATTCGGCCGAAACCGACCAGATTTGGCTGGATTCCACCCGTTTCGGCCCGGTTTGACCCGATTCAAAACGATTGGCCCGAACCCGACCCGACTTGACCCGATTTGATTCAGTTCGACCCGATTCGGCTGGATCCGACACGATTCCATTCAGTTCGACTCGATTCGTCCAGGCTCGACCTGATTCGGCTGGATCCGACAAGATCCGACTCGAATCTCTTCTCTCAGAAGAGATCCGACCAGATTTGCTTGAAACCGACCCGACTTGACCCGATTCGATTCAGTTCGACTCGATTCGGCTGGATCCGACCCGATCCGTCCCGACTGGACGCGATTCGGCAAATTTCGACTCGATTTGATCCGATTCGGCTGGACTCGGCTCGATTCGACCGGATCCGACTCGATTCGACTCGACTCGATCCGATTTGGCCGCATCCGACTCGACTCGGCTGGATCCGACCCGATTCGACACGATTCGACCCGGTTCGGCTGGATCCGACCCGATTCGGCTGGATCCGAACCGATATGGCTCGATCCGACCCGATTCGGCACGGTTTGGCCAAATTCGACACGATTCGGTTAGTTCCAATCCGATTTGACCCGATTCGGCTGGATCCCACCCGATTCCACCCGATTCGATTCAGTTCAACTCGACTCGGCTGGATCCAACCCCATTCGGCTGGATCCGACCCGGTTCGACTCGATTCGACCCGATCCGATCCGGTTCGACCCGATTCGGCCCGGTTTAACCCGATTCGACACGATTCGCCTGGATCCCACCCGATCTGACCCGATTCGGCTGGATCCGACCAGGTTCGACCCGATTCGATTCAGTTCGACTGGACTCGGCTTCACCGGATCCGATTCGGCCCGGCTTGATCCGACTCGACACGGTTCGCCTGGTTCCCACCCGATTTGACCCGATTCGGCTGGACCCGACCCGATTTGGCCCGCTTTTACCCGATTCGACACGATTCGCCTGGGTCCGACCCGATTTGACCCGATTCGGCTGGATCTCGCCCGATTCGACCCGATTCGATTCAGTTCGACCCGATTCTTCTGGAACCGACCCGATTCGATTCACTTCGACTCGATTCGGCTGGATCCGACCCGACTCTACTCGACTAGACCCGACCCGATCCGGTTCTACCCGATTCGACACGGTTAACCTGGATCCGACCCGATCTGACCCGATTCGATTCAGTTCGACTCGATTCGGCTGCATCTGACCCGATTCGACTCAATTTGACACGATTCGGCTGCATCCGTCCCGATCCGTCCCGATTTGAATTGATTCGGCTGCATCCGATCCGATTCGACTCAGTTCGGTTCCATTCAGCTCGATTCGACCCGATTCGGCAAGGTTCGGTTCGATTTGACCCGACCCGGGTGGATTCGGCGCGATTGGACTGGACTCGGTTCCGTTGGATCCGGTTCGACCCCATTCGGCAGATCCGACCCGATCCGACTCGATTCGGTTCGGTTCGATCCGATTCGGCCCGATTCGGCTGGAAACGAAACGATTCCACCCGATTCGATTCAGTTTGACTCGATTGGGCTGGATTCGACCCGATCCGACTCGATTTGACCCGATCCCTCTTGATTCGGCTCGATTCGACCGCATTCGGTTCGGTTGGATCCGATTCGACCCGATTCGGCTGGATCCGACACGATTCGATTCAGTTCGACCCGATTCGGCTGGATCCGACACGATTCGATTCAGTTCGACTCGATTCGGCTGGATCCGACACGATTCTATCCAGTTCGACTCGATTCGACCCGACCGATCTGGTTCGACCCGACTCGACACGATTCGACCCGACTCGGCTGGAACCGACCCGATTTGGCTGGATCCGACCCGATTCGGTTGGATTCGGCTCGATTCGACTCGATTCGGTTCGATTTGACCAGATTCGGCTGAAACCGACCAGATTTGGCTGGATTCGACCCGCTTCGGCCCGGTTTGACCCGATTCGAAACGATTGGCCCGAATCCGACCCGACTTGACCCGATTTGATTCAGTTCGACCCGATTCGGCTGGATCCGACACGATTCGATTCAGTTCGACCCGATTCGGCTGGATCCGACACGATTCGATTCAGTTCGACTCGATTCGTCCAGGCTCGACCTGATTCGGCTGCATCCGACAAGATCCGACTCGAATCTGTTCTCTCAGAAGAGATCCGACCAGATTTGCCTGAAACCGACCCGACTTGACCCGATTCGATTCAGTTCGACTCGATTCGGCTGGATTCGACCCGATTCTATCCAGTTCGACTCGATTCGGCTGGATTCGACCCGATTCGGCCCGGCTTGACCCGGATCGAAACGATTAGCCTGGTTCCGCCCGATTTGACCCGATTCGGCTTGATTCCCTCGATTTGACTCGATTCGACCAGGCTCGACCCGATTCGTCTGGATCCGGCTCGACTCGGCCGGATCCGAGTCGATTCGACTCGACTCGATCCGATTCGGCCGAATCCCATCCGATTTGGCTGGATCCGACACGGTTCGACTCGATTAGACACGATCCGATCTGGTTCCACCCGATTCGACACGATTCGACCCGATTCGGGTGGATCCGGCCTGATTCGACCCGATTCGGTTCAGTTCGACTCGATTCGGGTGGATCCGACCCGATTCGATTCAGTTTGACTCGATTCGGCTGGATTCGAGCCGATTCGATTCAGTTCGACTCGATTCGACCCGATCCAATCTGGTTCGACCCGATTCGACACGCTTCGACCCGGATCGACACGATTCGCCTGGTTCCCACCAGATTTGACCCGATTCGGCTGGATCCGACCCGATCCGTCCCGATTCGACCCGAATCGGCAACCTTCGGCTCGATTTGACCCGATTCGGCTGGGTTCGGCTCGATTCGACTAGACTCGGTTCGATTTGACCAGATTCGGCTGAAACCGACCAGATTTGGCTGGATTCGACTCGCTTCGGCCCGGTTTGACCCGATTCGAAACGATTGTCCCGAATCCGACCCGACTTGACCCGATTTGATTCAGTTCGACCCGATTCGGCTGGATCCGACACGATTCGATTCAGTTCGACTCGATTCGTCCAGGCTCGACCTGATTCGGCTGGATCCGACAAGATCCGACTCGAATCTGTTCTCTCAGAAGAGATCCGACCAGATTTGTCTGAAACCGACCCGACTTGACCCGATTCGATTCAGTTCGACTCGATTCGGCTGGATTCGACCCGATTCTATCCAGTTCGACTCGATTCGACCCGACCGATCTGGTTCGACCCGATTCGGCACGATTCGACCCGATTTGGCTGGAACCGACCCGATTTGGCTGGATTCGACTCGATTCGGTTTGATTTGACCAGATTCGGCCGAAACCGACCAGATTTGGCTGGATTCCACCCGTTTCGGCCCGGTTTGACCCGATTCAAAACGATTGGCCCGAACCCGACCCGACTTGACCCGATTTGATTCAGTTCGACCCGATTCGGCTGGATCCGACACGATTCCATTCAGTTCGACTCGATTCGTCCAGGCTCGACCTGATTCGGCTGGATCCGACAAGATCCGACTCGAATCTCTTCTCTCAGAAGAGATCCGACCAGATTTGCTTGAAACCGACCCGACTTGACCCGATTCGATTCAGTTCGACTCGATTCGGCTGGATCCGACCCGATCCGTCCCGACTGGACGCGATTCGGCAAATTTCGACTCGATTTGATCCGATTCGGCTGGACTCGGCTCGATTCGACCGGATCCGACTCGATTCGACTCGACTCGATCCGATTTGGCCGCATCCGACTCGACTCGGCTGGATCCGACCCGATTCGACACGATTCGACCCGGTTCGGCTGGATCCGACCCGATTCGGCTGGATCCGAACCGATATGGCTCGATCCGACCCGATTCGGCACGGTTTGGCCAAATTCGACACGATTCGGTTAGTTCCAATCCGATTTGACCCGATTCGGCTGGATCCCACCCGATTCCACCCGATTCGATTCAGTTCAACTCGACTCGGCTGGATCCAACCCCATTCGGCTGGATCCGACCCGGTTCGACTCGATTCGACCCGATCCGATCCGGTTCGACCCGATTCGGCCCGGTTTAACCCGATTCGACACGATTCGCCTGGATCCCACCCGATCTGACCCGATTCGGCTGGATCCGACCAGGTTCGACCCGATTCGATTCAGTTCGACTGGACTCGGCTTCACCGGATCCGATTCGGCCCGGCTTGATCCGACTCGACACGGTTCGCCTGGTTCCCACCCGATTTGACCCGATTCGGCTGGACCCGACCCGATTTGGCCCGCTTTTACCCGATTCGACACGATTCGCCTGGGTCCGACCCGATTTGACCCGATTCGGCTGGATCTCGCCCGATTCGACCCGATTCGATTCAGTTCGACCCGATTCTTCTGGAACCGACCCGATTCGATTCACTTCGACTCGATTCGGCTGGATCCGACCCGACTCTACTCGACTAGACCCGACCCGATCCGGTTCTACCCGATTCGACACGGTTAACCTGGATCCGACCCGATCTGACCCGATTCGATTCAGTTCGACTCGATTCGGCTGCATCTGACCCGATTCGACTCAATTTGACACGATTCGGCTGCATCCGTCGATCCGTCCCGATTTGAATTGATTCGGCTGCATCCGATCCGATTCGACTCAGTTCGGTTCCATTCAGCTCGATTCGACCCGATTCGGCAAGGTTCGGTTCGATTTGACCCGACCCGGGTGGATTCGGCGCGATTGGACTGGACTCGGTTCCGTTGGATCCGGTTCGACCCCATTCGGCAGATCCGACCCGATCCGACTCGATTCGGTTCGGTTCGATCCGATTCGGCCCGATTCGGCTGGAAACGAAACGATTCCACCCGATTCGATTCAGTTTGACTCGATTGGGCTGGATTCGACCCGATCCGACTCGATTTGACCCGATCCCTCTTGATTCGGCTCGATTCGACCGCATTCGGTTCGGTTGGATCCGATTCGACCCGATTCGGCTGGATCCGACACGATTCGATTCAGTTCGACCCGATTCGGCTGGATCCGACACGATTCGATTCAGTTCGACTCGATTCGGCTGGATCCGACACGATTCTATCCAGTTCGACTCGATTCGACCCGACCGATCTGGTTCGACCCGACTCGACACGATTCGACCCGACTCGGCTGGAACCGACCCGATTTGGCTGGATCCGACCCGATTCGGTTGGATTCGGCTCGATTCGACTCGATTCGGTTCGATTTGACCAGATTCGGCTGAAACCGACCAGATTTGGCTGGATTCGACCCGCTTCGGCCCGGTTTGACCCGATTCGAAACGATTGGCCCGAATCCGACCCGACTTGACCCGATTTGATTCAGTTCGACCCGATTCGGCTGGATCCGACACGATTCGATTCAGTTCGACCCGATTCGGCTGGATCCGACACGATTCGATTCAGTTCGACTCGATTCGTCCAGGCTCGACCTGATTCGGCTGCATCCGACAAGATCCGACTCGAATCTGTTCTCTCAGAAGAGATCCGACCAGATTTGCCTGAAACCGACCCGACTTGACCCGATTCGATTCAGTTCGACTCGATTCGGCTGGATTCGACCCGATTCTATCCAGTTCGACTCGATTCGGCTGGATTCGACCCGATTCGGCCCGGCTTGACCCGGATCGAAACGATTAGCCTGGTTCCCGCCCGATTTGACCCGATTCGGCTTGATTCCCTCGATTTGACTCGATTCGACCAGGCTCGACCCGATTCGTCTGGATCCGGCTCGACTCGGCCGGATCCGAGTCGATTCGACTCGACTCGATCCGATTCGGCCGAATCCCATCCGATTTGGCTGGATCCGACACGGTTCGACTCGATTAGACACGATCCGATCTGGTTCCACCCGATTCGACACGATTCGACCCGATTCGGGTGGATCCGGCCTGATTCGACCCGATTCGGTTCAGTTCGACTCGATTCGGGTGGATCCGACCCGATTCGATTCAGTTTGACTCGATTCGGCTGGATTCGAGCCGATTCGATTCAGTTCGACTCGATTCGACCCGATCAATCTGGTTCGACCCGATTCGACACGCTTCGACCCGGATCGACACGATTCGCCTGGTTCCCACCAGATTTGACCCGATTCGGCTGGATCCGACCCGATCCGTCCCGATTCGACCCGAATCGGCAACCTTCGGCTCGATTTGACCCGATTCGGCTGGGTTCGGCTCGATTCGACTAGACTCGGTTCGATTTGACCAGATTCGGCTGAAACCGACCAGATTTGGCTGGATTCGACCCGCTTCGGCCCGGTTTGACCCGATTCGAAACGATTGTCCCGAATCCGACCCGACTTGACCCGATTTGATTCAGTTCGACCCGATTCGGCTGGATCCGACACGATTCGATTCAGTTCGACTCGATTCGTCCAGGCTCGACCTGATTCGGCTGGATCCGACAAGATCCGACTCGAATCTGTTCTCTCAGAAGAGATCCGACCAGATTTGTCTGAAACCGACCCGACTTGACCCGATTCGATTCAGTTCGACTCGATTCGGCTGGATTCGACCCGATTCTATCCAGTTCGACTCGATTCGACCCGACCGATCTGGTTCGACCCGATTCGGCACGATTCGACCCGATTTGGCTGGAACCGACCCGATTTGGCTGGATTCGACTCGATTCGGTTTGATTTGACCAGATTCGGCCGAAACCGACCAGATTTGGCTGGATTCCACCCGTTTCGGCCCGGTTTGACCCGATTCAAAACGATTGGCCCGAACCCGACCCGACTTGACCCGATTTGATTCAGTTCAACCCGATTCGGCTGGATCCGACACGATTCGATTCAGTTCGACTCGATTCGGCTGGATTCGACCCGATTCGGCCCGGCTTGACCCGGGTCGAAACGATTAGCCTGGTTCCCACCCGATTTGACCCGATTCGGCTTGATTCGCTCGATTTGACTCGATTCGACCAGGCTCGACCCGATTCGTCTGGATCCGGCTCGACTCGGCCGGATCCGAGTCGATTCGACTCGACTCGACCCGATTCGGCCGAATCCGATCCGATTCGGCTGGATCCGACACGGTTCGACTCGATTAGACACGATCCGATCCGGTTCCACCCGATTCGACACGATTCGACCCGATTCGGGTGGATCCGGCCTGATTCGACCCGATTCGGTTCAGTTCGACTCGATTCGGGTGGATCCGACCCGATTCGATTCAGTTCGACTCGATTCGACCCGATCCAATCTGGTTCGACCCGATTCGACACGCTTCGACCCGGATCGACACGATTCGCCTGGTTCCCACCAGATTTGACCCGATTCGGCTGGATCCGACCCGATCCGTCCCGATTCGACCCGAATCGGCAACCTTCGGCTCGATTTGACCCGATTCGGCTGGGTTCGGCTCGATTCGACTAGACTCGGTTCGGTTCGACCCGATTCGACCCGATTCTTTGGGATCCAACTCGATTCGGCCCGATTCGGCAAGGTTCGACTCGATTTGACCCGATTCGGGTGGATTCGGTTTCGTTGGATCCGATTCGACCCGATCCGGTTCAGCTCGACTCGATTCGGCTGGATCCGACCCGATTTGGCCCGGTTCCGCTCGACTCGACTGCATCGACCCGAATCGATATGGCCGGATCCGACTCGATTCGAGTCGATTCGAAACGATTCGGACCGGTTCGATCCGATTCGAAACGATTCGACCCGATTCGCCTGGATCCGACCCCACTCGACTCGACTCGAAACCATTCGGCCCGGTTCCATCCGACTCGATTCAGTTCGACTCGATTCGGCTGGATCCGACCCGATTCGACCCGATTCGATTCAGCTCGACCCGATTCGGCTGGATTCGACCCGACCCGATCCGGTTTGACCCGATTCGACACGATTCCCCTGGATCCGACCCGATCTGACCCGATTCGATTCAACTCCATTCGGCCGAATCCGACTCGATTCGACCAGGCTCGACCCGATTCGTCTGGATCCGGCTCGACTCGGCCGGATCCGACTCGATTCGACTCGACTCGATCCGATTTGGCTGGATCCGACCCGATTTGGCTGGATCCGACCCGTTTCGGCCCGGTTTGACCCGATTCGACACGATTCGCCTGAATTCCGACCCGACCAGACCCGATTTGATTCAGTTCGACTCGATTCGGCTGGATTCGACCCGATTTGATTCAGCTCGACTCGGCTCGACCCGATCCGATCTGATTCGACCCGGTTTGACACGATTCGACCCGATTCGGCTGGAACCGACCCGATTTGGCTAAATCCGCCCCGATTCGGCCCGATTCGCTTCGATTTGACCCGATTCGGCAGGAAGCGACCCGATTTGGCTGGACGCGACCCGATTCGGCCCGGCTTGACCCGAATCGACACGATTCACCTGGTTTCCACCCGATTTGACCCGATTCGCCTGGATCCGGCCCGATCCGTCCCGATTTGACCCGATTCGGCTGGATTCGGCTCGAATCGACTCGAGTTCGGTTCGACCCGATTCGACCCGGTTCTTCTGGATCCGACTCGAATCGGCCCGATTCGGCAAGGTTCGACTCGATTTGACCCGATTCGGGTGGATTCGGCGCGACTCGACTGGATTCGGTTCCGTTCTGTCCGATTCGACCCGATTCGGGCGGATCCGGCCCGATTCCACCCGACCCGGATCAGCTCGGCTCGATTTGGCCGGATCCGACCCGACTCGACTCGATTCGAAACGATTCGGCCCGGTTCGATCCGATTCGAAGCGATTCGACCCGATTCGCCTGGATCCGACCCGATCCGACTCGATTCGGTTCTCTCCGATCAGATCCGACCCGATTCGGCTGGGTTCGGCCCGATTCGACCCGATTCGGTTCAGCTCGACTCGATTCGGCTGGATTCGGCTCGATTCGACTCGATTCGGTTCGGTTTGACCAGACTCGGCTGGAACCGACCCGATTTGGCTGGATTCGACCCGATTCGGCCCGGTTTGACCCGATTCGACACGATTTGCCTGAATCCGACACGACTTGACTCGATCCGGCTGGATCCGACCCGATTCGGCCCGATTCGATTCAGTTCGACTCCATTCGGCTGGATCCGACCCAACTCTACTCGATTAGACCCGACCCGATCCGGTTCCACCCGATTCGACACGATTCCCCTGGATCCGACCCGATCTGACCCGATCCGATTCAGTTCGACTCGATTCGGCTGCATCTGACCCGATTCGATTCAGTTTGACTCGATTCGGCTGCATCCGTCCCGATCCGTCCCGATTCGACCTGATTCGGCTGGATCCGATCCGGTTCGACTCGGTTCAGTTCGATTCAACTCGATTCGACCCGATTCTTCTGGATCCGACTCGATTCGTCCCGATTCGGCAAGGTTCCGGTCGATTTGAACCGATTCGGGCGGTTCGGCGCGATTCGACTGGATTCGGTTCCGTTGGATCCGATTCGACCCGGTTCGGCAGATCCGACCTGATCGGACTCGATTCGGTTCGGTTCGATCCAATTCGACCCGATTCGGCTGGAAACGAAACGATTCCACCCGATTCGATTCAGTTCGACTCGATTCGGCTGGATCTGACCCGATCCGACTCGATTTGACCCGATTCGGGTGGATTCGGCTCGATTCGAACCGATTCGGCAACTTTCGAACCGATTCGACCCGATTCGTCAAGGTTCGACCCGATTTGATACGACTCGACCCCATTCGGCCGGAACCGACCCGATTCGGCCCGCTTTGACCCCATTCGACCCGATCCGACTCGATTTGACCCGATTCGGGTGGATTCGGCTCGATTCGAACCGATTCGGCAACTTTCGAACCGATTCGACCCGATTCGTCAAGGTTCGACCCGATTTGATACGACTCGACCCCATTCGGCCGGAACCGACCCGATTCGGCCCGCTTTGACCCCATTCGACCCGATCCGACTCGATTTGACCCGATTCGGCCGGATTCGGCTCGACTCGACTCGATTCGTTTCGATTTGACCCGATTGGGCTGAAACCGACCCGATTCGGCTGAAACCGACCCGATTCGACTCGGTTCGGTTCGGTTCGAACCGATTCGAACCGATTCGGCCGAATCCGACCCGATTTCGCCGGATTCGACACGATTCGACTCAATTCCACCCGATTCGGCTGGGCCGGGCCCGATTCGACTCGATTCGACCTGATTCGGCTGGATCCGGCCCGATTCGACCCGATTCTTTTCAATTCGACTCGATTCGACACGGTTCGTTCGGTTCCGTCTGACTAGACCCGATTCCGCTGGAAGACTCGACTCGACCCGATTCGGCCCGTTCGGACCCGATTTGGCTGGATCCGACTCGATTCGGCCGGATCTGACTCGATTCGACTCGACTCGATCCGATTTGGCTGGATCCGACTCGATTCGGCCGTATCCGACCCGATTCGGCCGAATCCGATCCGATTCGGCTGGATGCGCACGGTTCGACTCGATTAGACACGATCCGATCCGGTTTGACGCGATTCGGCACGATTCGCCTGGATCCGACCCGATTCGATTCAGTTCGACTCGATTCGGTCGGATCCGACCCGATTCGATTCAGTTCGACTCGATTCGGCTGGATCGGACCGAATCGGTTCGAATCGAGCCGGGTCGAGTCGAACTGAATCGAATCGGGTCGGATCCGACCGAATCGAATCCAGCCGGATCGAATCGAATCGAATCGAATCTCTTCGAATCGAGCCGGATCGAGTCAAAGCGGGTCGAATAGAATCGGATCGAGCCCAACCGAACCCGAACCGAATGGAATCGAGCCGAACCACATCGAACTAAATCGAACCGGATTGAATGCAGCCGAAACGCACCGAATCGAGTCAAATCAAACCGGATCCAATCGAGTCGAATCTAACCACATCGAATGGAACCAAACCGAGTCGAGCCTTATCGTATCGGATCGAGTCTAGTCGAATCGAATCTAAGCCGTCCTCATCGAGCTATTCGAATCGGGTCTGGTCGATTCGGATCGAGCCTACTCCAGTCAAATCGAGTTGAACGGAATCGCGTGCAATCGACCCAAATCGAATCAAATCGGATCGGCTTGATTCGAGTCCGTTCGAGTCGGCTCGAATTGGGTCGAATCGATTCGAGTCCAGTCGAGTCTAATCGAGTCCAGTCGAGTCAAATCGCATCGATTCGATTGGATTAGAGTCGATTCCGATCGAGCCGAATCGGATCGAGTCAAATCGGATCGGATCGAGCCGGGCCGAAATGAGGAAATTTTTTTTAAATCAAGCAAATTTTGGTGTGGAGGGAAGGCCAGCTGGACCGATGCGGATTGAATCCAATCGACTCAGGTCGAGCTGAGTCAAATGGATCGAACACAGTCGGATTGAATCGTGCCGCATGGCACCGAATCGAGTCAAATCGAACCGGATCCAGTTGATTTGAGTCGAGTTGCCGAATCGAGCCGAATCGAATCGAATGGAACTGAACAGCGTCGGATCAGGTGTTATCGGATCGGATCGGAACGAACCTAGCTGGGTCGTGTCGAGTCGAGTCCTATCAAATCGGATGGAATCGAACGGAGCCGAATCGAATCATATCGAAGCGGATCGGATCGAGTCGTGCTGAATCAAATCGAATTGAGCCTGGTACGAACCGATCCCAACCGAGTCGGATCGAATGAAGTGGAATCGAATCGAGTCACGCCGAGTCGAATCGAATTGAATCGCATCGAGCCACGAGTCGAATCGAAAACGGATCGAATCGGATCGAATCGAGCGCGTCGAATCCACATGATTCGAATCGGGTAGAGTCCAACTGAATCGTGTCGAATCGAGTGGCGGAATCGAACCGAGTCGATTCGAATGGAGTTGAATCGTGTCGAATCGATTCGAATCCAACCGAATCAAGTCGAGCTGGATGGAACCGGATCGAACAGAATCGAATCGAGTTTAATCGGATCGAGTGGAATCGGTTCGGTCGAATCGAATCGGATCGAATCAAACCGGATCGTGCCGAATCGAATCGAAAACCGATCGTATCGAATCGAGGCGTGTCGAGCTGGATCGATTCGAATCAAGTCGAGTCGGATGGAATTGAATCGGATCGAATCGAATCGAATCGAGTTTAATCGGATCGAGTGGAATCGGTTCGGTCGAATCGAATCGGATCGAATCAAACCGGATCGTGCCGAATCGAATCGAAAACCGATCGTATCGAATCGAGGCGTGTCGAGCTGGATCGATTCGAATCAAGTCGAGTCGGATGGAATTGAATCGAATCGAATCGAATCGCCTCGGGTCGAACAGGCGTGAATGCAATCGGATCGAATCTGGTCGAATCTAAGCGAATCCAATCGAACCTATTCGAATCGGGTCCAGTCGAATGGGGTGGAGCCTACTTTGGTCGAATCGAATTGAATTGAATCGAATCGAATAGTGCCTTATACAGTAGAATCGGATTAAATCAAATCGAATCGGCTCGAATCGAATCGAATCGATTCGAAACTAGTCGGATCGATTCGGATGGAATCGAATCGAATCGGGTTGAACCGAATCGACTCTGATCGAACCAGATAGAAGCGGGTGGAATCAAGCCGAGTCGAGTCGAGTTGGATCTTATCGAATCCATTCGAACCGAATCGGGTCGTACCTTGGCGAATCGAATCGATTTGGATCGAATCGTATCGGATCGGGTTTGGTCGAGTCGATGGAATCGAGTGGAATCCAATCCAATCAAATGGGATGGGATGGAGCCGAATCAAATCGAATCGAATCGGATCGAGTCGGGTCGGGCCCTGTGTGTGTGTGTGTGTGTGTGTGTATGTGTGTGTGTGTGTGTTGTGTGTGTGTGTGTGTGTGTGTGTGTGTGTGTGTGTGTGTGTGTGTGTGTGTGTGTGTGTGTGTGTGTGTGCATGCAGAAGGGGCGCAACTCCCTTGTACTCACTGGAAGGCGATATAGCAAATGCCGAGGGCAAGAGTAAGTTATTCTCAGCGTTTTTCTTCTACATTTCTTCGCGTGATCTGAGGAAAATTGCGGCTATTGAGGGGATGTGGACGAGCGCGCGGCGAAGCCCTGCCTGGGTTCCCGTGCGCGAGCGGGAATCTCAAGTCCTATTTCAAGCCGAGATGGGCGAATTTTGTTCCGGTTTTTTCTATACCCCATAGAAGATGCGGAAAAGTGTGTCTCGGTGTTGCTTCACCTAGGGGGATGTTAGTACAATAGGAGACAATCGGGCAAACAGAGAAACATATTTTCTAAGGAAGCTGTTGAAGAAGCTGAAACTGTATGTCATCGCTACATCTCTACTAAAATATATCCACTCCTTCCTTGTATAAAAGACATTTACAGTTAATGGGGTCCATTCGCCCACATGAGGCGCTTCTTATAAACGGCTTGCAAAGCGTTGTACAAGAGCTCTGATTTGCCCTTATAGAGCGGGCATACTTTCAAGCCAAACAATTGCTACATAACTCGGAACATCACGTGGAATTCCAGTGATGAAAAAAAGAATGTCGCTTAAGGGTAAAAAGTAAAAATAAGATCGCTCGTTAGCTCACCGACTGCGTTGTAACTGTGCATCTCAGAGCTGCGGTAACGTGTGGCTGACGATCGCTACAGGGGCGTCAATTTGTCGGTGTAAATGGTGACTGCAACGTTTATCAGTATACAAAGTTTTGCCCAGTGATATCATGGATCATCCTAGTGAGCAAAGGATCCAGATGGATGGATCATATCTGCTGGGCCGACGCGAACATTTCTAGGAAATCGTGCTATTTCTGAGTTATGCGAATGCAAGAGAATATTCAGTGCTTTCAAACAGTGCTTCGAATATATTTCGGTGGGAGAAAAATGTTGATCAGAATGGTCATTGTCCGAATTTCGATGCGTCAACTTACCACCCACAGCGGGCGTCGCAAATGCGGCACGAGGGTCTCCTCCGCCGATAATTTCTCTACATCCTTAAAAGCGCATTCGCTTCGTTCCCATGCCTCCGCATGGATGCCCCTTGCAGGACGTGGTGTTCTTCCCGTGGAAGGGGGCTGCTATGGATGGCGATCATGCACTGACAGATTTCGTCCTACCAAAGTGGTTTTTTATGTTCTCTGCTTGCGTGTCATAAATGCATCACATGTCAAGACTTCTTAAGGGAATGTTCTGATGGTTTTATCCTCATAAATTCCTTTCGGTTCTTCAATAATTGTCGGGAGTCGACACACCTTTCCTACTCCGCATCAGCAGTAGTACAAGGACAAAAGAGTTTTTTTGATCATCCATTGCGAAGAGTGATTCAACTATGCTATGGCCCAAGACTAACAGTGCTTTGTCTAGTGATCGATATCTGCACTACGCTTTCGTATTTCATGCCACTTTTTTTGTTAATTTCTTAGGCTAAGAAATTCTCAAACCCCAGAAGAATGAGCCTTGCCTTGCGCTCACTGCAACTACGCATTTTGATATTACAAACATGAAGGCTTCATCAGGTATGCCAGACAGTGTCGTGAGTAATTCTGAACACCACTGACGAAATCGAGGTTGATTAGCATTGCTGCTACTATTTTTGAAGAAAAGAATGTCAATACCGTTGAAACAAAGATGAGATCTAAGGTCCATGTGAAATAACGTCGCCTGTATAGTCAGGTCATTTACATCTTTGTATCAACAACACAGAGAGATTCAGCGCCGAAAATTCTTTATGAGAGCAAAAACCATCATTACAAATTGGCTTCCAAAGCCAATCCACTTTTTCTGTACTTTTCTATGTAGTCTATATCGATTTTTTAGCCAGACAATAAGCGGGCAAATTTTTATAGAACTTTCCTCAAATATTTGTTGTGTGTGCAAGCATAATGTGTGGGCACGTCGGTTTCATCTCTTGAGTAATTTCAAGCTATCTTTTGGATGTTTGACATGGTCACGGATTGAGATCGTGCTCTTTCAAATATGGTGCCAACATATAATCGCATATATAGCTTGGTGCATTGTGCAGTGCTATTTACCATGAAAAATCATATGCTCATATGCTGCTGAATATTGAACTGATTGGAGAATCATTCAAAATTACAACTTGATTAGTGTTTTCGTTCAATACGTAGTTCCGGCACAATAGATGTTGACATTGTTAGAAAGTTATTAAGTCGTTCGATGTTCAAAACTCAAACAATCGATTTGTAGTCATTACCAATAAATGGTTCGTGTATAATTTTACCAACATTTCACTCTATTCATTACCTGATAACGCCTAATGTTTGACAAGTACAAAAGCATGGCTTTTAAAGCAGAGCTTTGCCCTGAAGGCATCTCGGCTATTCTACTAGAGGATGTCCATGATGCCCATGCCTAGCTTAGGCCACTTTCAGCTATCAGTCTGCCAATGCTTCACTAATGATTCCGTGTGAATGCGATTTGCAGCTCCTATACTCAATATAATGGGTGCCAGTTGGCTATCCTTTGCCTCATCGAAATGCATTCATAAGGTGTTCACATTTTCATTGCTTGGAACGACTGCATTTGTAGGTTGGCAAGCTCTCACACTTTGTGGCGTATATATAATATGCGGGGACATCTGATCGTTCCAGTAGCGCACATGGCCTCTTTGACAAAAACATTATTAAGTACTACAATCGCGACAATTTCAAGGGGAATTCAGTTGATCGGTGATGTGATTAGCGACGCTGTGGACTTATATCGTGGAGACCATAACGTCGGCCATGCTCTCCGCGCGGTTAACCATAGTAGTAGGTTTGCCATCGACCCCAACGGGGCCAGTATCCGCTGTTCCAACCAGGCCGATATCCGGCACCCCAGCCACCACCAATCCAGATTCCTCCCCACCATCTCTTCACGCGAGAGCTGAAAAAAAAGTAAGCTAGCTGTTTGCACATACGTGAAAATTTTGGAAAGTTGCGCCTGAAAATGACAAATGCCGATGGTGAGGATGACAGGTGGATACGTCTCTTCAAGCGATCAAGTTCCGCGAATGCACTATATAAATTTGTGAACCTAAGCATGATAATACATACAATGGGCAGAGATGAAAGCTGTTTTTGAGACATAGCGGAAAGAACAAGAATCGCTTAGGAGGGAGCTGAACGTAGTGATTTCCAAGAAAGATTGGCGTGGATGAATACGTTAAGGCTGATTCAGCCGAACACACTTGACGCCAGTTGACGCCAGCTGACGCCAGTTGACGCCTTCTTTTGAGTAGGCGCTTAATCCTGCTCTTTTTTAGGATATTCTTTGTAGAAAATCTGCGAAAGGAGGCTTGTCTACGCGTGTCTGACAGCAACAGCGACGAAATTGGTTCGACCCATATGTATTGTACTGAGCGAACGATTTCTCAAATTTAACTTGGAAATATCAATTTGGGAATGGCTAAAAGTAGTTCACAAGTAATCGAATTTCACGTTCTCAAGGAAATGCTGTGGGTGCGCTGCTCCGTGTGCACACAACACACTGGCCTTTCGAGATGGATTTCTTCGGCAGTCGGTCAGACGAATAAAGTAATGCCACAGCTCGGTAGCAGTTCTAGTACCACTATTGTAAGCACATTTCTGGACATATGCGCATCTTCGTTATCGTTTGTTGGTCCAATCTCAATCCCGAGGTTATGAAGTACCCATGTACCCATCTGACAGTTTCGTCCACGAATTGCAATACTCTCAAAATCCGATAACAAGATGCAGTCTAGCTTCAAACATCACTAACGAATCAAATGTTATTGTGCAAAAGGCAACGTAAGGAGAGGCAATGAAAATTGTGCAAAAATCGCACCTTCGAAGTGATGGTGATGAAGGACCTGCGTTGATAGCTTGCGCCAACGTTAGCAGCACAATGAGAAAAGCAATGGTGAAAGGCTTCATTTTTTTCTGAAAAATAGTCGAACAGCGGAAATCTTTTTTATGATTGCTTCCGGCGACCTTTCTGAAAGCACATGTTAGAGCGATGCGGGAACTATTATGCGTGTGCGTCAGTAAGTGCACAATCAAACGTCCTTGAAATACAAATGCAATATAGATGTGTCGCCGAAGCAAAACAGAGATTTGTTTTCCTCTCGAAATATCTCCGTCAAGCATCCTATTTTCGAATCCAGGAATTGTCATAAACCACCATATGATTTTTGTGCCCTCACTATGATAGTAAATCGGGATGAAACGCAGTATTCCGTGATCGTTGCAGACTTAACGCATGAGCACGCAAGTGAATGTCTCAAATTCACATCAATTCGTAGAAGCAGATAAACTGCTTAAGTTTTCGCAAATCTGCAGTTGAATACATTGCGACGGCTCCTTCTATGCGCATATGCGCAAATGTATAATTATGAGTAAGTGCACTCGCCTGCGAGGAATTTTCACTTTCTGGGTATATATTTTAGCTTACAGCGCATTTTAGTCAGTCCTACTAGGTCCGCTGGCATTCCATTATCATCCATGAAAACATTCAAGCTGGCGAGCGAATATCGACATGAACATAAGGGGTTAAACTGCCGAGAAATTGCACGCGATTAGCTTTTGATCTAGCCAAAGCAGCTGAGCTTTCTTGCAACTTTCACGCCAGCACTTCTATCAGCAAAATTAATTCTATTATTAAAGAGGTTTCAGCTTTTGCTGGCAACATATGAAACTGTTACATTTGATAGTTGTGATCCTAAGGCCTATGCGCAGCGCTTTCCTCTGGCTGCTTCAGAATTTCCTCTAGAGGTACCTAGTTTCCTTCTTTGCGAAATCGCATTCGGAAAGCACATCGCAGAGAGGACATCGTTTAATGATTGTTGTTCTCCTATATGTGTGCACGTCCACTCACGTGTTTCAGCTGTCAAACCGCCTAAGTGGAGTTACAGGATCTGATATCTATAATATACACCGTGAATTGCTCTTCTGATGCAATTAGCCGACGCATCCACCTGGCATCATAGGCGCGAGTTCCACATTTTTAATCCGGACAAAGGAGAGCAAGTGGTCTACTGGTTTCGCATTTCCTTCTTATCCAGCAATCCCAGGACTCCCCCCCCCCCCTCCCATTCGCTATTCGCCTCTTTGCATCCCCTTTACGACCGAAGAAACAGCAAAGCTTTAGCGGCAAATCTCCCGAAAGAGATTATCTTTTCTCCCATACGAAACGACTGAGAGGAAAAAGAACCGTGTCCTGGAAACCAACTCTTGATGAATCCCTGCAGCACATTTTGGTTCCCGCAACTAGATGGCAGGTGTGACTGGAACGGACGACACCTACTGAAGAAATACACCTGCATATGCAAACATGGCAATTCTAGTAACAGCAAAGCCATAGGATTTCGCAAAATTGCATAGACAGTAGTTAAGAACGTGGCGCATTATCTTAGCTAATTTACTTTTCACTGATTCATAAGGAAATGTCAGCGTGCAATATAAAATGTCATAAACGCCCATTCCATAACGAGCAAGTACTGACACGTATGCATATTTTCCTGGTGGTTGTTCTAAATTTGCGCCTTTGGAATGATGCTATTATGAGACAGAGTGGAGCCTCTCGTCAATGGAGCCTTTGTTGAATGGGAAGAGCAGATTATAAAGATCGCATACGTTCAAAACAAATTCAGAAACACTGTATAAGAGACAAGTACTTCGTTTTCAAACCATCGTCAAAGATTCCAGGGGGAAGAAAAGAATTAAAGATGGGTTCATTTCGTCGTCGCAATCTTCGTTTCGAACTACAAGAACGTGGTAGGTCCCTTCAAATTCCATGCGAAGCACTTCGAGTATATTTAGTGATTCCCACGGAATCCGACTAAACGCTTATCAGTATCACTGCTAATAGTATGATTTACGTTTAAACTGTTGAAATATCATGATACCTCAGCGTGTTCGTTGTGAAATCTACTCTGCCTACTCTGTTGCAACCTACTCTCCCTAAGATTTCACCTGATAGGAATGAAAATGGAGAGCGGATGCGACAATAACGTGAACCGATAAAGGACAAAAGACGTTTTTCAAGCGCAGTTTCCACTGGTTGAAGGACAGAATTTCGGTTCCAGCATCGCATTTATACCGTGCTTTTTTATCAACGTCAATAAATTCAGCGAACAAGTTAGGTAGTCATCAAATAAAAGTGATTTTTGCTTGCAAGAGAGAAATATGTTCTACGAAAGCGGGCGCAAAATGCACTATCGATATTTGAACTCTTATGCGTGAGCGAGCGATGTGTAATTCGTGCAACGCTACTTGAGAGCTAACGGACAGCGGCGCGGAGCATCTAATGAAACAATATATGAAGTTGTCTAAGAAGTAATATCTCTCGACCAATGCAGAGAAATCTATTTGAGGAGGATAAACGGTTTGAGCACTTTACTAAGCCTTTTCTTCTAAGAAGCGGTCGCTGATATCTCCTTGGCTCGCCTATTTTTGATTTCTTCGACCTGTGTGAAATTTTTCACCGTGACAATGCACGGGTGGACAATAGATTAATATGAGCTCTTGCGGCAGGAATGGAAGGAATAATCGCATCGACGCAAACAAATTGGTTAATTGTTTAAACTCGGGAATATGAGCTAGGTGCTTCATAAGGGTGATGCTAAAAATACTAAAAATTATATAAGGACAAGTACTTCAAGGCTTTAGTCTTCGCCGATGATTTTTCTTCTACTCCTAAGCCTTTCAAAACTCCGTTGTTTATGCCCACTTTTGAGAAAAAAACTCGAAGACCGCTTGTCAACTCCCAAATATGAACCACAAACTGGCAGTGTGATGATGTAAGTGACATCCTTTGATCGAGCTGCAGAGAATTTTTCATGGTGGTTTTCGTCATCGAAAAAGAAATAATGAAACATGTGGGGGATGGTCGTCAGCAAAATTTTTAAGACTCGTTTTCGCTATTCCATTATGTCATGAGCGCACCTTCACTTGATGAAAATTCGGAACATGAGCTTTTCGAGGTGGTCAGGTAATCTTGCCAGGTCATTGTGCAGCGAAAGAATTGAAGCTTGGTGTCGTCAGGATCCTTACTATGCACTGCTCTCCTGACTGCGAGTTCTCATGCGTCGTGAGCAACGATTGAATATGTATAAACTCGAGGAGGTATCTATTACGATGAAATGAGTCCTTGTGACATCTGCGATCATGATGATCTTCATTTTGCGCAACCAATTATTTTGCGGACACTTTTGCTGATCCTGATGCTGATCACTCCCAGTGTGGATTACGGTTTGCTTTAGGGGCGTTGCCGAGGACAAAAATTTTCCATGGTCTTCTTTGCTGATCAGTGTGTGCGTTTTCTTTGCTGATCAGTGTGTGCGTTTCTTTTCATCTCATTTCTGTTGTTGCTATTGCTATAGTGAAAATTGACATAGTTCTCCCTACAGTAAACGAGCTCATTGCTTCAGTGAGGCTGTCCACGCGCCAGAGCAGTCGCACATAGTAATGCTTTGATGTCTGAAGCGATCCGACCTCCTCTGCAAAAAAAGCATCGACGAGTCAGTCGACGTACTTTGGAAATTTCACTGGCGCGGTAAGCAAACAAAGTTTGACTCCCGCCATAATCAATGCAGATATGTTCAGCTGGCGTACATATACCAAAGCATGCGGGATACTCTGAAGATTTTCGCTTTTCAAGGGTGAACATTTGAGAAAGGAGAAAAGCGCGATATTAAGCATGATAACTGTTTGATATATGCGGTTGATGACGTTCTCAGCGTGAAGAAAAATTTTTAACCTAAAAATGGAGGAAAGAGATCAGCAAAGTATTCGAATTTATCGCCCTGTTTGTATTGGGGTGTGCAAAGAGAAGTGGTGCTTGCGAATAGCCAAATTCTTTGTGGTGCTGAGACATTGTCCACGACTTTGAGGCATCTGTTAATGTGGATCGAAAAGTTTTCACTGTACTCTAACTACCACGGAAAATTGCGCATTAATAAAAATGATTGTTTAAAGAGCACTATTAGTAGAAAACTTGCAGAAAAGGCTTAGACTGAACACTTTACTTCAAAACTTGGACAGTGCAGGATTTTCAAGTGAAAGAAAAGGAACGTTGGACTTTTGACGAAGTTCTTGCTAACTCAACATTTTATTTACTGTCAACATCTTATCGACAATTCCCGCCATTCGAAGAAAGCGCTGTTACCTTTCATTTCTGTGGTGAATGACATCCATTCAGAGCAAAATGATTGTGGAGGTAGGTCATGTGTAACGGTGAGGAGATAGCCTCTGCATTTGCAAACATCATCAGCATATAGCCTCTGCATTTGCAAACATCATCAGCACTATTTAAACGCTTCGAGGCATCAAATTGTGCTTTAAATGCCGCCAAGCCATGCCGATTTCTTGAGTATACATCGAATTAACTCTATTTCGGTCTAAACCGTATTTAGCAATGGCTGTGTTGCTGAATGTCTTTTCGGTGTAATGTGCTTCGGCTGCACGACATGCGTTCGGCAGTTACCATACCAATATGCTCCTTTTTGCTTTGTTGTTATGCCGTTTTCTCAGTAGGTGATTTCCTTTCTTTGAGTAGGCAATGCAGCTTTACATGGTTTTCCTGTTTGGTTATTATGCGTTCTTCATTCTCTTCTCTTGGTGACGTGCAAGTTTATGGGACTCGGAACAACTGTCACTGTTCTTGTGATGCACATTCAGGAGTTTTTGTTGTGAGAAGAAAGTAATTGACAGCGACATCTTCTTTAACGACAAACGAATGATCTCTGCTAATCACTACATTCTATATAACCGGTTGGGAGCCGCAGTTTGCTTGCATGTGCACACCGATGGTAAAAAAACAAACGCCCAGAAAGTATAGGTGAACAAATTGTTTGCAAACAGTCCTATTGAATGGTTTTCGTTTGTTTGTGGGATTGTTGGCAACAGTTAAATGCAAGGTACATTGTTTAGGGAAACTGATGATACAGGCGTGCGATAGGTCGGTATTTAGCTGATAGACTTGCCCTAAATGCAGAGGAGGAAGCATGGGCTACAAGGATTGCGAGATAATTTCACCTTTTTTTCTCATCTTTTTACTTCATTTTTGCATGCCTTCCCTACCGATTAAAGTGAGATGACTCTCATCTTCTCATAGTGTAAACTGGTGAGGAATGTTTGAATATTTGCGCAATCTTGACACAAATGATAGTGCATGCAAGGAGCTTGAAGGCGTGCTCCAGAAAGTGCGAGTCAGAGAAGAGTTGCACGGTTTCTCTGAGAGAGACTAGCGGGGAGAAAACGTACCCTCCTTCCACTCGTCCTCGCCCATGCCTACTTTCCTGTCGACACGCTGGCGTAGCAGCGGATTTTAGCATCGGTCGAATGCGACTAGCTCTCGAGAATGACATTATCACTTCATTTTTGCATTGAATTATCGTCTTGGCGCTGAAGTTGAAGTAACTGCATACTTGTCAGTCGTTCGTCCCACTAGAAGAATTGCGATGGCAAGAAATTGTAGTGCAAAAAAATTTTTTTTCTTCAGATTGTGGCTAAATTGCCTATGGCTTCAACATAAAGCACTGTCTACGAATGCGCTCATCTGATTAGGGAAGTCAGGCAGTAGAGATGAATTGCTGCAGTTTTCGGAATGAGACTATTCTTGTCGGGATGACTGCTTTGGAACCCCTACTGGGCAATAAGCTCAATAGAGGCAACACCATGGGCAGCAGAGGACAAAATCGAATGAAATATTACTTAGGTGAGTGGATCAGAAGGAATAGTACGGTTAACAGTTTGCCTAGTTCAACAAAAGAAATAGAAACAAGAAAGTCGTGTTATTGTGTATATGATATGCAAACGTCGCCCTCATATGCGGAAAAATGACAACATGTGGAAAATTGGTTTGAATTTCTACGCAGAAACATTAGAGCATCGACTTTTTGCGTAGAACACGCATGAAACACGTACAATTCGAGACGCGTAGAATTTTTCATGACAGATGTGTTCAGTGATATCGTCCCAAATTGACCCTCACTGTGTAAGAGCTTGACAAATTTGAAGTTAGCTGGCTCGTTTTTTGCGTGTGAAAAACTTTCGGGATCAAATTATTATTGAGTACTTCGAAACTGACAAATATCTGGAGTATCCAGGTGACGTCGGCACGATTGATGGTGCTATGATCTCGCGCTCTCTGCGCCGTAGTATCGCTCGGATCCGTAATGCGATCAACCCCACCAGGGTCGCCATCCACCACCCCATCCGCCTCCCCATCCAGGCCGCCATCCACCACCCCATCCAGGCCGCCATCCACCACCCCATCCACCACCCCACCATATTCCGCCCCAGTATCGCTTCACTCGAGAGCTGAAAAAGAGCATCTTTGAATCTTCGATTAGGGAAAAGTGGGCTAAATGTGGGATGAGGGAAGCTATTATTTAAACTCTTCTTTTTGGTAAATATGCATGCTGGCTCTCTTCTTTTCAGCAAAAAGGCGCATGGCTATGATGATATGAAGTTCCTCAAATTCCGCTACGCATACCAGATCAGTCGATGAGGGTTACTTTTCGTCATTGCTCCGGTCTTCGTTTTCAGGCAAGAACAAGGTTTGATTGGCTAAGGACGTATGAGCACAATCGACAGAACAACCAATCATTAAGAGAAAAGCTCGCGCTTCGGACATGTGGGAGCTGCTTCATGTAAAGCTCCGAGGGATCCAACTCAGTGCCACGTACAATTAATGCCTTCTTCCTCTCTCCCGCTGCCCTCCCTTGCTGTCACGAAACTCCGATTAGCATACGTATGTAACGAGTCCAAAGGTTTACAACTACTTCAGCGGGGCCGGGAGCTCGCATGTGGACACTGATAGAGGCGAGGGCGCAAGGCATAGAAAAAGCGTATATCTCTAGAAAGATCTATGCGGTGGTCAGTTCGATAAACAAATGAATCCATATGACGACAGAACCATCTTTTCATAACAATACGTCTGCGAATCTAATTTGTCTGCGAATCTAACGAAATATCTGACTCAGAATTTACTTGCTGGAAGCATATGGGTCTCAAAATGATGTACAGAATGATGAGCCTCGCGACTACGAGAGTTTCAGAAGCGCCAACTGATCTTATATCGTATTTGCAGGAAACCTGAACCAAATGGATCGACGATAGAAGTGATAAATTATTACCTTCGCAATGACGCTGATAGAATATCCGCATTAATGATTTGCGTTAGCATTAGCAATACAATGAAGAAAGCGATTGTGAAAGGTTTCATTTTATCTGAAAAAAAAAAACTTAACTGCAGCATCGTTTTGCAATCACCTTCGCAACGCTCTTTTACAACGTGCTAGAAAACAATGCAATGAACTTGCTGAGTGCGCCTAGGGGAACAACCTCGTATGGCAAATATGGTCATAAGATTTCATCCAACTTTGCCAACAAAACATCGAAGATTATGAAGTTGCGCAATCTAGAAATATTTAACAAACGAAAAGATTGGTTATGAACAACTGAAATTCTAATCAATTAACAGCGCATTCTGCGCTCGCTCGCATGTTAGTAGAGTGGGAAACAGTGGTGAACTATAATGTTATGATGGGTGAAATTCCTACTTCGCGACGATTTGCTTGCTGTAATTCACATCGTTATGAACATAGCTGGAGCTTCGCGCACCTAGCCGCAATTTCGCACGTAGAACAAGGACAAAGACAGCTTAGCCGTTTTCAGCGAGCGATGTCGCCTTGGTCATTCAGTAATGCGAACCTTACTATATATTTAAAGTAAGCGAGATTTAATGGGCGGCGTTGGTCATATTTTAAGGGCACTGGAAGCTGCATTAAAACTTGCGATTGTTTTAACACTGGAATGCAGCATTAGCATTAGATAGCATACAATTCGTTTCGTTCTTCCACAGTACTAGAGTTTTACATCATGAGAATAAATCAACGTCACCATGGAATATCATCGATTCTCATTGCGTATATTATATAGAATCTTGAGCTCTCGTAGGCTTCATTCCTAATGATACAAAGGAATTCACTACATCATAGGTATTCATGGAGATGCGTTGAAACAGCGCCCTACAATCAGAGTCGCGAAGCAATATAAGGCATTCGGTGATTGAGATCCAAGATGAATGTCAGCGATTTCAGAGGAGACCATGAACACGGCCATCACTGTGGACGAAATGCGGCAACGAAACGCGAACTAGTGTTGCTGGAGGCACGAGGGCGCGCGGTACCCTCGAATTTCCCACAACTAAGCAATGAAACGCGGCGACAATCATGAATGTCGCCGCGTTGCTGATGGAATGGAATGGTGACAACACGGCGACAAGGTTACTGATGGAATGCACAGCTCGATCTCATATGTCGCATTTCATGTATGACGAACGAGTGTCCAGATCGTTAACTTTCTGAGGTAATGAGATATAATATAACACGCTTTGTAAAATTTTTTCTCATGATAAAGCATAAGATCACGAATGTTTCGACTCGATTAAGCACACTACTACCTAACTTGTGAAATTTTTTCCCTCCAGTTTAGTATAATTCAGGTTAAGGAACTTCTGAGATGGTGAAGCTTAAAGTTATGCAGTTTTCAAAAATTCCGGACGGAGCAACAAAAATCGCAGTTGTTTGAAAAATGACAGTGAGATGGCAGCACTTGTTCATAAAGTTTTAGTTAATTGCTCCCTTTTTTGAACTGATCAAGAATAACTTTTTTTATAACCTTCAACTTTCGAATTAAATATAATCGCTTGTGCACACAACTACTCTCCTAGCAAGCAGCACTTTTTGGCTATCGAATGGACAAAAAGTCTGCAGAGGCGGAAGGATGGCATTGCATTTTGTTAGGCCCCCACAGTGCCTTCTTTTTCTTGAGTTAATGCATGGCTTAGACATACCTCCATTTTGTGCCTCTTTGCAAAGCTTCTTAATATGCTGGAAATATCTTCGTCTTTTCTAAAGGTCTTTTCGATTACCATGAGAACTATGTATGACACGAAAATGCTGTAAGCTTTCTTTATAGCTGATTGAACTATCTTTTCACGTCCGAAATTCACACCGTTTGCAGCATAGATAATCTGCAATGCGGCTTCTTCGGTGGTTTTTGCGAAAGGCATAGTGAAAATGCTTTGGGCTATATTGTAGTATGATGTTGTGGGCAAAGGCAAAGTTCAGAAAATTTCAACATAGAAGGCAGATGCTCCTGCAATTTGCCTGTCTTTTATGCCATATTTTGCCGATTTCCATTCCTTAAATTGTTCGAGCTTTGAAAGCATTCAGGTAGGAAGAGATCGCAGTTTTTGCACGGTGTGATTGATTCTCAACGTCAGCACTTGTTTTGTAACTCTCCTAAACGCTTATACTTTTTTTGACCACATGTACGTGAATGAATTCAGCAAATACACCGTAAAAATGCTATTTGCATGTAGACTGGTCCGTACGTTTGCGACCTACACTTTTTCTCCTTTTTGAAGAATTCGAAGTAACCAAAGAAAAAATTTTTTATCATTTCCAGAGAAACAGCAACTGAAAGAAACTTGAGAAATAAGCACTGCCAATTCTTATGCTCTTTTTAAAATTACTATGATTTTCGGTTCATCACGCGAAATTTCGAAAAGAGTGTAACGCAATATTCGAGGATCTCCGAAGTTCCTTAACTTCCATTGTACTGAATTCGAAGATAAAAGTTTCATTAATTGTGCACTAAGATAGTTCGTCGAATTCAAGCATTTCTTAGTTGTTTATATTATGCTTCATTATCAGACAAATTCTTTTGAGTCAGATTGTATCTTACAATGGGAAAAAATGGATGCGCTGTACTCTCATTCACCATAGTAAAGTATCGGTTAAATCTGATTTACTAAGTTTAGCCATGATCTTCCACGGTTTTGTACTTCGTCCTAACCCTTGGATTCATTGTTGCCTTATTTTATATTATTTCCATAACAAAAAGTGAAGTTCGCGAGTAGCGCCCTCCCTCCTCATCTCTGTTCCCGCATCACTACAGCTCATTTATTCGAAAACAATGCAAATTTAATACGGTCGTGTCCTGCTTGCTCGTCAAACAAGCCATGTTCGTTCGCAGCAAATTTTACGAAAGCGCATACACGGAAGGTATACAGAAGCATCCATGGCGGGTACCTGCAGCAAGCAGAGGATTCATACTTCAGCAGATGCTGTTGTATGAAACAAGTTGCATTTCAACGCAATGGTACACTAGGACCGCAGCTTCTCAAAAATTCCTTAACCAGTCGTCAATATCACTATCGGCATTTATTCTATAGGTTCAAATAGTTTCAACATCACAAAACCATAGCGTTTTCATTGTGGAAAAGTCAAATCCTACCGCCCATGAAACCTTTCATTTAAAATGGCGAACGAGAAGAGATACGACCCTATTTGAAAGTGATAAAAGAAAAGAGGCGTTCATCCAATACAAAAATCTGCCACAAATGAAAGACACAATTTCGATTACCGAACGAAATTTATAGTGTCCATGTTTACGAAACGTCATTGAATTCGACGAACAAATGGAGTACGTGTCAAATTAAAAAAAAAGCTTTCGACTACAAACCAAAACTAAATTCTCTGACGACCGATACAACATAAACCGTCAATGTTTAAACAGATTTGGGTAAGCGAGCAATCCCTAAGCTAAGAAAGGCTATTTCTGAGGCGAACAAATAGTTGTGAATGATGCTGAACGAAGAGATGTTCCGACTTCCGAGGTGGTGGCATTTGGAATGCAAAGCAGGTCTAGCATAAGAGGGAGTGTTCCTTGAGGATTTCGTGCGGTCCTTTAAAAAATCTGTACAGAGTCGTTAGAGCAAAACACGTTCGTTGTGTGTTCGTCAATTTGTGATCAGTTTGACGAAATTTGTCTTCTAAGGAGGAGGCGAGGACATTGTCGCTTCTTTCCGATCTATGTGGGACATGCATATTCCAGCAGTGGGCTCGCGTAGTACGGTGGAAAACAGATTCCATGAGGCTCACTCCTCTAGGAGTGGAAGAAACTGCTCCTTTCATCTGAACAAATTGCGCAGCTTGACTTTAGCACATCCTGTATGTAAGTATGACTTGCGCCTGACATTGCTGATGTACTATATTGAATATGCTATATGGCAGGGAGTATTTAGAGGATTCCCAATCACATGGAACATTTTTTATCATGCTCCATAGGGAATTCCGAAAGTTTGCGCAAAATCAAACGGTTCTTTTATAAGCGACAATTTTTCTCTAATCCAACTTTCGGCGCTTTTTGTCACAAACTTCCCCTTCCTCTTCCATTTGTTCAGAAAAAAGTCATGAGGCCGAAAGGAAGAGCGAACTTTGTTGGCAGTGCTGATGCATCTCACTGCGCAGATCCAATTTCATGGCTCGTATTCCTGCACAAAATTACCTGGACCTGGGCATAATGAGCGATGGCCTCTTCATGATTGTGCATGAATGCGAGCAGTGATGTTAATATTGTGCCGCTGAAGATGGCTTTGTAAAGTTTGGTGACATAGCCGACCCAACCATCATGATGCCATATGTCAATACGTGGTTCGCGATTTGTATCGTTGTGGCAGACTTTTTTCTGTTTAATGTCACTGCCTAGCACGCCCGGTGTTGAGCGATCATTCACGATATGCAGGGCACCTATCAAAAAGACGACAATGCTCCTTTGGTTGGGGCAAAATTACGACCAGGAGGCAAAAAGCTGGTATATATATATATATATATATAGAGACTTTCAAAGGAATTACTTCAATATTTTCCGGCCTCAAGCAAAAGTAGTTTCAGCATTAATCTGGATTAAAATTTCTCTCCTGCTCAAAAAAACGAATAAAGGCTGTAGCAAGTGAGTAATTATCCTGCTCTTGAAGTGAAGTCTGGTAGCTGGCTGCGATCTCGCTCATTCGCATTCCAGGTTAAATTCTTCTCCACCGACTCAAATTCGATTTGGCAGCTCTACATATACGTTTTCATGCCACAGTCTAAGTCAGTGTTGTTAGGGCAGAGATATGGTCCCAGAATATTCGGAGAATACTGCTAAATAAGAACTTGAACTGCAGTAAGGTAACGGAGATCCTAGCCAGCATGAAAGGCTAAAGCGCGCAACCTAGTTTAGCCAGAACTGCTGCAGTTGAGTTTCTAGTAAAAAAAAATCTCAAAAAATGGGATAAAACCTCATAAAGAATTGCGACTAAGAGTTCTGTCAATCCTGCAAGTCCACTGAATAGCGAGCGGCTGAAGCCGGCAGTAAGAGTCTCCTCCCTTGCATTTGACAATAAGATGATATCGTTTAAAAAGAATCCTAGGGAGTTCATTGAGAAGAACTGGAGCAGCATCATCACTGCAGCGGTTTAACTGCGAATGCCTTCCTTATTTTACCGCAAGTTCATTGAGGTGTGGACTATTGGTGGTAACAATGTCAATCCCAAGTGAAGAGCGTTGACATTAAGTTCGTTGTCATACGATTTTTTTTTTATTTTTATTTTTTCAAACATCATAGCCGCACTGCTCGTCGCATTACTCAATTGATCGTCGCAATCGCATGCGTCAGCACGTGCTAAGGGAATGGAAGTCGCTCACAACCGGTATCGCACAGTATGCTCGATCGTCTTCGAAGTTTGGGTATTTTTGTGATCATGCACATACATCTGTTTATGTTAAGTAGTGGCTTAATCCAAGTGGGCATCTGAAGGATTGGTGCGAGATTGAAATTAGAGGAACTAAGTCAGCGGACAAGATGCTTTACGGGAAAAACATGGAATACACAAAACTCTTAGAACAGGAACTCGCGCGGATAGTGAGCAAATCATAATGATAGAATGTGAGATTGTTCGGCTTATGCTAACATGCGTTTCAGCCCTATGACTTGTTGCCATGGTATCTTTCTATCGTTGTAGTTGGGGGGAGTGGGAGGGTTCTATGAGTTATGCTATGGAGGCTGCCAAATTGGTCGTGTTTACGCATCGTCTAAAACGTTTCAATCTCGGCTCCCATGTAACAATGGTTTGCTTAAAATTCGTCAGGAGGAGATACATGTTAGGCAACTGATGCATAGATGTGCTGCGGTGTGTTTTGAAGCGTTGTTTCACGGTATATCGTCGGACGATGCTTTACATCAGTAATTCTATGTCATGCTTCATACGGCTTTTGCTGCAGACGGAAAGCATATTGCGTCGATAAGTGATCCTCAGAAGCTGTCAAGCAGGCGAATTGCACTATGTTTTTGCAAACTTCCCTTAATGGAGTCAGACCTTCCATAACTTGACTTCTGTTCAATTCTTTCTATTGGCTTGCGAGAAACTCGTCATGGAAATTTTATTGATTGCTTCCAGCAAAACAAACATGTGGAGAATCCAGTTGAGTGTCTGTACGAATCACATCGTTATAGTCTCTCGCTGTCTCGGCCAAGGTATCGCTCGGACCGGTGGTGCACTCAACCACTATAAGGCCGCCATCCACCACCCCATCCACCACCCCATCCACCACCCCATCCAGGCCGCCATCCACCACCCCATCCACCTCCCCAACCAGGCCGCCATCCACCACCCCATCCACCTCCCCAACCAGGCCGCCATCCACCACCCCATCCGCCACCCCATCCGATTCCACCCCACCATCTCTTCACGCGAGAGCTGAAAGAAGAAGTATTTTCAGTTCGCAATGGGATGTAGTCGTTGCAAGGACATGCTAGGTTTTGAAAGTGATCTGTGAAAATGCTTACCGTCGGGATGCTTGATTAGTACGCCCATTTAACCAACAAAGCTTTGCATACTTTACCAGGACCTAGTATTCGACTTACAGCATAGCTCTTTATCGTTCGAGAGTTCACAATGAAACATTTCCACAATGTATGCTCTGAAGCAGATGTAGTGCCTTCAGGTTAAGGTCCCGAACCTCTTCAGAAGGGAGGATGTGTGCAATGTGGACAGCCTTTCGGTTCATTTGCAGAACGCGGTTCGTATTTTGCAACGGGTACCGGAATCGGTTTTGCCTTGGAGATCTTTACGCGCTGTCATTCCTCGACCCGGAGAAAAACTGAAAGATTCTCAGGGTGCCCGAAGCTGTAACTGCTAAGGCAACCGTTATGAATGCTATTATTAGCGTAAATGATTTGTAAAAAGATGAGGCAGGTAAACAAATGAATTCAGACCTGGACAACATTTCTAAACTATTAGTCCAACGCATTCACGCTGTGTGGAAGTGAGGCCTGACGGTCTGATTTCAAGTCCTACTGAGAAACATTTTCCCGGGCAGTTTCAGGTATTCATCCAATATTGCCGATGTGAGGCAAGTGAACGATGCATTTCAGAGATTTGACTGTTTAAAGTGACTCCGACCGGTCCCATGTTATTTTTGCAGCAAATCTAAACTGAGTGAGAGAATGGAACGAAAACAAATTTCATACCTTCGAGGCGGTGGTGAGGGATCGTCGGCTTTGATGACTGCTATCAGCGTTAGAAGCATAACAAGGAAAACAGCCGTGAGAGGTTTCATTTTTTTTTCTGAAAGAAACCAAGCGTTACAATTCTATTTTCTCTATTACTGCTGGAGCATTCTTTCATAATGCGGGCTAGAACGATGAGGAAAACGTATTCGGCATATGCTGCAAGCGTCCAAAACAGTCAACATTATGAGACCTCCCAGCATCCATTGTAAACATTGACATATTTGCGGGCATCTTGAGATTTTCAACTGAACAAAATGTCACCGCGGAATCGCTGGATTTTTGATGAAGTGTGAGACGATTCTGTCAACCTGCGTCCGGTTCACCCGCCTTTCCCCCTAAGTGATACCAAGAAGGGCTGTAGTTCAAATGTCTTTCGGTTTGCTGCAGTCTTCCTCCTTCAGTACAAATTTGAATCCTGAAATTCACTGGAATTTTACTGGCTTTTTCTGCTTCTACAAATTTGCGATTGTAAATTCATCGCGACAGCGCCATATCCGAGCGTACATGTGTATGCGTGTATGAGCGTGGAAATGTTCTTCCTTTGCGCACAACACTTCCAGTTGCTCAGGCTATTTCGGCCTCAAGAGCTTGACGTCAACGTCAATACGCCTTCTGACTTCACCCATGACGACGGAAGATGTGTCAACACTCAAATTGGCCAGAACTCAAATTGGTTCGCTGCTTCGGAATGAACTGAATACGGTTCGGGTGTCAATAAATTCTACGCATTTAAAACTCGACTTCACTTAGCGCCGCAATAAACGCCCCGATTGCTAGAAATTCCTGATTTTGCGCTTAGTTGGCAGTTCCAAAGGATTTCGGTCGCTGTGGTGGTCACTAGTATTAAGAATGTTCGACTGCAGCTGGATATAGTGAAAAAAAACATCAATCAACAATATTTTCTCAGCGACACTGAGCTCCGTTTCATCGTCTGTAAAATTCTATATCAATTAGGGTGGAAAATCGGAACGCGTATCTGAAAACGACAATGCAAAAAAAAAAAAAAAAAATCGCATTTGAAGGGCGTAAACTCCGCCAACTGAAAGACACAATTTCGAGCCCGATATTATATTTATAGTGTGCATGTTGACGAAACGTCGTTGAATTCGGCAAATAACTAAAGTTGTGATGAACTAAAAAAGCTATTGGCGCTAAACGCTAAATGCGTTCTGCAAAGCTGAACATAAAACACAATCTCAATGCTCCAGCTCGCCTGCGGGAATGAACAATCTGTTGGCCACGAAACTTTACTTTAAAGGGAACCTTTAAGGGACACTGATAGCATCAATATGTGGAAGCTATTGCGCAGGTGACTTGATTAACGAATGCAGAAGAGATTTGATTTAGGAGAAAGCGCGATTGCAGCATATCATGCAGTCATTTCACGTGACATGAGCATCTAGTCGCACTTATTTATCAACAAATTGCTAAACTTTTCGCTCATGAATCAGCTGTTAATGGCGAATTGCTCTGTGGTTCTTGATTTTTTGACCGGTGTGAAATTCCAAGGTCGTGTGAATGGCTTTTCCAAACATGCTGAACAAGTCACTTCTGTGACATCTTGGCGTAGAAATTGAAAAAATAGCTGCATAAACCTAAACAAAATGCTCATTTAATCTAATTTCACTGCAAGTTTAGCACAAGTGTTCGATTCGCCATACATGGTGTGTCGAATGGAAACATGAAGCACCAAAAATTATATACCTATGAGTTTTTTTTTAAAAAATTTTTTCATTGAAATCGATCATTTTCTGAAAGCTTCAAACCGATATGTCAAATGGGCAGAAGTGGTAAACTGGTTATTACTACTGCGTGAAAATGGAAAGTCATAACGAAAGGGGTGCCTCCTCACACCTGAACACTGTGGTAACTGTCACGCAAAAAGACCCGTAAAATGGATGGGGAAGGGAAAGTTAATTGGCAGATATGACTAATGAAGGATTCAGTTGATAGGGCGTAATTGCACTGGTTGTCGTCTACAGCAAATATATCCAACTGACGAATTTTGAGGTGGTCGAGCCTCCGCATATTTCCTCATCGATGATATTAAAGAACGAGGTATCTAAGACAGTGTTATAAAGTTTGGTAACATCACTGACCCTAATAGGAGGATTCATATATCGAGCTCTGCTCACGTACTTCACCAATATGAGAGAAAAGATTGTCTTTTCCCGAAATGTCACTGCCTGTTACTTTGCTAGTGTTCCGGGAATGAAGAAGAAAAGTTCATAGATGTGTGACTCTTGAGCACTCAATCACAGTATCCCTAACGAATGACTGTGGTTCACGAGCGAGAACAAAGGTTGCGATTGTTATAATGCCGATACAAGCACATTTTATAATACCTGGAAAGAATTAGCTCCCATATTTTTTAACACGAAACAAGATTAATCCGCTCAAAAATTTTCTTGAAAGCTCATGAAATGAGCAAAGGTTATAGGGAACACAGAATGAATGTTAGCGTTCTTCCAAAGCTGCTGTTAGTTTTGATTGATTAGTTTTGAGTGAGATTTGCTTTTCGGATTGCAGCGGACGTAGTCTGAAAGGAATTTTGAACGCATTAAATTCAATGCGATCATAACAAAGCAACATTGATGCCCCTGACAGAAATTTTTATAGTTTCACTATTGTTTCTGGTAATTGTTTAATGCCTTTGCGCTCAAAGATAGAATTTGAAGAAGATGTCTGCACAGCTCTATCTACACGGACCGTCAGCTGCATAGTTATTGAGATATCAGAATCCTTCATGGTTATTATGCTGCGATTTTAGGGAAATCGCATCCCTGTGCTATTTTGCTGCGATGAAAACTCCATTGCCCTCTCCTGCACCCCCATTCCCCAAGGACACAGCTATGGATAAGTTCAGGCGAGAGTTTTCGTTTCAGTGAACTTAAGAAACATCCGATTGGCGCTTTTACTTCTGATTCTGAAGGTGCTACGTTTTTTCCCAGCGGCTCATAGCACAATATGCGTACGCCATTATTGGTAATTTCAATTCATTTATAAATGCAGGAACATTGTTCAAGAGTCAAATGTGGTTCAGTTGGCGTCGCACCGTCTGGTCTATGAGGACAGCCGTGATCATAACATGGTTGGCCTTGTCATAATTGATGACGTAATTGTGTCAGTTGGTGATGCAATCAGGACTGCATTCAAAGTGCGAACCATTTGCATGGAGTCACCTTTACATTGCCAATGAAACGCTGAGCAGTACAAGTGGACATTTGGTAAGCGTTTGACTGATAGCTTAGACTGACGAAAGTGCATTCCGAACCAACATTATCGAAACTTTGTATAGTAACTCTTGCGCATATATGCATGGACCCACCGAGAAAAGAAAGCATTAATCGTGGATCAATCAACATAACTATGAGGGATCTGTGGCACTTCTGCGGCACACTAAGTGCATTGACAAGCTAGAAATCAGGGAGCTCGGGGCTGATGAAATTTCGCCTTTTCACCTGGATTGGGGACTGGAGTAGAGCACATCCGAGCTAAAACGCCGCACCTCCAGTCCGCCAATATCCACAGTACAGTTTAAATGAGCTACCGAGAAGGCTCGCCACATATCTATCGAACTGTGTTCGATCCTTTCTCCCGAGAAAGAATTTAGGGTGCAAGTGGTTAATTCACTGCGTACTGCGATTGCCGTCACTGATGTCTTTCCAGACGGCAGTGAATGAGAAAAAATTATTGTTCCTTGCGAACACCAATAACATATCGGAGAACTGCCAATTGTTTGCAGTTTATTTGGTGATAAAGTGAAAATTCACACGCTTGTTTTCGACCCATTACTTGATTTATCGACTCCTCGAAGAGATCTGAATCTCAGTGCTTCACCAAATATTTTGCTACTGTCCGTTTCCCAAGGAAACAAGAGCGCAAAGCGTGCTAACAACTATCATCAATTTCCGTTGCGCATAGAAGATAGAGAGGTTTTTGTCTTTTGATGATGATCGCCGCTAATTTCGCGTAATTATTTAGCGCAAATTTTATTATGATGTGCAATTTGTTCGCAATTTTCAAATTTTAGTGAGATGCTCTTATTACGAGGTTCCTACGGATGCAAGATGTCGTGTAGCTTGAAAAAAATTACTATTCCTTATTCATTGCAGGAAAAGCGTGTTGACGTCTCGAATCACTTGTTGCGCCATGTCGTCGATGCAATAAAAAACTCCGTTCCATGAGCTCACTGAAGCAGTTTGAATTCTACTTAATTATTCACTTCGTTTATTGATTCAATCGAGAGGATATTTTTCTTTGCGTTATCCAATATTTGGATAGGTATTACTAATGAGTAATTTACACCATAGTTAGATGCATCGTGTAGCTTTAAGCTTTACATGGTTATCTGCTTTCAAACTTCCAATATCAGTTCCTCATTTAAATAGCGGCTTTCTTTGTCCCTCTGAACATTTTAGTTTTTCAGAATGCATTTGCCTAATTTGGCAATAACTGCAGACGAAATAATGGCTTGAACTTGAACGCATTGTTCAAAACGCACTATCCGGTGAAGCTACATTCAGCTTTCCTCGAACAGAAATCACCGGACGAGGGGCAAATTCAAGGAGAAATTGAAAAGGAAATTAACTTAGTAGGACTTCTGAGACGTCTGCAAAAAGTGATTCAAAATTGGTAATTGGAAAGGAAAGCGCAATAAGTAGTGGCGAGAATATAGAAAATTCTCTTAAGGAGAAAGCAGATTGCTATTATGCACTTTGAATGAGCTTCAATTTATAAAGTGCACTGCTTCAGTATCCTTTCGTGCATACGCAAGGGTACACATATCCGCCCGCCAATTTCTCCACTGGTTCCGCTTTGCAACCACAATAGCTGCCCGTCGCGGAAATCGGCGGATTTAATGTCAGCCGAAAAAGGTCCTACTTCACCACCATGTTTCATGTGGAGGCATCAGATTCAGAGAAAACTACAGAGCAGATCCAAAAATTTCTATATTTACTGAACATTTTGCAGCTCGGGGACAAACTATGCGGAACTTTGGAACGGTTAAAGCATGAATGGATGACTGCAATCCATCATCGTGATACTTGTCGACGTTGACTCAAACAGAGAAAGCGAGACGTCGAAAACTTCGACTCCAGCCGTGAAAATAGTAGTGCAATAGTTCCTCTACTTAAAAGTCTCTCAGCTACATGGCTGCACTGTACACAACGCCTGTTATGAAAATATGTTATTAAGCATATCCATCATGCAAAATATATGGAGAATTCAGTTTATTCTCGACGATTAGCGACTCCATAGTCTCGCACTGTTCGTGCAATAGCATCAGCTCGATTCATGGTGAGTTTAACGGCCCCATCCGCCGCCCCATCCCATACCGGGCCAGTATCCACCGCCCCATCCACCGCCAGGCCAGTATCCGCCGCCCCATCCACCACCCCAACCAGGTCGCCATCCACCGCCCCATCCACCGCCCCATCCGATTCCACCCCACCATCTCTTCACGCGAGAGCTGAAAAAAGAAATCTTTGAAGGTGACGCTTTGAAAGAGGATTAAAATTGTAAGCACAGCCGGCTCGTGAATGTCTTCGGGGCCGAAAAAGTCAACATATCGTATCAGTGCTCACTCCGTAACAACTGCCACATCTACTCACCATTCAACAGGTTCAAACTTCTGCAAAGCCCTGCTGAGATTTGCGTTTTTTTGTGACAGGTAGTGCAAATAGTGCTAGGACATATAGAATTGAACGAAACTCCAAATGCCAGCTGAACAAGCCGATTTTTCGGAAATCTTGTCACGTTCCATACTATCCTCCCTCACTGCACCGAAATGGGTGCAGCTTTACGACAGACAGGTTCTTGTAACCAAACCTTTCTAATATCACTGAAGGCGAGACATACAAGGCCAGTTAATGTTTTCCCCTCTTTCGTATTGCCGAGCTGTTCGGCTGGAACGGAGGAGAAGCTGTATATGTCTTAGGGTCTAAGCGCCTTACTGGGGAGCAAACACTGCTGAGAACAAAGGTGGACTGCTACAGACATATGAAAAGTGCGTTGACAGGACGCAGTTCACGCAACGCTTGAAGCAGTTAATTCAGTTCAGCTTCAAAGCCTTACCGCACATTCTCGTTATGATCTCGTTTCCTCTGCCGATTTTTGCACGGGTGCATCTTTTCATCCTTCCTAACTCAGGTACTTCGATTCCAAAATTACCGAAGCAATGGCGAGGAAATCGGATGGGCAACGATTCATCCCTCCGGCAAATTTCGCATTGACATAAATGTTTCGTAAGGGCTTCAGGTCACCTCGAAGTGCAGGAAACTTGGCCAGCTGGTGGAAAATATGCGAGTCAAGAAGTCAAGAAGTCAGGAAGTACAGAACCGACCTTTTTCAGGACAGTATTCGCAAGCTTTCGCATAATATGCCCACGTTACGAGCGTTTTTCAATAGCTAACACTCTGATTTCATTTCCATGACCAGAAAACCCTGCTCCGAAATTCCTTATGAAAAGTCTGATGTTGCAAGAATCTAGCCTCAAAAGGATCCCTTTAAGACATCATGACAGCTTTGAACGACATGACCCGATTATATTTTTGCAAAGAACTCCGACGAAAGAAATGAAAATTTATACCTTCGAAGTGAAGATGAGGGATCATCCTCGCTGATGGCCTGAGTCACCATTAGTAGCATAAGAAGGAAGACGAGGTTCATAAGCTTCATTTTGTTCTGAAAATGATGAAGATTGCGAATGCATTCCACGAAATCTTTTGCGATGCTGTTTCAGAGCACGTTGGAAAACAATGCAGAAAGCGTATTGAGTGTACGGCAAGAAGAAGCTCATCGCTGAATCAAGTGCGACTGAAAGATGCCAGCATTCACTGGAACTACAACATCAAAAGTGAGCATTTCATGGAACTTTTGAAAAATTCGGCAGAAAAACCTTCCTTGTCAATCCCCAAAACTGTCTCGAATTAACAGCAGATTCTGGCACTATCCTAGATGGTGAATGGTAAAATGCCGCTGGAATATTGGATCGTCACTCCCTTCCCGCTCCTTCCGTTTGCTCCTTCCTGCTTTCCATTTGCGCAGTTAGGCGGAAGGAGACATTTATTTTTCCTGCTTCACTGCTGGGCTATGTGCTGAAATCCATATCCTTTGCGAGCACGGTTAAACACAACTTCTCTTCCATGCGAACATGTTACTGTGAACCTCATTTTTATGCGTTACCTCTGTATCTAGTCCGTACATATGTGTGTGCCTGTGCATATGCTGGTGTGTGTGTTTGTGCAGAGGTGCTCATATGCGCACCACTTTTCCTATGTTTCCGGATCTCATATGCGCACTACTTTTCCTATGTTCCCGACACCTCCTGTCCACATAAAATGGTTATAGGAAATTCAAATGCGAACAGGCTATATGTGACATAGAAGATAAAGATCATTCCGACAACGCATATACGCTTTACTCAATCATTTTAGCCGTTAGTGGTGCTTCGTGGAATTTGCTGTTTTGATCAGGCGCAGCCAGAATCGCAAACATAAGCTCATTATGGGACTTCAAGGATATGCTCATCTGGCGTTTAATGTGCGACATTACATAGTCTACATCTGCAAAGCACATCGCAAAAACTGAGTGGATTTGTCGCTACATGATTTCGTATGCAGATATGTGGATGTCCGCCCAGCTTCTTTGCCTGCAGTTGCTAAATTTTTAGATGCGCATTGGTGGGAGTTAATGATCAGCATCAACCTCCGGGTTCATCTACGAACCTCCAAATGATTAAAGATGGCGGGGTTGACAGATGTGCCCGGAAGATGGGTACAAACGCCGTATTGCCCGCCTGCGTTTTGCCAATGCTTGCTTTATGCCATAAAAATTGCCTACATGTGCATTGCTGACATTTAACACAGTTCGAGTGGCAAATCATTTTTAGAATATGAGTATAAGCGGCATTTTGGTTGGATTGGGACTAAATTGTCGGATAGGAAAAATAAGCGCTGGGAAAATTTGGGAATCAGCGTGTGAGCTGGTAATCAAAGCGGCTATTATAACAAACATCCTATTTTTTTGTCACTGGGGCTTTCATGCAAGAAATGCGGACAAGGCAAAAGCTTACAACGAGAAAGAAATGAGTGCGCTTCGGGAATTTAGCGTATTACATCCATATATGGGCCTTTGGTTGCATGACCGAGAGAGGATGTGTGGAGAGTGGACTTGCATTTCAATTTCTATCCAGCAGCTGCAGAAATTTCCTTCTCCCCCACATCGCCATGTTTGTGGCGATATCTGAGCAAATAACGAGCAAGCATAAGTGACAAATTTCGTGAAAGCTATTGTGTTTGTAATCAACATGATCGTACGAAAAAGAGCTAGCCGTTTCATATGCATTCTTTGGGATGTTGTAGAAGAACTCTCAACTCCTCATAGCATCTCTCTGTAGCTTGATATCTCTCTGTAGCTTCATATGAAAGCATCGGTACCAATAGAATGAGAGAGACCTTCATGCGCACATGCGAATAAAGCAATCTGCAGTTCCTAGCAAAACGAGCACTACTCATTTACAGAAAAAATGTTATAAAGAATAAAAGCGGATGCGCGTTATATCTCCTAATTCAGTTTCTATTTGTCGTCAGTGAAAGAACAGGGTGATGTATGTCACTTACGAGAACGACGGATTTCATAAAAAAGATGGCAGCAGATGTGTATATTTTTTAGTAATGATTTTATCAAAAAATTTATTATTTGTGCATAAGCATTGTTGACGCAAGGGGCTGTCGCATAGCACGAGCGATCCATTCGGGTTGCCACAAAGCCAAGCCGACTCCACAAGATAACAGCGGTCTATGAACATCTTTTTCGTCGAAAATTTTTTCCTAGAGAAGAATATTTTAAGCACAAATTCACTTCAAACATCGCTCATAGCTACAGTAAAGGAACAAATACAAAAGAATTCCTAGTAGAGCATTTTAGTCAATAGATCCTGAAGACATGTGCAACCAGTTGTCAGTATAACTGCTCCTATTATACCACACCTTGAAGTGATCCTTATAACGTGACTGTAATCCAATATGTAATTAATCTTAACCTCATCGGTGAGCCTTCGATTAGACAAGAATGAAAATCAAAGGGAGATATGGGCCTGTCCGAAACCGATAGAGTAGAGTTTTCGAGTGTAGGAAGTTCACAAATCGAAGGACGCCGCTTTGATTCCGCGTCCCCATTTATAGTGTCCCTTCTTCTAAACGCGGCTGAATTCGGCAAACAGGTGATCTGAACATCAAAGAAAAATACTGCGATCCCGAGGCGAAAAATGTCTTCGGCGAATGCCAACAGAACACGCGGAGCCCTCAAAAAACACAACAGACTAGGAAAATGACATCACCACATTAATAAAGAAAGAATATACATACCACATCCCTTAATCTTCCGTGTTTCAAAGCGTTTATGCCAGTGAACGGTCGACAAAGTATAAATGAGAAAAAACCTCCGTAGAAGATCAAGGCAGGGAGTATCCCGGGTTTCAAAATACAAAGATAATCTGACTTCGAAGGGAGTGTCGTTTGAGCATTCTGCATGGTCATTAGAGGGCGGGCGAAGAAGTTGTAGGCGACAGGAACCTCATGAAATCTTTTCTGGTAGTGAGCAAGCCGCGGCATTTAACGTCTGAGTCGTTCTGAATTTGTGTGATCGATGAGAAATTCAGACAAAGCACCAATGGACGCTGCGCCATGTTCTAAAGCGGAGGTTTGTATAAAAACGTGGTAGTAAAATGAAGGGAGTAGTTGGATTAACCTCGGTAAACTGCCCACTTAAAGTAACTCCGCGACAAGCGACAAGTGTGGCGCAAGTGTGCCAAATGCCTAATACAGATGGTGCAAAAAACGACAGGAACTGCTTTTTCACGGATGCTCTTAGAAATAAGATCTGAAAGTTTACTTTTGCTTTAACCATGCGTTACTTTGGAAGAATTTTAGTGACCCTTCCCAGATTTTAAAGCAGCTAAATTGAAGGAACATATGGAAAGAAAAAAAAGGAAACCCTCTAAGTGGTCATCCAAGACAAGGATTGCAATTAATCGCCGCGCCCTTCTTTATTTGTGACAGAAGTAATGGGTAAAAATTAGAAAAAAATCCATTCAAGGGACCATGAGGCAAGCTGCGCCCACTATTTTTTATCACCGAAAAAAGTGGCCAAACTCATTCAGCAAGGGTAATTTCACGAGCACTTTTGATGTTCGACATATTCTGCTGCCTAGATCCCATGCCAACGTTCATCGGCTTCTGCACGTTTGCAGACACTTAACTCATTACGAGCGATCTTTGCTCCCCCCCCTCGAAAAAAAAGGTGTAAAAGTCTGTGCATATTTATCTGTGCATTGGTGCGATTGTGGTAACCTGCGAAGTGGCGAAGGAAGTCTTCTGAATGTTTGTTGCATAATTGGAACAACGGAATGGCCTCATTTATCAACATGCATTCTGAGCATACGGTCGCTTCGGCGAAAAAATGGCATTTTTTAATGTACTTTTACTGCCTCGTGCATTGCCAGTGTTGAGCGAAGAATGAGAGAGTTTATAATTCACCGGCTGTTCA